>JBAJHX010000031.1:1317356-1331140 GCA_037176925.1 Amniataba percoides | reverse complement strand
GGTGTCTGTCATCTCCTGGTGTAAAGTGATAACTAATTTTAGCACTGTATTTACAGCTATGGCCCGTTTAATTCAGCGATGACGCTTGTCGCAATTTTGCGACCATGGCGCCTAAAGGGTTAATTGTGACATAAAATTATATACACAGCATCCATGTTGCTTACTTTCCTGTGTTGAGACATTTAAGTAAAAAAAAAACTTGAAACTAGAAAATGCAAATATTAAATATTGAAAGTACATATATTTTCTGCAAAAATCTGTGTAAATTGTCAGCCTTACATTGTGTTCGTTTTGTGATGCACTCTGCTCAAGTATCACCCCAAGATGCGTTTTAGTGCCCAGTGTGAACAAAGCCAACATTTCACCCTGGTATGTGATTATGTAAATCTTGGTTACGCTACAATAGAGTCGAGATGACTCTATTCTTGCTCTACATGGGGGAAAATAAATATGGCGATTCCAGACCCCATTCAAGCTGACTTGAAGAAATCAGGGAGTGTGCTAAGAGGCACTGATGATAGGCTGCCAGCCCTGCTCCCTAATTTGGACACTGACACAGGAAAGCTGAGTGCTTCTTCAATAAGTGGAGTCCCTGCTGGCTTAACAATTATGTAACAAAGCTGACCAATGATTTCTGCATCTGTTACACTAGTGAATGGCATTTTGATATTATACGAGAGCTCTGGGCACAGAACACCACTGGGGGTTAAAGTGAACTCCCTGTCAGGAGGCATTTGAGGGGCAATCATGCACAGTGCGCCTTGTGTGTGCATGTCTGTGTAGCATGAATGCAATTTCCCCACTGACCTTCCACTGTGATTGTGATTCCTGGCTTCACAGCGGAGCACAGGGCTATACTTAAGCTGTTAGGTGTGGGTGATGCACTCAGCAAATCACACACCAAAAAACATTTACTTGCTTTAGTGCAGAGAGAATTCAAGGAGGGATTCTATTAGCTGAAGAAATTCTCATTGCCATCTAATGTGCTTCCTTTATGGCCAAACACATCCTACCATCATTTAGTAAGCACTTCTCTATCAAACCTCACTGCTGACTGTTACACCTTGGCAAAAAAGCTCTGAGGCAAAGAGAATTGGATTTGATGCCTCTCTGTTGATCCAGAGAATTGATGTGAATATATGATAGTGGGGTCCTTGAACTGGGAAATAATGAGGAGAAATTTGATGGCTGTGTTGAGCTGTCAGTGGTGAAAGCATCAGATATGTATTAATAATCATCCCATCACCTCTGGAGCTGTCAGTCCTATAGAACATGAAAGACCCGGCCTAGGTCTCCTTCAAATCAGGCCTAGTTAATTGCTTTCAAACAGAGCCGCCTTTGACCTCCCTGCATGGTCACTAAAGGTGTCCCTGCCTCGACCAGCATTGTTATGCAGCGAGCACTTCGTCCTCTGCCAGGCTCTTTAAAACTCTATTTTCAAACACACGTGGTTCAAGGGTATTTTATGCACCTCCACCTGAAGTGTTGGCGGTGAATAGGAATCATCAGGCTATCAAAATGTTTCCTAAATTATACTGTCAGGCTGTGATGGGAGGACACAGTGCTGCTGTTGTGGTTATGGATGTAAAATCCATATTCTAATGGAGAGCCTGGAAATGATTAAGACTGATCACAGAGGGTAATATATACAGTATGTACCTACAATGTGTGTTTTTGGTTTCAGAAGTGAGGAGACACATAAAAGTTATGGTTTTATCTTGAAAACAGCTGACTGCTGCTGATAGAAAGAGCTTGATGAACGTGGAGTTTGTGGGCCAAATGATGAAAAAAACAGCATGAACGACACCTTTAGTCTTTAGACCTTTATGATGACAAAGGTATGACTGTGTCTGTTGAGGAGGCCTTGAAATTCTTGAATGAAATGAAAGACTTGATACAGTCACAAAATGAAAAGTGCTACTGACTGCTAGCATGGAGAGTTCTCCTTTTTTCTCCATGTTTGGGTCTAAGCAGAGGTGACATGGCGCCGTGTGGCAAAGGCTGGTGAAATGCAATGCCGTGCAGAGCCTCGATGCCACTGGCGAGACACTGGCTCTGTAGCCCAAAAGCAAGAAACTTGTCACACCAATTTTGACTGTTCCCCTCACATTCATCAGAGCCCAGGTCTATTATTGTCCTCCTCCTTTGCTCTGTGACTCAGTGAGCGCGCTCCGAGTGCACACGGCTGCTGAGGGATTCTGCTTTTAATTCAAGATTGCTCAAGGTATGTTGCCCACTGAGTGGATGAATGGAGCTAAACTGCAAGCTGGTCTCAGTATGGCCTGCTCTGCAGACAGGTGGAGAGTAGCCGGGGGCAGATAACATCCACCCACATGCACACACTTTCTACTGGCTTCACACAGTCATGTAAACACCCACGCACAAACACTCCAGCTGTGAAAAGCAGCTAGGGTCACATGAAATTTGGTGAAATGATCACATTGTTCTAAAATCCTCCGTGCGGGGTAAGACAAACGTTCCCCACCAGGAGAGGACGATATGGAGAGGAGACGGGCACATGAAGTGGTAGAAAAGTGAGGGTGTGGAGGTCAGAGGGGTGGCAGACTGCTCTGATACATTTGCCTTCAAATCCAGCGACCCACGTGTAATTCTCAACTCATGCAAGCAATTTCTCTGAGCCTGAGTGAAGTCTTTATTTTCAGCTGAAGTGGTTTTCATTTAACCATGAGCTAAAACTTAACCAGACTGTCTAGCCTTGACATTAAAGGGGAAATCCACCAATTTTAAGTCACTTTGCCAGTGTACTGTGGCTTTCATGGAGCTTTGTCAAGTCTTTTCATGTCTGAGAAAATAAACCCTGATGATGTTACGCAGCTGAGGATTGGACATTACAGTTTTCAACACACTAGGGCCTGAATGTCAGTATTCCTCTGCTGCCTCAATTTGGCCATTCTTTGATCAATCTGTCCATTGTCAGTCTGTATGTGTTAATATCTAAGTAAGTGTTCCAGTAAATGGTTAATTCCATGTCATCCGTGACCTTGGGGAGAACTATTTGTGCCCACAACAATCACCTTCTTCATGCTATCATACAGAGACCACGTCTCCAGCGTCAGCTTCTCCCACAATGCCAACATTTAACAGCAGTTACTTTCTGCTCTGTTATGGGTGTCACAACATCAAGTAGAAGTAATCTTGATTATGTCATACCTCGTTAGCGTTAACTCAGCCCGGGACCAAACTGTCGCCAGGCTTTTGTTTCACAGGCTGCTGGAGATGATGTGTTAAAAAGGCTGCGGTCTAACACCCACTGTAATGTTCAGCTCTGCACTGATGGAAGATGAAACTGAATGGACCTGTGCAGTGTGTTAAACACATCAATCGCTGTCAAAGTGCAAAATACTCAATATGATGGAGAGCAGAGCCAGCAGGCATAGCAAGATTTTAATAATGCTAACATAGATTCTTGAAAACAAACTGTACAGCCTTAAGACGGTTAAAGTACTTGTATTGATGTGTCAGATTTGTTTTTATCCACTACATAGTATTGGTTGTTTTATGCCTCTAAATGTGTGTACTGTTCCATTTCAAGTCATTCCCACTGCAAGAAAGAGTGTGCTTTATATTTGTTTATGTGCCCATATTGGCCCCAAAGGATTTTTTTACTTGGATCATTTTCTCAAGGAGACACTTTTAAAACACTGTTAAACAGCAGAAATCTTGTGCACTTAAACAACGATGGTACCACAGGCACAAGATACACGGGGACTTCTTGAAAACAGCAGTAATTAATATATGTGCTTATGGCATCGTTACGGGCCACAAGGCAAGCACGGAAGCAGAGAACGACGCTTATGTAATGAACTGCCTCCACTCTGCTCTTCGCCTCAAAGTTGAAAGGAGCCGGCTGAGTGAAAGAAGAGGATATTAAAACACACTGTCTAATGTATTCATAAGATATTCAAATGCAGAGCACGGTGGCTTCTGGATCAGTTAGCTTTACGGGTGAAGGTGTTCGGGGTCACTAACACATTTTCTAATATTGCAAAATGAATGCACAAATGCCTTCCCAAACAGTCTCTTTAAGACTGGCATAACAATTATACAATTTTCCGCTGTGCTAAGCCCCACAGGTATGTTAAAAGTCTGAGAGTGGCTGACTGCTTCTGGTCTCCATGATATCAAGTCAGTCATTAATGGCTGTCACACAGTGCCGCCTGAGTGATCCGCTGGGGAGACAGAAAGAGCCAGAGGAGCAGGTTTTTCTTAGAATTAACGCTCAACTCTGCTCTTCATTCACAGCCCCGTGAAATCAAGAATGACTGCTTTTCCATTCTGAAAATCACCTTCCTGAAATGATCACCTTTTAGCCCGTGGAACACCGCGTCTGCTACTACCGCACACTGATCTCATGATCTCCGTGGAAACACAGGAGCCCGGCTCTCTGTCACCCGTGGCGGGGGAAGCGAGTGGAGGGCCGGCTGAGTCATTGGCGCTGCAGCCGTGGGCCAAAGGGGGGTAAATGGGGCAGATCTGGTGCCTGAGCCACACTCCCTCTGTACTCTGGTGGGAGAGTAGCTCATCACGCTGCACGCTAGCCTGTGGCTCAGGCAATATCTCTGCTGTCACTTGGAAACCACGTATCTGACACATATGTGGTTTTTGCTTCCTCTCTCAGAACCAGACATCGTTTTTTTGATAAGTACAAGAGAAACCCAGAGAAAACTCATAACCACATATGTGACATTTAAACATTTTATTTGAGGAAGTAAAAGGCCAAAGACGGAGGCAGAAGAGGCCTAAAATAAGTACGACTTGGCAGCAGGAACTCGCCTAAGTTTAGTCTATGGCAGGAACCTGTGTAAGCAGTTCGTTGTTTTTAGAGCAGACCTGTAGCCTGAGACCTTGATCTGACCAAAGACACTACTGAGTTGCATCATGGGAAGTGTGAGATTCTTGCTTGGAGACTAAGAGTAAGGATAAATCAGATGGAAAAAGGTTATAGTCACATTTGGTCCCATTGTTGGCAGCGCGGGTCTGACCAAACACACTACTGAGTTGCATTATGGGAATCCAGTTTTTGAAGCTTGCTCCATACTACTGAAAAAAGTCAAGTCAGGCATGTTTTGTCTGCTGTAGGAAGCAATACTGATTTAAGCAGTTGGATTTGGATTATATCATCAGAAACATCATTGTGTTTGTATTTGGACCTTTTTCTTAAAAACATCATGCAGGTCATGTTTTTTTTCTTATTGATTGAAGAAAATGACAAAACATCTCAGACAACAAAAGATATACACTTTATAGTCTAAAAAGAAATGAGTTTTTCAAATCATGTTGCAGTCAGTAGTTTAGTTCCAGTGTTATATTTTCAAACATAATTTACAATGGTTTAATGGAAAATAAGAAGTTACTCTAAATTAAGACAGTGTTGTAATGAATTTAGTCACAGATTAAGAAGCAGCTGATCATCCACCAAAGATAGTGCTCTCCCAGTTCAGCATAGTAACATAACACCATGTAAAAATGGATTTTCTTGAAGTCAAAGAGTTCCTAAAAGCATAAATATATATCTTGAATCAGTGTGTCTCTATGCACATGCAAGATAAAAAGAGACATCTATGTCAGATTAAAGCAGTAAATACAGACAAGAAGCATCATTTAGTGCTCATAAACCTGAACCAAATTTAGGACGGTGAGGAGGAAGGTTCAAGGACGCCGTCTGGATGGGGGCAGAAGAAGCAGTCAAACTGGATGAAGCTAAGTTGCACTAACAGCTTGTTGTGACTTGGGAGAGAAAACTCAATCGTCCCTTTGACCGGCTAACTGCGCTGAGAAAGGCTACATTGTTCCTGTGTTTTGGGTGGATTATGAGCGAACATGTCACAACAGCAGGTTTTTGACAAGGTCTTAGGTGTCCGCTGTCGTGAGCATTACTGTCAGGAATGCCGATGAGGCCTAATGAGGTTTTAATCCAGCCGGAGTCATTAGTGGCAGGTCACTTTAAAACAATCTGGGGTCAGGCTGCATTAAGGCCACAGCGGTCCACTCCCACTGGGTCACTGAGCATGACACAGACACTTCAGCACTTCAGCAGCTTCTGCCAGTCCAGTTTAAGGGGGTTGTCTCTTTGTGGTTGTTCAGTATGATATAATACAACATCTCTGTCACTTGACTGCACAACATGCAGATTTTGGAACATACGTCACAAGATTGCAGAAGAGGAATAAATGATACTAAACTGATATCATAAGAATTCCCATCATCACGGGTGTAACTTTGTAATTCGCCTTCCTTCTTTCCTTTTATTTGAACGTGCCGTGCAGATCCATGAAAGACCCAGGAAGCAGAAATCAAAAGTACAGCTTCTGACAAGTGGCTTTTACCTTGGAGTTCAAGTTTTCCCCAGGACAGCTTTTCAAACTTGCTAAGACGTGTTAATTAATATGTTTTGCCCCCAGAGCCGCATGAGTCATCGAGATTTCACAGTATGTTTACAGAAAGGGTTTTATGCGATGTTTAGAGTGCAGATTTGCAGTAAACATATTTCCTGAAAGCATCACCTCCTCGGGGTGAGGTTTAGTATCACAAAAAGCTTGCCCTCTTTTTTCCTCACTGGGGTCTTTTGGAGAAATGCTGTAAAAATGACGGTGATTAAAATCAGAATGATGGTGATGATGATGTATAGGTAGTGAAAGTGGTAGCAGACACAAAAGGCGCAGCTGCAGAAGTACTGGCAGCAGTGCTAGATGTCGCAGGAGTGGCACTGATAGTAGTGACAGACACCGAGACATTACAAGGCACCAACGGAGCATCAAGCTCCATCTACACAAGGTTGTTCAGTTCAGTACCATCATTTACCCGTGGGTATTTACAGCTACAAAATAAAACTATGTGTGTGTAGGTGTGTGTGTGTGTGCTGTTTAGCAAATCTAAATGTGGTAGCACTTAATCCAGGCAGCCAGACACTTAAAATGAGTCATGCAAAGAGCCAGAGATAATTGGTGTGCATAAGACTGGTGTCAGAAGGTTACAGGTAAACCTCTCTCCCTCTAAGAGGCTTTCTGAATAGTTCTGTCATCAGGGAGAGTAAGTGCCTGCTTGTTCCGCTGGAAATGTTAGAATTAATTGAACTGAATTGTCATTCATAATCTACATGTTGCAGTTTTCCATGGGCTATGGTAACCTATCTTCCGCTGTTTGCACTGTAATTGAAATTTTGATCATGAGGTGTAAACAAGCGTCCCCGTGAATATTCGTCAGCCTGTGAGGGCGGCTGAGTGTCGTGGAGGAGTGGCGCGGCTGATTAGCGGCTGGCTGTATGCATGTGCGTGCAGAGAGGGTTTGCCCTCCACTTATTGACGTGTTCTTGTCTAAACAGCTCCGTCCCAGGTCAGCGAGGTCATCAAGGAGAAAGTGCAGCAGCGCAGCATCCAGCTCTCCTGGCAGGAGCCCCACCAACCCAACGGCGTCATCACAGAATATGAAATCAAATACTACGAAAAAGTGAGTTTGCACCGGATTTGTTTGTGTCTTTGTCTCTTTCTGCAAACCTCTCCATCTTTCACACCGCATTCACTTTGCCGACTCGTCATTTTGTATTCTAGCTGCATGCCGCTGTGAGTGGAATTCACAAGATTCTGCAAGTACCTTCTTTGTCTCATAATTGCAATAATGAATGAGATGCTCATAAGATTTTAATCAGGCTGTAGTCCTTCACAGCCGCCCCCACGCACATGTTAGCACACACACAATCCGTGGCTGCTGTACAGCCAGAATTAGCAATCTGTTACTGTTATCTCCTTTCTCCTTCCACATAGATTTCACTGTTCCCTGTGTTTCAAGTCTGAACACATCAGATTTTTACAGCAAGGTTTAATGGAGCGAATTTAACCCAGCAAATCAAAGGCAGGGTAGCTGTGATGCCGGTCCTGCTGGCCACAGCCTCTCGCACACACTGACGAATCAGTCTCCTATGTCACGTACTGTGGCTGTGGTCTGCCCAGCTGTAAAAGTGGAAAATTGGAAACAACAACTACACCCCTAACAGACCCTGGCATTCCATTTGGGCTTTTGCCGAGCAAAACATTTACAGATCAACAACAAAGTACACAATGCGTGCTGCCTGTGCATCCAAATGGATACCTTGATGGAGAAGATGTTTTTATATGTGTTTATGCAGCGTATGTGGCAGGCTGCCTAATGATGGGACAGCAATAATTCAAATTATCATGGCACTAATTCTGTCTGTATAACCAGGAGTTTGTGCAGGGACCAGGCTACTGACATGTTACCTTATGAAGATAATGTTTGCAGTGGTAGGCTTTTAATATGAAACATTAGGGCAGGAAGTTATATTGAAGGAAGCCTGAAGGTGCTGAAAAATCAGCAAAGAAGATGAGTAAAGTGAATATTATTTTATTAAGGAATTAATGCTGCAGAAATGTGCTTCATACCAAATTTATCAAGACAACAGGTAAACATGGAGGTAGTGCAGAGGATACTGACCAAAAAACAAGACGTCTTAATAAAGAATTAATAAATAATACTAAAGAAACAATAAAGGGAGTTACAAGTTACACAATTTTATAATTCGTGATATATTTTTAAATATTTGAATGACTATTAAAATGAAATAGTAATAGTAATAGCAAAAACAATTGCCACATTGTATATCTAGCTGGAAGACCCTTTGTTAAATCATGTTCATACCTTTTACAAAGGGCAGGTAATTACATCCTCTCAAGTATATCTGCAGTATTTTGGAGGCAAAGGCATTAAGATAACAAGACTTCAATGGGACTCAATTATAAACCAGACTTTCATACAGTTGGATGATGAAAATGTAAGTTTTTAAAATAGGATGTTTTTTCATCATACAGGATCAAAAGGATCGGATCTACTCTACGGTGCGGTCCAGGTCCACATCAGCCACAGTGGGCAACCTGAAGCCCAGCACGGCCTACGTGTTCCAGATCAGGGCCCTCACAGAGGCAGGATACGGAACCTACGGACCCAGACTAGAGATAACCACCAAGGAAGAGGCCACAGGTAGGACTCTTACACAGGCTGCTCAGGAAGGACATGAATAAAGAAAATGGGATGTGAGCGGATGCAAACAGCATCTGAATGTGTGCAGTAATGTCCTGGATGGCTCAAAGCTCAGCGTCTTTTCATCAGTTTTCACTGGATATATTGAGGAATGCAGGTTAACACACAGTGCGGATGATTTATACAAACCTCCTGCTTTAGCTTTTGCAGTGCAGCTCTCATGTATGTGTGCATTTTGTTAATGCTAACCCTAACTGGAAACAAAGAATCCTGTATGAAAGTGAAAGGTAAAAAATGTAAAAGGTTTAATGCCAATGACCACAACAAAAATGTCAAATTTGTTAAAGCGTATATTTGTTAAGGTTATACTAAAGGAATTCATCACTAGTGCAGCACAGTGAAGAGTGAAGAGTGATGGATCACTGTGACACAGTCTCTCCTAATGCTTTTCATTCGATAGCGTTTCACCTCTTCTGTTCATTCCCACGTTTTTACCTGTCTGATCTTCTGAATGCGGAGGCCGCAGAGAGCATGTGTCTCCAAACAGGGGAGGTCTGACCACAACAGGGTATCAGCACATCATTTTGGAGCGCAGGCTTTCAGCTCCAAATTTATGCACAACCTGTTAATGTTCCCAGCTACTGTCGTAATAGCTCAGGGAAATTATTTGCTATCAAGCAAAGCAAACAGAAATTGCTTTGACTTTATGCTGACAACACGCCATGGGAAAAATCACTGAGCGCAAGGACAAGCTACTGTAGCGTCAGGACGACAAATTGCTCTAAATCTGGCCGGTAACATTAGCTCTGCCCTGAGTGTCAGTGTGTGTTATTGTGTGTTTGGGCGAGAGATGCTGCTGTGAGCTTTTTATGCCGTCCAGCATTATAAGATATTGTAAACATGGATACATGAGGTTCAATATGTCTATTGATCCTCTGTCAACTTTCAGAAATGCATAAATGAAAGCTAAACTCCTGATAATGACCCCTCTGCTCATAATGATGCCTTTGATGGTGAGAAGACTTTATGTGCAACACTGAAGGAATGTCAACATTTGAAAAATATGCTTATTATCTTTCTTGCTCGGTGGGATGAGGCGATGGTTAGCCTAGTTTAGCGCGGGGTGGGAGGATTAACCTGGCTCTGTACATAATGAAAAGAACAGGCATGCCAACATCTCTAAAGCTCTTTAATTAACATGTTTTGTCTTGTTTGTTGAATCTGTTTATCGATGGAAATGTAAAAGCAACAATTTGTGGGTTTAAGGGGGAATTACTTGGTGCTGCTATTTCTTGACAAACAGCATTTTGTAGCTTAAAGTTTTATTTTTGGTCTCTGTTCAGGCACAGCATTCCCAAAACCTCACTGACACACCAAGGCTGTTTCCAAAATCACTCCATATATTATATATATATAGTGTACTATATGTACTGTCCATTATTTTATTTGATGTTCAAATGTGACCATTTTTCCTACTTTTTGTGCCTTTGTACAAAGAAACATTTTGGGTCATGTGCACCACTTTCTGCTATCAGTGTATGGTATCATTTTTTTGTACATGTGAGTGATCTTGGTACATGTCACTTGTCAGGAATGACCAGTTTTATAATCCAGTTATCATAAAAATCCCCCAAAACCTTGTCGTTGAAGTGTCCTGACCAACCCAAAATGTCTCCTTTGTAATGGTCTAGAAATGATAAATCATTACTAGATCATCTATGAAACATTTAAGAACCCTTGAATCCAGTTTTACAAATATGCAGATGCCATTTTAGGAAGTTGTACTTGTAAGTTTGTATCAGTCATGTCGTGTAGGGCTGTCCACTGTGAAATGTAACTTTTTGTTTTGAGCCCGACCATCCAGCCTGTTCCCCCAAACAAACCTCCACCCTCCTTACACCAACACTTCCTCATAAAAGGACGCATTAATTACTCATACCACATGCAGTGTGTGTCCTGTAATAAGGTTAAAAGTTTGCAGTCAAACTGTCCTTGACCAGCACAGTGAACTACTGGCCTCTTATGAGAAAGCTGCAAGTGTGTAATGTGACAAAGCAGACAACAGCTTATCGAATGTCGCCACATTTTTCAGCCCTCCTCATTCAGACAGTCCACAAAAGTCATTCTCTTACATTTAGACACTGCAGATCAGCTTGATTTAAAATGCATGCATTGTCCCCCTCGTACACCACACCACACTATTCTTTGGAGCAATCAGCAGTTTGTCAACGCAAACAGTCTGAGCACTGTGAGAGCTCTGAATGGGAAACAATCCAACCTGAATGTGTCTTTGTTTGAGATGAAGGGCATTGCCGTTGCCGTCTGGGACTATTAAGCCCACTTTCTGAAACAGTAGAGCCGTGTGTATAAGGACGGCTCAAAAATAGAAGCGTCCCTCCTCCACTCTCTCAGAGGGAAGGAGAGGAGGGGGGTTATCAATCTCCATGCCTCTCATTGGGCTCAATTATGTCCTGCAGATTGTAGTCTTTGATGTGCAGCCGTTCACACTGAGCATTTCTGTCTTTCTGCATGTCTGTCCGTGTATGTTTATGTGTGTCCGTCTCATCAGCTGCGATAGTCTCCAGCGAGCAGAACCCTGTCATCATCATTGCAGTGGTGGCCGTGGCGGGGACCATCATCCTGGTGTTCATGGTGTTCGGCTTCATCATCGGGAGAAGGTACGCTCTCGCGGGCCCCATTGACTCTCCGCTCCTGTGAGTCTGCGCTTGTCAATTAGCCTTTCTGTCACTCACAGGCCTCCACGTCTGTGGACTGGTCACATGCACACACACGTGCACCCATCATCTTGTGGCATGCTGTGCTAATGGGTTGTGATGCATCATTTTCCCCACCAGCCCCAACAAAAATTTTAAGCTATTTTTGCAGAGCCATTATGAGACAAGTACTCCAGAGCGAGACAGCTTTGGCTCTGCATTCCTGTGTGTGAGCGTGTGAGATCCTGAGGGCAGGATGAAGTATCGCTCCGATTTTTTTTCCTGCCATCACAAAGCACCCAACCCACTGTTATTATCATCATTCCATCACACACTTCATCTGTGTTTTCATCTGCATGAATGGCATTTCATCAGAGCTTGCTTTTAATGGTGGGTTCATTAGAATTAACCTTTTTTTAATGCTTGCAGAAATTGTACCCCTTCTTCTCAAACCAGAACACAAAGATGTCACACACATTCCACTGTTATCAGTGTGACTTTCACTTTCCAGTGACAGCAATGATTTCACTTTCCAATGTTAAAAAATCTGCACAGAAATCAAGTAAAGAGGCTCATCTTATGACTTCATATCTTGGCTTACAATCTTCAAATTTACATTTTTTATCTGTACACATAAGAATTATAAGCAGTTGATACAAACCTGGTACAGATTGTGAAGCCCTCTGAGGCAAACAATGTTTTGCCATTTTACATCTTTAAATAATTTTAAGTTCGAATTTTAAAGCACATCACCCACCAATTACCCTCCATTTAGATTGTGTTACACAGTAAACTATTACTTGTCATGATGCAGTTTTATCAAACTGTAATAGTTATAAATCAAAAGACAAACAGAACTCAAAACACACATTCATTGTAAAAGGAAATAAATTGTAACATGGAAGGAGCTGCCCTAAGTGTTCCTCAGCACTGAAACACGGGAGTCTCTTTCTAAATGTAATGTAATGGCACTGTGGCTTCATCATATGGCCATTATTATTTTAAGTTTATTATAAGTTATTTATAGTAGTTTTGTATGACTTTTGTTAGACTCTTGTTGTCTCAGTGTGAGACACCATGACTAATATGACCCATCCTACATTGAAATTTCCTAGTTTGGGATTAAGAATGTCTATCTGTCTATCTATCTATCTATCTATCTATCTATCTATCTATCTATCTATCTATCTATCATCAGCATGGTTCTCATTCAAAATTCAAATTCAAATTTTATTTATTTAAAGCCCAAAATCACAAACATGGTTTGCCTCAGAGGGCTTTACAATATGTACACTTGTGACACCCTCTGTCCTACAGACATGGTGTCTGTGTGATGTATAAAAAAATCCAAATTATTTCACATTGCAATGAACCAAAAAAAAAAAAAGAACATGGCAATTCTGAGCAGCCTGATTTATTCAGATTCATTAAATTCTTTTTAAATTAAATGCTTTTTCCTGAGCCCAAACCAGGTCAGAAAATGCAGCATGCTACCGTCATGTGTAAGTTGATCTTCAGTGGTACGCCCCTCACCTGTGGCTCGTCTCATCTTCCTGTTTCATCCCTTTATTCACTTTGTGCTCAGAGTGAATAAAGGGAGCAAATCACCTGATTGAGGGAATCTTCAACATGCTAATATTACTAATATAATTGAAAGACATGTTGAAAAGTCCTTTACAGTGCATGAATTATTTGATATGTTACATGATTGGTACGGGAGCTACTCTCCCAGGCTGTAGCTCCTGCTGCTCGCTTTTAGAAGAGATTTGTCATGTGCGACGTTAGCTGCTACATTAAAATTCTTGTAATTCAAAGTGTTTATTTCCTCCCAAACAATCAGTTGATTCTGTCACTTGCTTCTTTTCCCCCCTTGCAGGCATTGCGGATACAGCAAAGCCGACCAGGAAGGAGATGAGGAGCTCTACTTCCAGTGTGAGTGTCTGCATTCATCAACCCAAATACACACATATGATATATCTGTACACACACACACACACACACGCACACACACACACACACACACACACACACACACACACACACACACACACACACACA
>JBAJHX010000031.1:1295210-1317256 GCA_037176925.1 Amniataba percoides | reverse complement strand
ACACACACACACACACACACACACACACACACACACACACACACACACACACACACACACACACACACACAGGGATAGAAACATCTCAATCACTGCATACTGAACAGGAAGGTGCCTTAAAACCCATTAGCACCCACAGGCATGACTGTTTGATCCCAGTTCATTTGATTCGAGTCAAAGCTGGAAACAATCAGGGCAACATCTGCTGCTGATTGGCTGGACTCAGAGCGTGCAGATAGAGAAGTTAGGAAGCTACAAACGGCTGAATGTGACAGCTGCCACGGAGGGAGCAGAGGGTGACCCGTGAGGAAGGAGTGTTCCTTAAAAATTTAAAAGCCATAAATCGTTTTGGAGAGCGACAGAGTTTCTGGTGTACACACAGTTTGCTCTGTCGTCTGGGCTGCGTCTAGTGCTTTCTATCAGTAAGAAGGTTTTTTTTTTAACACTGATACACCCCTAATGATGCCCCTGGAGATACAGCTGCAGACAGCTTCTCCAAGTAGAGCCGTAATGATCCGCGCTGTAGGCAAACTGCTGATTTGGAAACAAAGGGTCAGGGGTGTCACAAAGTGTAGGACTACAGCAGAGGCAGCGCTGGTGATCCAGGTTGGGCGCTGCTAAGTACCTGACAGATCCACCTCAGCAGCTCACGTCCCACCTGCCGAAGGAAAAAAAAAAGAAAACCGGGGGAAAACACAAACAAGGCTAGTGTTGGGCTTAATGGAGGGATCCGCCGTGCAGTATCAAATGACGAAAGGCTGCCAGGGTGACAGAAGCTAGATAGCACGCAAATTCAATGTGTAGACCCAATTTGTCTGCCATGTAGCAGGAGAGAAGTCGTGATAAGACATCTCCTATCAGATCCTCTGACATCTCGGATGGACGAAGCAATTATGGGAGCAAGTAGAAGGAAATCTCAGCTGCCGGCGTCCCTACACTGGAGCACAATGCATTTGTTGTATTTACACTGTTGGATTGGCCACCGTGCCCGTCCTCCATGCAGAGAATAAATGTTTCTCCAGCTGGATGAGCTTGCAGTTTGTTCTATGCTTTTGGTCCAGTATTTATCCAGTGTATTATGACTGTACTATCTCATTAAATTTTAAAGTTGACAGGTTATATTGTTATCAGTGGAATTTAAAATGCACAGTGTAATCGCCCCCATGAGTGCTCTGTTCATTTAAAAGTGCATAATACTGTAGTTTGCTGTTAATTTGGAGCACTGTGTAAAATGGTCACCCCCTACTCTGTCTCTGGCCTTTCTTTAACCTTGTTTATTTTCTTTATTTTCTACAAACTCCCTCTACTCTCACTTCATGGATATTCATGAACTTTTCCTATGTCAGTGTTATTTGTAATTGCATGGACTGAGGCGTCACTTAAGCAAAATAACTTGTAGTTCATTTTTTCCATGAAGTATTTAGATTCATGGAGACCTGAGATCGTGTTTGTATGGACACTAAAAGAGGAGTGTCTTTGTCCACCATCACAGTGTTGAATTTTTGCTTCCCAAAGAATATTACACACTGTTTGCACCCTGTGTAGTATATGAACAACTTATGGATCATTTTAAGAAGAGCCAGGGAGAGACTACCTCTTAATCTCAGACAATATTTAATGTTGTAACGAGGGTCAGTGATTTGGGAACCTTTAGGAAACATTATCACATATAGGATGTTGAGTTGGGCTTGAACAAAAAGTGTAGATGAAAAGAAATGCTGTAAAAAATTTATCTTATGAGCAACTAAACACTAAAAGTGTATATAAGGGTAAAAATACTATCACTGTTACTACAGAATGCTTAATGTTTAAATGTAAATGTGTAAATGAAAATCACTGACAAAAGCACTGAAATAGTTTATTTAAACTTAACTCTGAATTAGTTTGATTTTTAATTAAATTCTATTTAACTGCAAGCCAATTAAAGTGGTGCAATTTTAAATAAAAAAAAACAATATATTTTTAAGATGTATTTTGTATTGCAGAGCTCGAAATTATCTTCTGGTCAATTTGCAAAAAGAGGTGAAATTTAACCACTTAAATTCAGAAATATGGTTTTCAAAGTAAAATCTCCTAAGACTTTAAAGTGGAATTAAGATTTAAATGTGACATAATTAGAAGTGATTGAAATTCACAATGAGGTTTTCAGTTCCTTGTTCTTCCATAAAAATGTCTACTTGCAGTTGGATTTTGAAAAATTAGGGGAATAACCTCATCCTCCCCAGAATGACATCGTATGTCACAAAACCCCCAAGCATGATAAGTGACATCTCCAATGAGACAAGTTATTCTTCTGTGAGGTTGTCTCAGGTGCAGAGAGGTAAAAGGGAGCTGACAGACTCATAAAAGCTCCACACACGGGTTGCTAAAATCTTTGCTTCACATTTGTGAGGAATTTTCCAGTGTAAAAACCCTTTTGACACTAGCCGCTGACTGTTCAGCAATTCCCTCTGAATCACTGGTCTTAGTAATTGTTTGCCTGTCAAGCGCCCGCTGGTGCGCAGTGTGCATATTTAATCGTAACAGTAATCCTCTTACCTTTCTACAGTTAAATTTCCAGGCACCAAAACCTACATTGACCCTGAAACCTACGAGGACCCAAACAGGGCTGTCCATCAATTTGCCAAGGAGCTGGATGCCTCCTGCATTAAAATTGAGCGGGTTATTGGAGCAGGTGAGCCCATCCTGTGTCTCTTAGCTCTTCCTATTTAGTCACTCCGTGCTATCATATATCACGCTGACAGCCAAATATTTACACCTTGAACAGGGACACAGCTTTATGCACTGTATATTGATAGCACAATTGCAAAGAGGGGAAAAAGTTCATTGCAATTAATGTGTGGGGGGCGTCTTGTAGAGGCAGTTGCAGAGATTCCCACAGCTGAAAAATTGCTGCCACATGGGTTTTACAGAGGCGGTCAATGACAGGATCTATGCATCTCTAGCATGTCTTATTATAGGTCTTGGTTACACTCCCCTGAGTATAACAAGATGTCGCACTCCAATTTGTATTCCACCGCAGCACAGCTGCTTTGTCTCAAAATACACTAATAAATTTGTCATTGTGAAGTGCTTGATTTTTTTTTCTCCCACCCCTCACTCATGAATGGTTTCATCCCACACAGGAGAGTTTGGGGAGGTGTGCAGCGGCCGGCTGAAGCTGCCTGGAAAGCGGGACGTGTCAGTCGCCATTAAGACGTTAAAAGTGGGCTACACTGAGAAGCAGAGGCGGGACTTTCTCTGTGAGGCCAGTATTATGGGACAGTTCGATCATCCCAATGTTGTTCATCTGGAAGGAGTCGTGACGAGAGGTAATCACACTTGAAGGTGAAATGAATCTTTAAACTGCGAATGCCATGAGCCTGCTGAAAAATCCTGGAAGGTCGGTTTCATCAGAGTATATTTAGCTTTGGGAGGTAAAAATGCCATTGTTAGAGTGACATTATATCTGATTAAATTAGCCACACTCCCTGTTTAACATTTTCTCATTTAGACACTGTAATAAAAGGAGCAGATGGTAACTTTTAATTAAAAGCCAATGAAACACACAGCTAAAAATAACTTGGAAGCAGTTTAGCCATAGTCGTTTATTGTGAAGCATTATGTAAGCAAACAAAATTCAGCCATCAATTAATCACCCTCTTTTTTTGTCCATTTTTTTCTTTCTTTCTTTTTTTCTCCAGGAAAACCAGTGATGATTGTCATCGAGTACATGGAGAATGGCTCATTAGATGCTTTCCTCAGGGTGAGTATCACCTTCGGAGCACAGACGGCTCAGAGCAGCATCTTTTGTAACTTTTCTTTGCATTTGTTGGAAAGCGTCCCAGACAGCAGGCAGTCTGCAGGAGGATCTGTGTATCGCATAAATATCATAAATCTTTGCGAGAGCTGCTGCAGTGCTGTGACCTACATTTCCCTCATGGTCAGTGAAGATGGCTGACCTGCCTGTGTTTCTCTGTGCCGTGCAGAAACACGATGGTCAATTCACAGTCATCCAGTTGGTGGGGATGCTGCGGGGCATAGCGGCGGGAATGAGATATCTCTCCGATATGGGATATGTCCATCGAGATCTGGCTGCACGCAACATCCTTGTCAACAGCAATCTCGTATGTAAAGTGTCTGACTTCGGCCTGTCAAGGGTGATAGACGACGATCCTGAGGCTGTCTACACAACAACTGTGAGTCAATTAAATCACTTGCTCTCTCTGCTCAGAGCGCTGTCTGAATTCTCTAATCTAGTCACAGCCATGGCGTGAAACCAGCCGAGCAGAAGTACAGGTGCACACCCGAGCAGTCGGCACCATTTTTAATATGCACAACAAGCTTTACTTCTGTACAACTTTCCCACAAGACATCATTTACAAAGGGGTTATAAGTTGTAATTAATGTTTTAATTAGTCATTACTAATTCTTTATAGGGTGGTCAAAATCCAACAATAAGAACAACTTTTAGGTAGCCAGGTTAAGGAATCTCTTTGATTTGTTATCCTGTGTGCAGTAAATTATCCTCTATAAAAATTGTTTGTATTGCAAACATTTGGTTCACAAACCTTAATAAACTGAATTATCTGTCAGCGAAAGAGAAAAAATAAGCTATTTCTATAATTAATTCATTGTAAGACACTTTCAGTCAGTTTACAGCTTTTGGCCTCACAAATATGAAGATTTGCATCTTTTCTTTCTTAATGTAATTGTAAATTGAATTCTGCGTTTTGGACAGCTGGTTAAACAAAAAAATCCATTATTCAAGAAATTAAATAATTTAAAAAATGCATTCTTAGTGCAATTAGAGTAATACTACTTGAAATATTGAGTAATGACTTAGCGTAAAAAAGTATAAAATCTAATTTTGCAGACATAAATTTTAGAAATACACTTCTAATGAAGATAGATGTAAAAAATAGTGGAAACAATTGTCTTTAAGCCATGAAAAATGATCATCTCCAACTTTATAATCATGTCTGGATTTTTAAATGTTAAATCACTTACAAAGGGCCACAAAATCAGTAGTTTTAAGCCTAAATTTGTTATTAAAAACTACTTTTTAGAATAGGTGCTTTGCAACACAGTAACATTCATCAAATTTAAATCCTAGTTATTAAAGAGCTATAATTCATCTATAAGACATTAATAGATATTCACTATCAGTTTATACGTTCATGTTTTTGGGCTGTGTTTGTTAATCCTGTTTGTAGTAGCTGTCTAACTGAAGTTTTTGGGGAAGATGCAGGATATGAGTTTGATCTTTACTCCAGTCATTAATCTGCATTTTACTCAACAGGGCGGCAAAATACCTGTCCGATGGACTGCGCCAGAAGCCATACAGTATCGTAAATTCACCTCCGCGAGTGATGTGTGGAGTTATGGCATTGTCATGTGGGAGGTGATGTCCTATGGGGAACGGCCGTACTGGGATATGTCCAATCAAGATGTGAGTTACTACCTGACATAAAGTCATTAAGTTACTAAGACAATTTGTTTGTCACTCTGCTGATGGACTGCCTAATTACCAAGGATCATAATGTTTAGTGAAAGCAGATTAGTTTAGTTCTACTGAAGATCTCTATTTTCATTCAGACCTTTATCAGTCATTTTTACAAACACACAAATGACAGCTAGTAAAAGCAGTGTTAGTGCAGTAGTGGTTACCGCCAGTTAAGGAGTACTAGGATCTGGGTAATTTCCATCTAAAAGGGCATATGAATTATGAAAATAAAAGATTTTCCCAAGATTCATCCCTAATTATTCCTAATGAAATCATCCCACTAAAACACAGACAAAAACAAAATCACAGACAAAAATCTGTCTTTGGTTCTTCTTTGAGGCTTTCTTGCAGGACCCTCATGAGAAAAACTTGGCGGGGACGTAACCTTGGGCTTAATTAGTTCAAGAAGCAGTTTGAATCCATTTGAAGGAGAAACAGTCCTGAAATGGGACCTGCATAAAAAGTCCTGAGAGCATGGTATTAATATAAATAACAGTGTCATGCACAATGCTTCTGATTCAAATGTCTTTAAAAGTTTATAATGACTTATGGAAATTGTGAGTAACAGTGTTGAACCAATTACAAATCAAAGCAACTCATGCATATTTTTCAGTTTGCATTACACGCATTGCTTTGTTTTGGATACAGGAGTCACGGATGTAAAGACATAGATGTGTTCTGATTGTAAAAGGACACCACACCAATTTCATACATTAAAATTAGGCTTGTTGTCGTTAATACTTATCAACTTTTTAAAAAGATTCAAGGTGCCTTCCTTTGGCTTTGGCTGAGAAAAAACTGGCCTGCATTACAAACTGTGGAGCTGTGGATTTTGAATAAATATGTTAAGGAGGGTGATATTCATTGTGGGAATCCAGTTTTGACGGAGCTTGACCCATGCTCTTGTCTTTAAGTCTGTAAGTCAGGATGTCTCAGTTTCTGCTGCTTTGATATTGAACTTTTTTATGCCTCTTGCGAATCCCTAAACCTTATGAAAGTGCAACACAAAATAACAGAGTACTTCTTTAATTATCCTTTTTATTGCTGTTTTGACACTTAACAGTGAAACATATAAAGAACCAACATATCTCTGTAGAGGCTCTCTTACTGCAAAATAGGGAATTAACATTGATGTTGGATATCTACAGAACCTTAACATAAGTTAACAACATCAGGGTGTAGCTGTATCAGAGGGAAATACAATTATAATTATTATTTGAATTGGGCTGTAAATGAAAGAAAATCAAACATCAGCAAAGCCTAATATACTCAATGCAAGATATTTCAGTTCCTGCAGCTGACAGTCACAGTGCTTCAGAGTTTCATTCTTTATCCCACCTGACTGCTATGTTATGAAACGCAGTGCATTAGAGCTGGAAGGGAAATTTAGAAATTTCTATTAGATGTGGTAATTAAATCAGAGAATGCATTTTAAGGTGCCTGAAGGATGAAGCTCATTTTTTGTCTTAAAATTAGATGGCTAATGATGATTCATAATCAAAAAAATCTTTTTAGAAACACCTCTGCCTTATCATCCGGTAAATTGTAAGAGCTGACTCCTGACATTGCCCACACTTTTCCTCTTCAAAGAACACATTTACCCACATTTCTTTTTCCAAATGTCACAAATTGCTATAATGATTGACTCACCCACAGTTCTCTGAGTGCTGTTGCCTGCTTTCCTGCCAACTCCCACTGAGAGAGTCCAACTGCGCCAGACCACTTGAAGCTGTTCCTTATTGTCGGACACTTGACATATTTTGATTGATGGTAGAAGGCGAGTCAGTTCTGGTCTTAAAATTCCTATATGGCGCCCGGTGTTTAGCACTCACGGCATCAGGGCTAAACATGATTAAGATTCTCTGGCGCTCCGGAGCAGAGGCCTGCTGATTGAACAATCAGATGTTAGAAATGCTAAACAAGATGGCTGGGCATTAAAGTGGCGTATGTGGTGTTTTGACGTCCTGCTACTTGACAGACATCAATGTCAGAAATTTTTGTGCTTTGTCAAGATGTCAGCAAACATCCTCCGGGGATGGAGGAAGAACATTATTTGCATTTTCCTCAATAGTTTCAGTGTTTTGACACCTTTTTCCTCCATGACTCATTCTTGTCTGAGTGGTCCTGACAAGAATAGCTGATGAACATTATGCAGAAGTGTACATAAGTCCCTATCTACACAATAAAAAAAGGGTCGCCTGGGTCTCTCAATGGGCTTTGTGCTAAACTGCAAGTATAATGTTGACTGTTAATAGATGAAGTTTAAAGCCTGAGACACAAGATCTCTCCCATTATTTACTGTACCTTTGTTTCTTGTTTCTTTAGACTTATGTTGGAAATCAGTGTTGAGAAACAACTAGAACAACTAAATATCTGCAATAGAACCAGGAGCTTGACCTTGAAGTTATCTAGAAAACTTCAAGACATGAGAAAGGATGAAATATGAGCTTGTCTCCTGAAGAGTTCTTTTAAAGCGTAGCTGCAGTGTTTAGCTGTAGTTTACCTAAAGGAGAAATAAAAGCATGCATAACCTTTCAAAGATCAGTAAGTGAGAGAAAAGGTCTGGCTTTGGTGATGTGTCTGAGCTGAATAAATTACACAACCTTTTCACCAAGACTATCAAATTAAAATGAATTTCTTTATTATATGCTAGATATCTCAACTGCCGTGAGTGCCATTATAACCTATGAATTATAACAACATTTTACACACCAACTTCACTGCTGAGATGTGGGGACATGACTAATTGGGCATACACCAGAGATCCCTGGACAAAAAACCCAATCTAACAGGCATGCTTTAAATACACAGTTAACTATTAAACTGGGTTTGGCCTTTATTCCTCAGTGCATGACATCTGCTGTAGGTAACCAAGAAGTGACTAAGCATCCCAACAAAAGGGTTAGACTACAGAATGAAATCAAAGGGTTTAGAATTAGATCCTAAATGCTGCCTTTAAAGGCTGATACCAAAGGGTTTGTGGTTAGGATCATACTAAATGGTGATACTAATGACTCTATCTGTTTCGCTTTCTCCAGGTCATAAAGGCAATAGAGGAGGGTTACCGTCTTCCAGCCCCAATGGACTGTCCACCAGGCCTACATCAGCTAATGCTGGACTGCTGGCAGAAAGATAGAGCCGAACGCCCCAAATTTGATCAGATAGTTGGCATCCTTGACAAAATGATCCGCAACCCAAACACCTTGAAAACCCCAGTGGGGACATGTACAAGGTGAGGAATTAAAACCTCTAATAAATCACTTAAAAATGTGACTGCATACAATAAAGAACTTAAACTTTTATTTTAGCACATTAGTGGATGATCCAAAGTGTCCAGTAGATGATTTAGCCTCTGTAGTTCAAAGATGAAAGATAAATCCCAGGAGATCGATACGCCAAAGCAGCTTCCATGGCTTTATGGTCAATAGAAGGGCTTTTAAATCAATCTCTATAATGAGTTCCTGGTACTTTAAAGTGCACTGGGAACTCACTCTGACATTTGTCAGACGAATTGTATTTGCAGTCAGAACATACTTTCCCCAAGTAAGACTGAGACTCAGAGGTTACAGCTGGTTAAAAAGCTTTGTATTGTATGGAGACTATACGGGGTGAATGTGTTTGGATTGAAAAGTTATTGACAAAAATATTTTTCGGAAGAAGAAAGCTATCATTCTGCATGTGTTTGTAAATTTCTTATTGATTGAAGCCTCCAATCAGCTAGTTTTTCCCCTTCTCGCAATTTAGTGCACCACTGGATGCCTTTGGTCGTTGCTTTGTCTTGTCTGCTGCTTGATTGTGTTTTCAGCGGAACGTTTCCTTTTCACATAAGACATAAACATCTTTCTGTGCTCATCCCGCAGACCAATTAGTCCACTGTTAGATCAGAGCACACCAGATTTCACTGCTTTCCGCTCAGTGGGAGAGTGGCTGGAAGCCATCAAGATGGAGCGATACAGAGACAACTTCACAGCAGCTGGCTACAGTTCCCTGGAGTCTGTGGCCAGGATGTCAATCGAGTAAGTAGATTTGAAGCCATCAGTGGTTAGATATCAGCAGTAAACATTAATACCATCCACATTCAGATTGTGAGTTCACCTGCACTTTGGCCCCTTCTGCTGGACCTCAGAAAACAAATATAGGTTGTTGCATTTTGCTTTCAGGTACAGTGCTGGTGCATCGCCTGCCCATGAGGGTTACCTGCTTCTGTAACACACTACACATTTTCAGATGCAGCCTGGGTCTTTATTTAGCTAAACCACAGAGAGAGCCAGGCCTTTATTTGAAACAGAGACAAGAATCTTCTCCATCCCTGTTGTATTAGTGTCCTTCTTCATATTTTAGTAAGAAGCCTTCCTGTTTATTGATTTTCTCATGTTTTAATTGCTGTTCATGCAAATCAACTCGTCTTTCATGTTTATCTGCTATTGTGATTTCTAATTGAAGGTGGGCATTTCCATCATGTTTTCCATTTACAAAACCTCAAATTCTTATAATCAAAAGTCTTTTAGGTGATCAAAGAGGACCCTTTCCTAGTAGTTAATGTGAGCATATCCACAAAGTACTAAGTTTTGCTGACTGTGGAGTAACACCTTAGAAATGACAAAGAGAAATGACTGGAATTGATTAGTGAAAACTATATTGTACTCCCATGGGTACAGTAAAGCAGTGATCCACTCAACCTAGTTCCCAGCTGGTTTTTTAACCCAGCCTTTATCCACACTGTTCTGAGAATGTCAGTTAGTTAGACCTCACATTAGAAGAGCGGTGTGCCGTCAGACAAAGTAAGACACACACACATTTCCAGATTGGTAAAAGCTTCAATCATGAAACTTCTGACTTGAGCTCTGCTGTCTGAACTGAACTGTAAACAGTCACAAGTAAAGTTAGCGGAGAGCCACTGTTGTTTAAATGAAGCTTTATACCTGATCCAAAATCCCACAGGAAGCAGTACCTTTGTGGTTCTTTATGGGCGGTAGAATTTTAAACCTGTCTTAAATCTGTCTCCCACAGATATTCACATGTAGTGTTTCCCCAGCTTCAGCATGAACTCCAGTGAACTCTGTGCTGTTTATTGCATTCTTACGAGCGGAGATAAGCTGAATATTAGCATGAGCCTAGCCTGTGGCTTGCCCTGGAGTTGTTAGTCAGAACTTCCAATGACCATCAGATGTCAGTGTCAGTCTCCACATCCCCATAAAATGCTTAAGGCTTCAGATAAACTTTTCAAATGTACTTCCCAAGAATCACTCTCTTGTTGGTATGCATCCTTAAATTCAAATGTAATACTGAGATTCAACTGCTGCTCTCTTTCTTGCACCTCTTACTCCCAATAATGAAAAAGCTGAGGCTGTAAATCTCACTTGTTTTGCCCCTTGCCGTGGTCCGGTGCATTGATTGATGTGTTGTCCTGTCTTCCAGGGATGTGATGAGCTTGGGGATCACGCTGGTGGGCCATCAGAAAAAGATCATGAGCAGCATACAGACTATGAGAGCCCAGATGCTTCATCTCCACGGCACGGGTGTCCAGGTGTGACGGACTGCGACGGGCCACATCGGATAGTGTGAAAACAAGAAGAGAACTTATCTGGAGCAGTGCCTGGGACATAACCGGGATAATTGTCAAAGTAAACGGACATCTGTTATGTCTGACTCTTCCGGCTGTGTCTGGAGTGAAATCATTCCTTTGTTCCTCAGTGAAGGACTGCAGTCTGCCTCTTCAAAGGGCACTTAAGAGAGGAAAAGAGCAAAAAAAAAAAAAAAAAAAAGAAACTACCTGGTCGAAACAACACACTTTTTTTGTTTGTTTTTTAACCTTTTTTAGTGGCGCTTAAGAACTCAACAACATATCAAATGGCGCATTGGAAAGAAGTTTGACACTTCTGTTTCTTTAACTTAATGAATGATTTAAGTGCACACCACGGCTATGGATTTCCTTTAAAAAGAACAGAAAACAGCCTGTCTATTTGCAGTGGTTTCCCTTGTTCCTTTTTCTAATTTGTTAATTTTCCCTCTGTGTGCCACAGTGACATGCTGTGGCCCACACAGCTGTTTTTTCTCTTCTATTTGGACTTGACAACAGGGTAAACTCTTTTATCCAAACACTGAGGGAACTTTTTAGGTGCAGACTCCGAGGTACTTTTTGTGCTGACACATGCTGGAACTGTTTGCAGTGACTCGTGTTTTCCTCCATGTGCTGTTGAAGTGAAAATGGTATCCTTACATGCTTGTTTGCAGCATACAGGAGTGGATATTTGACGTGGTTTCAACCTTCCAAACTTTTTATCAAGGAATTTTGTGAAGAGTGCAACACTGAGGAGATGCAGGAGGCGAATTGTTCTTTAAATCACCAGACTTTTATATCAGAGTAGCAATATTCTTTGTCTTAGTGTTGACTACAGGAAACACAGTTAGCTGGTTATTGAGTGAAATGTTGCAGCACTGTTGAAAGATTGTATTGAAACTGAAGCCACCCACAAATTGTTTTGCCATCATTTTGCCTAAAATGTTGCACACAGTGTGTGGTGCATTGTTCAGCTGCAAATTCAATTTTAAAGGTGAATACAAGAAAGGTGTAGAGGTAATACTGCCTTAAATTGTGTTAGATTAAGTATTGCCGCTATTTTAGGCACTTCAATGGCAATGCTTTCTGTGGTTCATTTAAAGGGTAGTGAAGCTCCCTATTTTTTGCTTTCCTTGTAGCTTGATGTCTTTTTATCTGGAACTTGAACTGGTGAAATCAAGTGCACAGACAAGGTTTTATGCCACGAGTGACACAGTCAGCGAAGAAGAGGTGTACTAAACAGAGCAATAATTTCCAGGTAGAAGTGGTCCTCACCTGAGATTTTTCAGGTGCTAGGTTTTCTCGCATGTGTGTGCTGTGCCGAGACAAACCCTTTGGAAAGATTCAGTCACCGACAGAAAAGGAAAGGAAAAAAGGGTCTGAGAAGCGCTCGGAAAACTACCGTGCCAAGTCATCAAATGAAATAATCATGTCATATTTTGCCACTATGATATGCTAAACGTTTGATGGAAATCTAACATGGCATGGAGACATTGAATTAAGTGGCTGCAGAGATGAAAGTGGCACCATTCGCTACATACTACAAAGGTGCCAATTAGCCATGCTGACATCATCTTCTGACACCAACACGCCGCCCAGAAATCAAAGAGCCCCTTCAGGGTTTGGGTCTGAAAATGCAGGACCAAACGATGAAGCCAGAGTCAGACGCAGATTGTGCTGTTCAATCCCACGGTTCCAGCTCTGTAGGCAGCCATGCAGCTCCCTTGTTTATTCATGCGTCTCCGCCGCTCATCCCTCACAGGCGTAGATGTGACGGAACATGCATTAAAGTGTCTCTTAAGATTGCTCCTCTTTTCTTCCATACGGCTTTGTATGGAAAACTGAGATGAGGGGGCTTTGCAGAAGATGTGCTTAGAGCCAATCAACCTATTCTGTGCCATCTGTCTCCACATCAAATGCAAAAAAGAGAGAAAGTTTCCATGTTGTGTCTGTGTTTTAGTGCAGCATTCTTTGATAAGAAAATGCAGTTGTTCAGCTGTCATGTAAAGAGGAGTGGAGTGCACAGAGGAAAACCATTAAAACTTCCTTCAATGCGGCAGTCACCTGAGAAATAAATCTATATTTTCATTTGAGTTACGTAAAAAAAAAAAAAAAACATAAGCACAGCTGGAAACAACCTTGAGCTCCCTGACAAGCAGTACATCTATTAGTAATTTTCTTCATTCTCCTCATTGTTTGTTTCTGTGAAAACATTAAGTCAGCTGCATTTGAAAACATATTTTTCTCTTAATTTGGGCTCTCTGTCCAGCTAGAAGTTAGCTTGGGAGCTTTTTGAAAAGGCTGAAAGGTGAGAGACAAGGAAGATGTAAGCATGCCCAGACACTCTTCAGTAAAGCCTGTCACCTGTAAAAAGGTAGTTATAGTCCTAAACCAACGCAGACATGCACAGCTGCACAGACGGATGTGTCCACACACGACTGTCTCCACATTTATTCTGCACACCTCATGGACATGTTGATGTGGAAAGTTTCATTTGGCCATAACCCCTGCTGGGATCACTCATTTTAAATGTAACACAGCAGATCACACACAAGTGTTTATTTGTGACAATTATCTATTATCTATTAAGAATGCAGTGGAGTTCATCTTCATCATAAATTACTCTACCAACTATTTTCTCAATTATTCTAAAGATCTTTAAAATGTCACAAAACTGCACATTACATTTTATTAATAGCTTGCATCATCAAATGTCTAACCAACCGTCCAAAAGATGTTTAATCAGCCCTCATAGCAGACTACAAAAAAGAGAAAATATTCACATTTTTGAAGACAAAACTAGTACGTTTTTTGGGAATTTTCTTGGAAGACTGACAGTAGGTCAATAAGTCATTTATAAATGTATTTATTCATCCATCAACTAACTGTTTGGCATGGTTGCATAGACAATAATAATAATAATAATAATAATAATACTGACTGAATTCCTATTTCATACTTATCCCATTGTCTGAGAGAGGAGAAACGAACAAAGTAAATGAGGACTACAAATGGTTGAGGTTAACCATATTCAAACATTAAATGAATTCATCACAGAAACCAGTTGAGACTCACCAGGCTTAGTCAGCGTCACTGTTTAACCACATGTTGGCTATGATATGCCCTTTTGTTGTTTATTACCCAAAAGACAATTAAGTTTTGCATTGAAATATACTTTTTCTCTCGTCCAGCTGCTTACTGAGGACAGAGCTGTTCGTGAAGATCACCTGAAACAGCGGATGTGGATGCATGGCATTTTTTACTTTAACTGTGTTTGCAGAATTATCCAGTTTAGTGTGGATGTATGCTTAGATCCATTTTCACTGTGGGATTCACCTTTGTGAGGAGACACCAGGAATTATCCCTGACCAGCTCTGCACCCGTCACACACACCCTCCCTTTATCCATACAGCAGAGCTCAGCAATTGGGCCTTGGCCAGACCTTTGAATTGAATACTGGCATAAAGTCATTCTGTCAGCACAAAACTCCCCAGTTCACAGGCAGCACTCTCTCTCATCCCCACGCCCTGCTCTGATTTTAAAAGCGGGCCCCTAGAGGCCCCTCACACCCCAGGGTAGAATGCCTCTGCCCCCTTTTTTCTGTGCTGGGGAAACAGCAGTTTGAGCCAAATTGAGATTAAGGTCAGGATACAATCGATTCAACACCCAAATCACCTGTAACCTTCACCAACAAAAGTCACTTTACTGTCTGTCTCAGATTGTTTCATCCACATTTTAAACTTCAGGTTGATCAACTCTGGATTTAAAAAAAAAAAAAGTTTATTTGTGACTCTGTTTCAGCAAAAAACACAAAAAGAATAAAAAATTTAAAAAGACAAAAATAAAAACAAAACAGAAGCCTGCAGGATGTAAAGAGTTGGTTGGAATCAGGAATAGCAGATAGAGTATGAAGTTATTTTTCAAATCTTGTGGTTCAGCAGTTGGAAATAGTTTCACCACTTTGACGAGGTGGTGGATAATTCCAAAGAGTGCAGCACCGTTGATTGTGTCAGAGAGAGCCAAGATTTGAGGGAATCTTTGTATATGTTCTAATTGTAAAACTTGTACATTTTATTTATATTGTTTTTTACACATATTACTCAGTAGAGAGCTCTGAATACATTGAAAATGCACTATATTTTTCTATCTCGCAGATGAATTATTGTCACCCACAAGATTTCAGTTGTACATAATTTTTCATTTAGGACCAAAGACAGCTGATAGGATTTCCATCTTTACTTCAACTTGGTTTTGTTTTTGCCTCTTAGTTTGTTGTACAGTAATAAAAATTGTCAATTTATTATTTATTTTTATGTGATGAAATTATTAAGAATATTCACTGGTCAAAAGTATTTTCCCCAACAGCAGAACTGTAAGATCATTTAATTAGACAATTTCTTGTTACATAGACAATTCCTTTTGCTTTGTAACCTTTGTAATAGACTGTACATATATTTTTGGAAATATAATACAATCTCAATAGAAGTTTTTGGTGTCCTTTGCAGTGTTTTTATCATTTTTCATGTCATGAATGATGTTTTTTTTTTAGGTGATGAGCTATTTTTTAGATTTAAAATCTTGAGATAAAAATCCCACGAGTTTTGGTCAACATCTTTTTCATGTGGATCAATTTATAGTCCACAAAACCTCTGAACACTGTTAGTCTTGTCTTTGTCAAAGAAACCTACAGACAGCTCCAAAAACAAGTTTTAGTTGAGGTAAACACTAAAACTATTAGTCATTCTTTAGTCAATTAATAAATGCTAACAAAAACCTTTTTGTCAAGTCTTATTTTAGTCTAGTCTTGAACATGTCTGAACATTCTTGACAGACTTCCAGGGTCAAAGCCACCAGGCTGCTTTTATTCTAAAAACTCACTAAGTTGGAGAGGGTGCCTCGTGTGTCACAGAATTAAAGGGTACTATTTGCTAAAAAAGCAACCTTTTATAACATATAACCCATGTCTTTATAGACCTCATTTAAGTCATTACCAGACGTTTTTTAGGTTTTCAGCACCAGCTCAGCAGTGATCTAGAACTTTCTACACCAGAGCAACAAGTCTTTAGCCTAAATCTGCATGTTTTCTTTATATCAGTTCAGTTTCTTTATTCTCTAGTTTGATGTTATTTGTATTTCTGCTGATGTAATGCACCTTGTAGATGCTGGTTTCACATTATTTCACAGAGATTTGCTACTGCTAATATGCAAAAAACCCCACCAAATAACCAACAAGAGCATACGGGGACTCAGAGATAGTGGGGGAAGTCACTGATCAACATGGATTTCTAATCCTATTTATTTGTCTACAGACATATATAAGCTTTTTATCACTGTCAATGTCACTGAAGAAGAATTTGTTTGAGACCTCGCCTCATCCTGATATAGTGTATTTTCTATTCTTCTCCTGGATCACAGCTACTATTGAGGTTTGTTTGTGTGTGTGTGCTTGTGAGACTGTGGGGACATGTGTGCGAGTTTGTTTGTTCATGCATCCATGATAAGACAGCCAGAGCTGCCCAAACAGTCCACCAAACTTTCCAGTTTTGTACTTTAATCTTGCAGAAATTCTGATTGGTAGAATGAGCTTGAATGGATTTCTTCTGATCACATCTTTCAGCAGTTGTAGTATTTATTTTGGTTAGTCCACTAGTGGCTCAACATGCTGTCTCCAAGCCTGTGTCTCTTTGAAACTTGAGTTTGGGGTTTTTAGACAAATTGGCCTGATTCCATGTATTTCTCTGCGGCTACTCCTCACTTCCCATTAACTTAAACTGCATAGTGTGATCCTGCTTAAATAGTTAGATCAGCTGCAGAAATATTGCAGTAAGAGTGTCATTGTGCAGGAGATAATAATGATCTGGCAGCAGTTATACAAGGTACTCTTAATCTTTGACTAAATATGCCTCTTGTAGAATTGCTGTGCCTTCTTTCTGGTTCTTGCTGTCAAAGAAATGGCTTATGGCTTAGTCAAGCTGCAGTTTGAGAGCCACGGAAGTTAATGCATTGGTTCACCCAAATTACCAGTAAAATGTACAATTATTGACAGTAGCATGACTTTCTATGGTCCCTTTTATGCTAGATAATCAACAGAGAACACAAAGGGAGTATTTCTTTGATCCATTGTAAACTATTGTTACAACCGACAAAGAAAGAAAGACAGGCCACATCACTTGATCTTTTCCATGTCAATGTACAGTCTCTGTTGTCATATTATATGGACTAAAGCTCCACAACAGCTATTAAATGGACACTCTGGTAATCGCTTCCTCAGCTGTGTTTACATATAAACTGTACTTATAACTACAAAAAAGTATTAAAATTTAGTCCAAATTTTGAACAAATTTTTTGAACATCTGGATATATGCACAATATGTGTGTGTGTGTATATATATATATGTGTGTGTATATATACATACACACGCACACACACACACACACACACACATATATATACATACAAACATACAATATAAATTGTCCAATCAAACAATTGCAGAAACATCTAACATTAGTCAAACATCAAACAATGGAGGCCACATCACCCCACACAAATCAGATTTTTTCATCTAGCACCAGTGTCACGTTTAAGTCACATATCTTAGGTAAGTCCCAAATTATTTGCAGAGTCTGTTTCCATTGTAGATTCATCATATCTATTCTTTATTTAGATACTAACTTTTCAACTGGAAACGTAAAACCTTAAGCGATATTTCATTTTGTTTCTCATTTGCAACATTTCCTCAAGGATTCTCTTGAAATAAGTGTATGGTGTAGACCGTTTTGGAGTTGTCTGAAGACATTTTAGCTATTTATTACTGTAGTAAACAGCTCACAGTCTCCCCGTGCCTTTAGCCTTTATGTCAAACTGTTCTAAATAGTTTGACATAAATAGTAACATACAGGGAAGGAATTTGTATCAATCTTGACTTGTTATCATCAGTAACAAGAAGCAGGCTCATCTCCCTAAAATACTTTATGAATATCATGAAATTTATGTTGATCTTTATCTTTAGATGGCAACAATAATATATAGTAAAAGAAATGTATTTACTCTGTTCGAATCCTGTCAATTACATTACAATTGTTAGTTAATCTCTGCCCTGGAATGGATTGCTATATATCAGTGTACAAAATGTCTTCATATACATTTCTTCAACACACTGACGTACTGCCACAGAAAAACAGAGAGGCTGGCAGACTGCCAGAGGAAGATAGCAGACAAAGAAATCATTTGTATTAGGTGATTCTGCAATAATCCAGAGCCCTGCTTCACCATTATTACAATATCTGACATTTTGCATCTAATATAGAAGTCAAACGGGGATATGGAGATGAATGGCTTTTAACTGTGTAAATTGATTAGGAGGAACGTGCAGGCCTGAATAATGGTTTACCTGTTGGACTCCACAGGGAAAACAGATCATGACCCATTTAGAAAACAAAGGCTTTGCTTTTCACAGTTCAGGTGTATCCTTTGGGGAAATATAATGTGGTATTTACAGATGCAACAAGACTTTTCATGCCTAATCTGTTGCTCTTGTCTTGATGAAAAATAGAGGTGATTTCTGAGGAAAGGGGGCCTGTATCCTGAAAAAAGGCATTGGTACTTCATCAAAAGTTTAGCCATTGACTTGCCTGTGGCAAGAAAGCATCAATCTATTCTCATTATGTTGTAGATACTGTTCAGAGTTTCTAATTCCACAGTACTATAGCTAAAACAAATAGAAAAACACACAGTGCCATAATCTGCACAGAAAGTTTCAACATGCTTTAACTTTAGCTAGATTTAGTTCTCCCTCAATTCTTAGACTCCAATGTATGCATAAGCTACTGCATGCGTTCAAGTTACCCCCAAGCAGACATCATTTGATATGTGAGACTTGACAGCCATAAGAAAAGTTGCAAATATCATAATGTAAATTAAGTTATTTTGTTAAACACATTTTAGAAATAGGAGAACTAAGCATAAAAGCGTAATGCATATTTTATAAGGATCATGTAGATCATCAGAGATATAGTCAGCACTTAAACTTATACTTACATTTCAAATCTGAGTACAGAGATAAAACAAATAACTATCATAACACTTTCATAGCACTGTATTTATCACAGTAAGCCTTCAAAAGCAACATGTCACTGCCTCCCACTTCCACAGCCAGCTATACTGTACTGCAGTGCTGAAGATGATGAGGTGCTTTCTTATTCAGCAAACAGCACAACTTTGCTTAGATTTTCCCTTTAATGTTGTGTGTAATCCTGAGTAAAAAGCTACTCAGGTTCTATCTGTCAGATGTCAACAAAATAATCTGAAAATCAAACATCGTCTCCCGGCTTAATCTTCTTTCTGGTTTCATCATTAGGAGGGTAAACATCATATTTTCAGCACAAAGTACTTGCATTTCTCTGAAGCCACTCCACATAGACAAATCGGGATAAACGATTATGGCAGGGGTAATTAAGAGCCTTGGGTGACAGGTACAAGGGCATCTGAACAGTCAGATTTTACCACAAAAAAGATGTAATAATCAGTGATGATATATATTTTCAGAAAGGACGTTGGTGATAACCACAATGATCCAGCTCATGTACTGTATGAAATCCATTCTGGAAGGAAAAACTGCAGATGAAGTCATCTTTGGTATATTCCCTACGCTGAAAACTGAACTGGGGGTCCTGTCTGTTAAATGCTAAAGGGGAGTCAGGCTGTAGGTCTTTGTAACTGGCTGGAGAAATGAAGAGCCACTTCACATATTGAAGTGTTGGTGATGTTCTGTCCTATTTTACAGGTTGCAGATAAAATCCAATATATCCAACAAAGACTAAACTGACAAAATTAGCAACTACTTAGTGAAAACAGTGAAGAATTTAGCAGTTAAAAGCAAAGTATTTTTTCCCAGGAGTTTTTGGAGCCAAAGCAGATCTGACAGGAGAGTGAATATTCAGCTTGGTATATCTGTCACATGGACAACACAACTCAACATTAATTCTAATGTTTCTTTGTTGGATTTGTAAATCAGGGTTGCCAACTCTCACGCTTTTGGTGTGAGGCACTCACTCTGAGGCTTGGTGTCAGGCTCAGCCAAAATAAATCCCACACCAAATGAGAGGAAACCACAAAGCCACTCCTCCTTTAAAAATATAACCATATAGATTTGCAGAAACATCAATACTAATGGACTGTTTGTTGCCCACAACTCTTTGCAGGTAGGATTCTTACATTTGATTTTAATAAATACCTGTAGCCATCAGCAGGATCAATCCTGTCAGCATATTTGAGCTGATGAATGTTAATATTTGGAGCTGTATTATTATGTTTTGGGACTGAACTTTCCTGTTCTTCAGATACACCACAGCCTCAATCTAATTACTAAAATAAAAGCAATACATATTTGTAATGTATCAATTTGTGTAGAGTTTCTTTAGGATTTTATTTGTCCAGACAGATGCGTATCTGAATCTGAGATACCTCCCTTCAATAAAATGGAAGAGGGTAGAATTTCATTTGTGCTTCTCATAGTGATACGTAGGAATGGGAGGCCTCACAGCAATTTAAAAACCCTTGCTTAATGCTTTGTCTGCACTTGGCAATTTCGCTATGGTTGTGGTTAGGGAAAGCTAATAGGATTGTACTTTAATACAAATTTGACTATTAATTGCACAACTAAAACATGCTACACCCTTACTTTCAACATCACTACATAAAGGACGTTGCATGTTGGCATCATACATAAACTATGAGGCTCAGAATCCTCCAATATGGTCGTAATTCACAGGAATGCTGAGCAGAAAGTGGTGCCACCTTCTGGTCCAGCAGTTCACACAACGTGTTAAAAACAAGCTTCAGACACAGTCAAATTGCTATTTCAGTGTTTAGCAGAGAGTATCACATCATCCAAACAATAGCATCTATCTATCTATCTATGGATATTAACTGTACTCTATGCACTTCCATCTACAATGATGTGATCATACTCACATACTCATATATACCGAGGGGTAAACTTGCTGAAAGAGGATATTGGTATTCATAAAGAATAGTACAGATAAGTACACCCCAACTTGATTATAGTAATTTGTTCCTGGAAAATCAAATGATAATGTACTTCTAATGCAAATCTGACCGCCTTACCTTGAAGAACACTAAATTCACCAATCTGCTTTCTTCCTGAAACTAAATTTCATCTTGATTAAGTGCTGCAGCTGTAGGCCAGTTTATCAAATATCTGTATTCAGAGTATCTCAGGATGCTTTGGGCTGATTGAGAGAGGCCTGGTCGCCTTGGATTCATGGGGTCCTTTTTATGGCTGGGCCCGTGGCACCTTCCTGCATTAAGTTTTTAAGGAGGCAGTAAAATATGGCTCCCCCCACTATGGTCCGCAATCCCCAAGGTAGATGATCAGTTTCACAGGTTGGCAAATGCCTCTGTGGGAAAGGTTGATGGATTTGGCAGATACAATGGTTTCTTCAAAGACACAGTGGAGCAGAATGAGTGATGGTAAAGCTGCTATTAGCTTGCTTCTTGGAGAGAGTGGCTCATTTTTGTTTCCAGCTCCACAGAGGCTCCTAAGAAAAAGCTACCTCATAAGCTAATGTACTGTATTCCTAAAAATGGTGATAAGATAATGACCGTAATCACTACAGAAATATGCATGTTTTTAACATCTTTTAATTTCATTCATAGCATTTTGTTTTTGCTATTGCAATTTTGTTTTTAGCTCGTTCTGTTATCTTATTTTATGCTGTTTTTCTGTCTTAGCATATAGATGTGCCATATTGTCTTGAGGATAACATACATCATACATTAAAAATGTACAAGAAATAAAAACAACATTTATAAAGTTAGAGTTTCTGGTAGCTTATCGAGTATGCCATCACAGAGATGTGTATTTAATAGAGGTGCTCCGATTGATCGGTGACCCGATCAGTATCGGCCGATACACGTGGTATCGGCATTGATCGGACGTGCCATTTCCGCCGATCAAAATAGCCGATTTCATTCAA
>JBAJHX010000031.1:1245503-1276694 GCA_037176925.1 Amniataba percoides | reverse complement strand
CCACTCGGCTCGCTTGGAACCCCGGCCGAGCAGGTACTACGATAGTACCTGGTACCAGGTACTAAAGCGTAGTGGAACCCGCAAACCGCAAACCGCAAACCGTGCCGAGTCGAGTCGAGTCGAGTCGAGCCGAGTAGGTACTAGTGGAAAAGGGGCAAAAGAGCTCAGTCTGCTGAATTTTAATAGTCCCTTGCATGTATCCTGGCTGTTATCTAGGACTCCACCTACTTAAGCATTAATTACACTTTGTCATCTGCCCATGATTGCAAGGGTTAGTGCAGACATCTCTGGAGGTCTGTCAACCTGAAAGATTGTCAATGCAAGGAGTGTGTGAGGATCTATATGTTCCTTTTGCATGTAGAAACACATTGATTGTGTGTCTGTAGTTTTCTCTTTCTTCTACTATGTTTGGTTGGTTCTTAATGTCTTGTGCAGCCGACCACATGGACTGTGCCGGCTGCATATCCTTATATCAGCAGGTTCAAAAATTCAGACATCCAGGACACTGTAAACATCAACTGTCTGCTTTGAGTGCCCCACGTTCAAAATGAATAATACAGGCATTTGTGTCTTCATCAACATGTTGGCATGACGAACATTTGATCTTTGATCTTTAAAAAAAAAAAAGAAAGAAAAATTCAGTTTGAAAGTTTTGAAAATGCACTATGATCCTTTTCAGAACTGTTCAGGCTCAGCTCCAGTTGCTATCGGGTCTGTTCAGACCCCAAACTGGATGAGGCCCATCCCAGATAAGTCACAGGTAGTATTCTGGACCTTTGAAGGCCTCTGGTATCAAACACTCAGCTGGAGTTAGAGTTATATCACACTCTACTCTGAGGCTCGCAAGGCTGCCTTAGAAAAAGATGAAATCCCCCTTCACTCTCACCACCAGTGCCATCTTTCAACAAAAGACAAGCATAATAGGTAGTCACATACCACACTCTGCCCTCTCTGCAGGCATTTCCATCTGCACCCTGATAAAGAGGCCTATTGGTGCTCTTGTCGGGCGGGGTGGAGGTCTGACTGGCTCACCGCAGGGGTTTGTCCACTTCCCTCGCTGTCCTCACTAATCCTGGTCTTGACAACCGGTGAGAGAACCAATCAGAGGATGCCTGGCAGGTCCTCCAAATTCACCCAGGTCAGGGATAATTAGCCTGTAGATTTCTCTTTCTATCCACTGTCTGAACATGATGAGAAAAGGCCGGCTGTGGGAGACGCATTTGCTGGCTCTCAATGGAATTATGGAGAGGCAGAATGGTGAGGGTCAGCTTCTTGTGTCGCAGTCTCCAGGCCTCTCCAGGGGATCAAAATGTGCCCCCCTCTTCTTCTTCTCCTTCTTTTTTCATGAGAATCTTATGTGTCTAGCTGGAGACTTGGCAGTGATTAAAAGCTCCGCAACTCTGTTCAAGCAAGGCCCCACTCTATTAAAATTCAGTTTAACCACCATCCATGCTCAGTTATGTTCTGCCTTTGTTTCAACATTCATTTTTTTTAGACAATTTCAAAGATGTTTAGCTTGGAAGGGAGCCAACAGTACAACATTTTCATGTTCGTTTAATTTTGGGTGAACTAAGACAGTCCAGAATCAGAGGTGGTAATCATCACATTTTCCCTCTCATTTCCCTCTCAGCCCAGGAAAATAGAAAATAAAACAAACCCTAAAATTAGTTTAACAAAACAATCCCAACACAAGGTCTACTTCTTTTTTTTACAACAACTGTGTGGTAAGGCTGCCATCAGTGGATGAAGATTGCTCCGTTGTCATGGAGATAGAGCATGAAAGTTGATCTTGACAATGGAAATTGCAGTTTGCCAAAGACATCCCCACGCGGACTCCTCAGCTGATCATTCAACTGCTCTCAGTGCTTCCATGTGCGTTGATATTCAGATTGCTTTCATTGTTCTCCAGCTGATGTTTCATCTGCTTTCATCTCCACTACTGAACAGACAAAACTCATATACTGACATCTCTACTGCTTCCACTTCTTAGTCTGCAAATGAGATTTTTACTTAGTTCATCTCATCTTGTTTTAACAGGCAATTCAACTCTTAAAACATGACATTTCAACTGCTTTTTACTTTTACTCTTCAAATATGTTTCAGCTGCTTGTCTCTCACTCCTCAATTGAGATTTTAACTACTTTTATCGCCCGTTCTTTAACTGACAGTTCAACTGCTTTCACTGCTTTCACATCCACAGACATTTCTCCTGCTTTTATCTCTCCAGCTAACATTTCTATTGCTTCTCTCTCTTTCTCTCCATATGACGTTTTCATTTTCTTGGACTGACATTTTCTTTCATTCTTAAACTGAGAATTCAACTGCTTGTTTGTGCACCAACACTGCTGTTTTCATTGCTTACTCTTCAGCTAATAATTTTCATTTCATACTGATTAATTGGCACTTCAGCTGCTTTAATTACGCATTCAGCTGACCTTTCAACTGCTTGCATCTCTCACTCTTCATCTGGCAATTGCTAATTCTACTGCTAATTCATGCTTTTTTTTCCTTATTCTTGAACGGAGATTTCGACTGGACTTGAACTTGATTATACTCTTTCATAAAATTCTCACAGTTAAATCTATGCTTCATTTACTGCTCACTATTAATCAGAAACCCATTTAACTGACTTCAACTAGCAATTAAAATTTCAGCAATGAAATTATTTGAAATGTTTAAGCTTATAAAAAACACTGATAAAACAACAGCACAAGCTTCACTCGAGCTGTTTCTCTCCACCATGTGTCCTCTGATGCTGGGGAGCTCTGTGCCGGCATGCAGCACTAAGAGGAAGTTTACTGGGGCCACATTAGCACCATTGATATTACCCAACTTGCTTCACTCCCCACCCATTCAAGAATCACATTAAGGTTGCAGAGAGCTGTTTTATTGCTTTTAGCTTTTCAATTAGGCTGGATAATTTGTGTCCACCTCCTTTAGATTAGATTTTAAATGAGAAACATGTTGTGCCATTAATTATCACAATTCTTATTTTTGTGGACGAAGCTCTTTAACAGCCTGCTGAAAGGAAGAGTAAAGAAAAGAAAGGGGAGAAGAAAAAAATGTAAATGTGGAGAAGTGTACAGGGGACTGCTGGGTGGTGGACAAGCTAAGTGATTAGCTCAGTAATGGGGAGAAGCGCCATGACAATGATGGCCCTTCAAAGAGTGCGCTGCCTCGCCTGCCGCTGCGTCCGGCAACCTACCTGATGTCCTGACGCTCCGCACGTCGGGCTGAGATGTGTGATGTGTGAGTGTGTGTGTGTGGTTCTGACCTGGGGGGATGTTGGTGAGCTGCAGAAGATGTTTGTTCCTTCGTCCAGCACCCCTCCTTCCCACCCAGCTGAGGAACACACACTTCACTGAGAGTCAGCTCTAAAAGTGGGTCAGGCCTCTGTGCAGCTCGTGCTGCTGCCTCTGGAGTCAGTGTAGAGCCGTACGTGCTTCTGCAGCAGCACATTGATGACACGCTGCAGATAGACAGAGCAGTGAGCTCAGTGCTGTTTTATATATATTTATTTATGGCTTAGCTCAGGGAAAAGAAATCATGACAAAATCTAGATGAAATATGGGACCAAATCTTGAAAATAATGAATAAATGTTTGAGAATAGTGACTGAAACCTGAGAATATAGAAAAATGAATGAACTTAAAATTAAATGAATCTTCTTTTTTTTTTTTTTTTTTTTCTTACTATTACCACAGTCTGGAGACTGTGAGATAAAATGGAATATTCTAGGAAAATGTAATGTAGTGAACCCTGAATGATTATTATGTTCAACTCCAAATAATTTGAATGATGATTTTCAATTTCAATTCATTTCTTTTATTATAGTAACAGTAAGTACTACTGTGAAATATCACTTATTCTGTCTCTTTCTTTAACTTTAAATACTTAAATGAACTTACATTATAAACTTTGCACAACCGTGTTTGAGGGTAGTGAATTTAAACTGAAGTCACTTTGAGTTTGTACATACAAACACACAGTCCTCTCTGTGTGTCTACATGCATGTATGTTTGCTGTCATATCTACAAACTGTCTGCATGGAGTTCCTCTGGAGTCCCAGGCTGCTTAACATGTGATAATAACCCCGCTGGCTGAATTTAAATCAGATTACTGTGCTCTCTCGGGACGTTCTGCATGTGTCTCTCACATTAAGAAGCTCTTCTTCTAGAAGCTGCTTCCTGCTGCAGGAGGGGAGAGGTCTGTTTGCTCCGAGGTGTTTTTACCCGCCTCTGAGGAAGTGACTCATTCACGTTTTAGTTTGACAGGCAGATGTGACGATAAGCCTCACGAGTCAGTGGTGGCTGACAGTATGGGGCACACATGCACTGACCAGCTCAGAATCAATGCTTTGTAATGTGAATATAATAGACTCGGGGGCAAACTTCTTGCCACACTTCTTTGTTCTGCTTGAATGCATATGTGTACTGAGAGTGTATTATAGTTAATCTTTTTTGGCATGTTCAGTTATTTGTAATTAATTGAACTTTGCTCACAAACCAAAAAGGCCCATTAGAAGAGCTAAACATCCCATTTGAACTGGACTATAAACCATTATTATACTGTATCATTATAATACCTACTCTAATTTCCCTCTGTTTTAGATGTGGTGTGGTGCAGCTAGAGAAAACATACCCTCAGGGTTTTTTATTTCACATCTCTGCAATTCCAGCACACTGACCTAATTGTAACCTGCTTCCACACAGAGCTTTTTGAACGTTGCCTCTGTCGCCTTTTGAAGTAGTAGCATTAAAAACCTGCTAAGCTGATATATTCAGATAAGCAAATATTTCTGCAAAACCCCAAATTCCCGTATGTAATGAAAGCCCTACACTTTCAAGTCCTGTTTTCTATCTGCAGTTATATGCTAACCATCATCATACCTTTTTCAATCTGTTTGATTTGACTTTAAAATAAAAGTTCAGTCTTTCAGAGGAGTGAAGGCATGTAAATGATCACATTAATCTGCTGCTGCTGTGATTCTGTGTCACATCACAAATGGTCACATCCTATCTTAAATGACTGAACAACTGTCTGGTTCATGATACTTTTCAAGAATGAAACATAGACACGTTTGCTAAAAAAGAAAGTTGAGCGAAGGCAAATAACACACAGGATTAATGGGCTCCCGATGCCCATTGTCTCTCGCATAAAAAGACTACAGAGTTATAATCGATCCATCTAATGTGTGCAGTGGTGTGTGTGTGTGTTTTATTACAGCTTTGTGTCACTTGTATGTGGTCTAATAAATGTATCATAGTGAACCGCAGTGTGAAATGGCTCAGTGCTGCAACACACATTAGTTTATCGATGAATGCAGATTAAGCAGCATTCCTGCTTTAACTACAGTAAAATTAGTTGTAGATTTTTTAATGAAAAGTGTTGATTTACATTTTTTAGTACAGTTTCGGTTTGTTTTTGTAAATAAAATCACCAAAGTGGCCGCTGAGTGATTTTGCTTCAGAAACAGATGTGAAGTCTAAAAAACAACTTTCTCACTGCAAAGCTTCATTTGCATCCCACTTGTTTGCGCCTTTCCTCTCACCTGTGCACTGTGCGTTCTGTGCCGGCATGAAATTACGCACAGATGAGCAAAGCAACTTTCAATACCAGGAAACCCGGCAGAGCGCTGCTCACACTGGCTGCTGTGCCACAGTGAAAACACAGCCTGAAGAATCCACTGCTCATTTAACGGAAGCCTCGTATGAACAAGACGTCTCTGGTGTTTGTTAGAGCAACAGCAGCAGAAACTAAATTAAAACAGTCGTGCCAGCAAAATACTCATTTCTATGTATTTGTCTGATCTAGAGGGACAGTGGATGGAAGGTCGAGGCTCCAGACACCCAGAGACTCTTCACCTCTGCCATATCAAACAACAAACCTTTTAACACGTGGCATCCATTTTCAAGCATTAACTTAAGGAAGTACACAGAGAATTCATTTAACGTTGCCTTCATGGTTAAGACCTTGCATCCATATCTATGGAAACAGATGAAGTTTTATCCCCTCTTGGCCTGACGCCCTTGCAGACTGTCACGACAGTGAGCACTTAAGGTATTTATGTAGAATGACTTGAGTTTGTGAGGGCTCAGTCTGTAAGACCAAAAGGTGGATGTTTAGGATTACTATAAGTACACGGTCCTAATCTCACCCAGACTGGCTTTTGTTGTGCCCCGAGGGTGAAGAGGCTAAGAGATATTTGTTCAAACTGACCACAAAGACACTTCCAATGAAGCACAAACTGCTGGCCACACCACTAGCTTTAGAGACATTAGGCCAATTGAATCTGAGAGACAGTTTAACGGCCCCCTCTCCTCCCATCAAGAGCTCAAGCAATTTAATCCATGTTTTGCAGCTTTTGTAATTCAGCCTCCACTCAAACACCCCAAGATACTTGTAATTACTGACAATAATTGAGTTTGTGTCAATGTGAAACACAGCTTGGGCTGGACGGGACTGGGAGGAGAGTGCATTTGTTGTGCTCGTTTGGCAGAATGACAGTGATCCAAAGCTGCAAAGACAACAAGCGCGGCACCTATTTAAATGTTTGGTGAAATGAAATTAAATGTGACACAATGAGAGGAAAGGGGAGTGGACCCCACAGCCTCATCCGGGGTGGTTGTAATTAACTTGTGTGTGACAGAAACAGTGTTTATGACAGCTGTGCTAACGTCGCAGCACCACGTTTCCATCAGTCGGCAGGGCTCATTGTTTCACCTGTCTGCCTCTGATTGGAAAAGTTTACCTTAGAACAGTCTCTGATGGCAGACTGTGTACCCCAAGTGTTATTTGCATGCGCTAAAGTAATATTTGTCAGCCAGAAAAAGCTTATAGGAGAACTGTTGTATAATGCATCAATTTTAATTTCCTAAAGCAACAGAAGCTTGAAGATTAGGTAGTATCTGATCAAACGACTGCTGGTTCACTTCCCCAGGATCACAATCTGGGAAGAGAAAGAGTTCTCCCTCATGACAAGACAATAAGCCTCCAACTTCTCCAGTGAAAACTGCAAAGTAGGGAAACTATGAAACGGTGGCTGTAGCAGGCAGCTCCCTGGTGTAATTGTGTACTACAAAGTGTGTGTGATGGAACAAAAGCAGAACTTTGTGCTCAGCAGACCTAGCTCGTGTAAATACAGGTAAAAAAATCACAGCGGCGTTGGACCACTGTATCTGGCCTTGTCGTTGTTTACACCTACATTTACAGTATGTTTGAGAGGCTTCGCTCTGCTGCAACACCGACATCTCTTGGATTGCTGCCTAGACTGCAAGTCGAGTGTAGAGAGTGGCAGCGCACACAGATGAGTCTGTGGGGAAGGCAGGCAGTGCTGCGGGTCAAAGCTTTGGCTGACCAGCGTGGCGGTCCTGGTGTCCTCTAGAGTCGTCCAGCTGTGTAAATCGGCGCCAGAGCAAGACTGCCAACAGCCAGGCCAAATCACACACATGTAACGGAGGCAATGTCCTTCCACCGGCCGAGGTGTATTTATTTTCAGGCTTTGTCACGGCCAGTTTCCTTCGCCGTGTGACTGTGATGTTATGTTGCAAACGGCCTCCTCTGGAGCCATCTGTTTCGCCTCGGCCAGCTGGAGGGGAGACCCAGCAACGGGCTGCTCAGGCTCCTGACCCCCGCCTCCCCCCGTCTGCAGGATTTAGGGAGACCAGAAGCAAATCATTGGAAAATAATACTCCTAAAAACATTTTGTTTTAGAAACTTGCATTTTTGCCTAATTGGCCTGTGTCCCGTCCATTTGTTAAATGTGGAACATTTTCATGGATTGAGCCACTTTTTTTCTACTGTCTTGTTCAGTGTTGTTCTTTTTCTTCCTACAATGTTTATAGGATAGTTAAAGAAATAAAAATGAATAAAATTTAAACTTAAAATGATATCTTTAAATAAAATCATTATGGCATGCTAAATTATTATTAAGAAGTTAACATACCAAATTCTAAAGTATAAAGTAAGGCCAAAATCTTTGTATATGGATTGTTGTTTACAAAACTGCATAATCATTTTGGTTTACTTCTATTGTATTGCTCCTTTTTCTTTCTTCTATGTACATTTATGTTACATGCATTTTCTCTTGGTGAAAATGGGTTTCTACAGATAACAGTGTGTTACTTCTGTTTCCACCGGCACATTCCCTCAACTGGCAAACCCTTGAGATCTTTCTGTGTGGTCCTTGAGGGCTGAGAAGTCTTTGGGCCTGTCATATTTAGTCCATGTCCCACGAGACATGATATTTTTGATATTTTTATGTGCTTCCATGGTGTAAGGTATTAATCCTCATTAGACTGTAGTGAAGCTCTCATTGACTGCTCTGAGGTCTTTGAACCAGGGGGATGCCTTCTGTTTTCAGAGTTGTGAAAAGCGGCCCAGTTCTGTCCAGGGAGAGCTGCCACCCACAAGGAGAGCAGACCAGACTGGAAACATGTTGTTTCCACTGAGGATGTGTGAGCTATTGTAGAGTGCCCTTTTCTGTTTAAATGGGGATCTGTTCTCTTCCATATTCCATCAATATCATATGCTGCAGTGTTTAGACACCACATATGGTACATTCACACTGATGCAGTTGCTATGTAAGCCTATTTACTTTACAAAATGTGGTGTTTGTCATCTCAGATATTTTAAAAAGGCTTTTTCTATTTTATTCTAGCAAAATTAAATTAATAAAAAACATCTGAAAATACAAATATGGAACAATTTTGTTTATACCTATGCTAATGAAAAGCAGAGCTGTCACCTGATGGTTTTCAGAAAACATGTGAGCATGTTCCTACAGCGGGCTTGTTGAAGCTTGTACTGTACTGTATGTAATCCACTCACCAAAAGCAGGGGGCCCCACATTTTAATAAGACTTTTCTCACCTGAGAAATGACAGCATCTCACAAACAACCTCTCGTGGTCATGGAAATACAGACTATAAACTACAGTCATGCATCAGAGGCAAAGGTGGAAGGAGAGTTGCTTTATGTCCTCAGAAAGCTGTCAGAAGTGTGAAGATAACTAAAAAGAATATCAGTGATATAAATGGTAATCCAAAGTTCACCTATTAGTTTTTTCTGCAGCTTCCCACCTTCATCCTAATCAGTGGATGCTGTTTGTTCTGTGTAACTGAAAACTCCAACTTACCCAAACGCAAACTCCGTCTGCTGAAGTTAACTGTGAGGTGTGTTTGAAAGCTCAGAGGAAAGCTAGTGAGTACACCCAACTAAAACTTAGGGGAACACTTCAGAATTTTGGGATATACACTTCTCTTCTTATTCTAATAAACCTGCTTCTTTCTATCACTGGTGGATACCCCTATTTTTGGAAGGCCTTACAACAATGTATATATACATACATACATAGACAGACAGATAGATTAAAAAGTTTCTCCTCCCATTGCACCCACATGTTGATGTGTTTCGCAATCAGACCACAGAGCCACTACTTACACCCATTAATGTCTTATATGACACACTTAAGTGATGACTGGATGATCGATTGGTTAAAAAATGTTTACAAATTTCAACCAGATTATGTGAACTGCAAATATTCTGTTTTCTCATCTGATGAAAAAAAAATGTGTTTAGTGGTGAATACGTGCAGAAGATGGAATCTGATGTGAGATGAGGACAAAAATCTGACTTGAAGGATTTTAGTAGTAACCGTAGAAGCATTTGTAGAAGTCATTTCTCGTTTTCTGTTCTTGAAATACATAATGGTGCTATTGCTGCATGTCAGATTTGACGATTTGATGTGAATTAAAACTGAAACAGCATTTGATTGGTGCAACTGTGTAAACAGCTTCAAAATCAATTGATTTATTCTCTTGTCACTGTACAAATCACACAGTCCTCCTCATAAATTACTGTATGTTCAAATTGTATCTCTCTGCACCATCCAGACAACAATACAATTTCCTTGATAAAGTGTTTCTTAATTTGTGGAGCTGTTTTCATCATGCTCAGCATAATAGCAGCTGAGCTTGGAGACGCCCACACAGTCTGTGTCAGAGACCTACCACTTTGCACTTGTTGTTGCAGTTGTGTGGTTAAAACACTGCCCGGAAACTTTCTTTCAGGGAAAGCTACAAGTCCTCCACAAGAACAGATTCTTCCTTCAGCCTGAGCTCTGAAGCATCTTGTCCCCTATAAGCAGTCCACCAAGCACATTCAGGATGTCATGTATTTTAATGCAGTCCATGTCTTCAAAAGAACAGCAGCTTGCTTCTTTATCCTGCTGGGGATTCTCGCTTTATTACTGTTAACGTGTGTGAGAGTGAGAAAATAAAAGCAAGTAGACAGAACGATGTTATTTTGTTGGTTTGAATATGAATGCTATCACAGACCACTCTGCCCATACTCATTGTTATGGAGGAAAACAGAATATGGAGATTTTAATAAATGGAAGGTGACACCAGTCTATAATGAGTTAGAGGTGATGAGTAATAAATAACTGCCACAGTGTCCAATTTTCCAAACAAGGTCATAAGGGTGCATTATGTGAGAAGTGATGGCTGGGCTTTCTTTCAAGCCAGCGCATGACTGATATGCATGGCTTACTTGTGTAATTGTCTTGGTGCATTGGACCCAAAGACGGACATAGCAATCTTTTCGGCCTAGTAATGTAGTATGTGCTAAAATGGCTTCAGAAGTGAATTATCACTTTGCTCTCTGGCACGGGGATTCAGCTGCCTCTAGAGATCAACATCACAGTCACCTCACCTCTGATGCATCACAGAAGACACTAAATGGTGCAGACTTATCATACATTTCCAGTATGTAGGCTAGCAGGTAGCATGGCGCCCTGCTGGGCGGACTGTCCGTCCTGGAAGTAGAAGGTCGCTCTGAACCCTCTGGGAGATGATGCATGTGTCTCAGGGGGACCTATATGAACAAATTCCTAATTATATGGTACCGTAATGGCATTGAAAGCCCTCTAAAGTCCAGCACTGGTGTCATCACTAATACTGCAAGTTGTTTAGAGGGGCACCTTCATCACCATTAAGGTTTCAGTGTGCTTCAAAAGAGCTAGGTCAAACTATCTGAGCAAGTCTGACCACGAAAAAGTTTCTTCCTCTTCACAACATCCATCCTCAAAGGTGGATCAAAAAGTCTGCTGTCAGAGTGTCCAGGCATCACCCTCTGAAAACTCTCCTGTGCAATCTGCATCATCATGAAACTGGTGAACGTGTTTCTTTCTTCGTCTGCAGACTCAACACGATGAACTGTACAAATGCAAACATGGCCACATTTTCAGACATCCACAAATAGATTTGTTTAGTTAAATAATTAGTATGAGAATTATTTGAAGAATAAAAGTATTTTGTTTCTGGAAACTTGGCTCAGTCCAGCAGCTCAACAGCAGGCTGCTGCTGTCAGAGAATAAACTCTGTGCGTTACCTGCTCTGCACCAAACAGCACACACACACAGTTGGGGACTAGCTGGTGAACACGGTGGAGCGTTTAACAGCTAAAAGACAAATATTTTTCTCAGGAGTTGTTAGAAGCCAAAAAACAGAGAGTTTTTTTTTAGCCAAACACACAACAAACAGAATGAAAGCTAATGCTGCTTCATGACAGCTGGTGTGGAAACAAGCAGTAGCTCACTAACATGAGCACCAAATCAACTTAAATGGTGGTGATATGTTAATGTGTCCACAGCTGTTCCACCGCTGCCCCCAACTGCCTAAAAACATGGGTTCCTGCAGGTTTAACTTAGTGGTGCGTATGGAGACACCAGTGACCGGCAAGAGCAGACACTTCTACGGATGTTACGATCAGTGAAAGATTTTTTGTGATCCACATTGTGTTTTTGGGACTGTGTGTCAGTATCTAAGATGCCTGTTGAACTGCAGGAGAAACATGGATACGGTTCTGATTAATTAGGTAGGAGTTAGCAGATGTTTTTTCAAGTTAGGAAACGTTACAGGCGGTCAGTACCGCTGTCTGAACTGGACAGAGAGAAGCTGCTGTTAATGTGCAAGTGTTCATGTTAAAGCCAAGCTGCTACTGACGAGTTAACTGATAAGATAAGATAGTTTTTTCGAATAATTATTATTATTATTATTTTATTTTCAAGCACTTTTCTTTTTTTGAAGTGTATTTTTATTCATGTATTTCTTTTATATAATACAGACAAGAGGGAAAAAGGCAGAGACAAACACTGAAGAAGTCAATTCATCTTAATGTGTTTTGCATGTTGTGCATTGCATTTAAAATAAAAGTCCAAAAAATAAGTCTGAGGTCCACTTTTGGTAATTTTGGTACTCAGTATGGGGGCTGGTTTACTCCAGAAACATACAAACTGTTTATGTGTATGATGAGGAGCTGCCGTATCAAAATGAGTTGTTTCTCCCCCAGAAATTAGATTTAAGACATTCAGATTTAATGATTTAGTCACAGCCTTTCCCAAAATGTGTTGTGCTTTTCTTTCACAAATGTGGAAATTAAATTGTGTTAAAATGTACAAAACAGTGAAATTTATCTCGCCTGGCTCTCTGGGTGCTCAGCACCCCGAAACCTCGGATCCTAGACTTCTGATGGAGACTTTTACTTTCCCGTCCATTTGCTCATCCTTTATGATTCAGGTCTTTTCATAAAACATGGTCTGACATTTGACCATGAACATTTTGACTAAAACTGCATCATTCTGTAGGCTGTCTATGAAAATGTCAGGCAGGGCGTATTAGTAATCCTGTTATTGGTGCATCTTTTTCAGGCCAATGAATTTTTGAACTTTTAATAGCTCCTTATTGGTTTCATGGATTAGCATTGAACAGATGCTAATAGGATTTATCCCAATGCTTCCAGTTTTAGCTTAGCTGGATAGCAGGGATGTTTTAGGGGATGTGACCATAATGCCTTAATTGAGTAATACTGAGTAGTAATATTGGGTAATGCTGGGTCGCCCCTGGTGTGCTGCTATTGTTCTGCACTCTGAATCTCCCCAGAGTTGAGTTAATGTACGGCCAGTTTGTTGACTGGATGACTTTCTCTCTTTCTTTGCATGAACAGTGGGCCTCCCTCTCTTATTACAGCGAGAGATTGGGATTAGAGTGTACAGTAATGAACAACGCTCAGACAAGCTCATTAGTACAGTCACACACTGTTACTGTGCCAACTTTGTGTTTTGAGGACTCATTAAAAGAAGAGAGAAGGCATTCAGGGACAGCGAGAGCTAATGAAAATAAGAAAAGAGACTATGTCAAGAATATCATGCAGGTAATTTTTTAAAATGATAACAAACTAAAAAGTGGTAGATTCACAAACTGTAACTGTAACTCACTTATAACTTACTTTATATCACAGATGCTTCTGTCTTGTGACTACGTTAAACACAGTGCAACTTGGAACTTGGAAATTCAGGTGTGTTATATTAGCAGCGGCTTATGTAACCTGTAGCCAATAGCCTCAAACAGAAATGTGGAGCAAGCTCTAGTAAGCTCACTTCTTTCTATGAATTGGTGGATTTCCTTTTTAAACAACCAGTACAAGAGCATCTGTGGTCTGCTGTTAAAGGCTGTCACAACCAAACACAAAAAGGTCAAATGACAGAAACAATGACACTTCACAAATCAATCTGTACACAAGTCAAAGAAAACAAGTACCACATATTCTAGAAAACAGAGAATAATAAAAATACATTTTCAACATTTTGAAAACACATAACTGGAACTGGGAAACAAGGCTGAAAATAATAAGATAATAATCATGATAAAACCCATATGTATCACAGAGAAATGCTCCACAAATCCAGAAATTACAAGAAAATACATAAACTGACACTTCTTCCTTGTCTTCCTTCTTCCACTTTCTTATGACAACATGAAAAATTGATGGACTGATGATTTGTTGAGGATGATGAGAAATAAAATGTTAGTTGTAGTTTTAATCAAAATACATTATGATATTAATGATATTATATTTGCAACACATTTAGCATTTTACTAACTACTAGCATGTGTAATTTGGATTATGGAAACATGGATTGCGTTATCATTTAGCTCCATATTGTTGCATACGACTCTGTTTTTACAGTGCATTTCATTATGCCACGTGTGTGTTTGAGTCAGGAGGCAGCATGCTATTTATATGCTGCTGTTGAGCAAGTCCAACAAAATGACTCACATCACATCCATCGTATTTTCTTTACATTGGCTTCTCATCAAGCTCAGGATTTTAAAATGTTCTTGTGTTATGTATAGTGCTCCCCACAGTCAGACACCTGTGTACATCTCTGACCTGCTCCATACTTCCATCAGTCATACATCAGCAGTCAGTCACTTGGCTGACTGGTTGTCCCTGCTCAGCTGGAATAAAAGGTCTACAATATGCAACCTCTGTTGACACCTTTGAAAAGCAGAAGACTCTTTAAAAACAATGTTACTTGGACAGACCCTGATTCTTTCTTTCTTTTCTGATTCTTTTCTTTCAAGTAATTACTACTTATGAAAGTCCTGTGAATGATCCTTTCAGTCACCCTGACATACTTTGTCAGGGACTTTCTCGCTGTGTATCCCATGTAACTTGTCCTCCCAAAGTAGAAAAGTCTGAAGATCAGGTGAAAGGCAGGAAGTGGAACTAGTAATGTTTATGCTTTCTGTGGAGTTCTCTCAGCCCCCATACAGGAAGAGAAAAAGAAGGAAATAATTAACTTATCTCATATGATGAAAAAAGGCAGGCCAGGCATCAACTATATTCATAAATTCAAATATTTAATCTTAGTGTCCATAGTATAAAATTAACAGTACTTATTTTGGATATACTTCTATGTGAATTGCTGCAGCAAGTAATCACATTAATTAATCACACAAAAACAAAAGAATAAATACATAAAATAAATAGGGTAAAAAAAACTCACACACAGTCATATACTGGCCTCAAGGCGTTCACAGAATCATCCCTGTGTTTTTGTCCTTTTTGCTTCCAATACTTGTGTATGATTTCATTGTGCTCTGGATTTCCTGCCTGATCTGTCACACACTGACAATTAGTGACAATTAGAGAGCTCCATTCTAATTGGGCTGTCAGAGAGCATGTATATAAATGAAATGGCATCCATGGTTTGCCAAATGACAGGCTGTAGTATGATTTTCCAGTGGTTTGACACGGTGTGTGCAGCGCAGACCTCCTGGGAGGCTGCAGACTGGACGCTGGCTCTGCCTCCTCACTGTGTGTGTGTGAGTGTGTGTGTGTGAGAGAGAGAGTCTGTTGAAGCAGAGGACTCAGAGCGCTCAGCTCTGTGACTGATGAAATTACATGTTCAAATGTGCGCTTCAGCTATTGTCACCCAGCCATTACTTAAATACTGCCACCCCTGCCCCCAACGAACACACACACACACGAAATACATTATCTTTTACACACGTGCACACAACTTTAGATAAAGAAAAACACATATTTTCTTTTTACTGGAAATATGTACCATAGTTTTAGCTTCTCTTCTCACTCTCTATTTCTCTGTATAATCCTGCTGATGAAGCGTTAACACTGCAGCGCCGTGGGTGCAGCACTCCTGTTTGACCCCAGGCATAATGATCTGTAGCCTCAACATACAGTTTTTCTTTTAGTAACTTTAAAGATGCATCAATGAAAAGTTTTGTTTAAAAATGGATCAAATTGCTAAGCGTCCTTCACTGTGATCAGCTTGCAAAGTCTGATCAGTAACTGAGTGTGTGATCACTGATAAGGCAAACAACACAAGCAGGCCAGGCTGAAAATAACTAAATTTCCAACTGTATCAGAACAAGTTAGCCAGATTTCTTATACCACTTTATTTGGAGATACAGCAGAAAGTGAGCGCAGCAGAAATGCCATGAAAATGTAGTTTCTCAACTGTGCCAAGTTAAGTAGAAGTAAGAGCTGAACCAGACACAAACACTTATGATCATATCGCCACTTTTGTTTCTCATCCAATCAGACTTCTTCAATGCAATGTGACTGTGTTCGATTTCAGGAGGTTACTTGAGGTGTTCCATTTAATTATTACTTATCAAAATAAGACACAGGTTTTAAACTATGATTTATTCGCTTAGTAACCTTAGAAATGAAATTTATTCTACTTACACCTACGCCCCCCAATTATCGTTACAAAAAAGTATTTATGTAAGTGAATAATTATTATGTTATTGAAAGGTATCACATTCATTCTCTATGGACCTTGGTGTATTTTGTTCTATTTCTCTAGGCAATATGCTGCCATTAAATGCCAATTTGTTTGGGAATAATTAAGAGTCTGTCCGTCTCTTGGATTTCTTGGAACTGCGTTCATCTCTGAACATGAGAGAATCATCCCAACTTTATTTGTGAGAAATCATTTCAGGGACATTACTGCATGGTTTCTTTCATTACTTTCCACTAGTTTGGCCATGTCCTCAGGGGTAGAAGCTGGCAGCGAGAGCCAATTCTAGATTCTGTTTGTGCTTTAAAATTGATAAATGAATCAAAACAGTATCACATATTAATTATTAATTTCACAATGTGAGGCAGAAAAAAGAATCACTGGATCAAACTTGCTTAAATGAAGCAGAATAACTGTGTTCAGCAAAGGTGCAGCAGAGCACCTCCTGCATGCCAATGGGCTGTTTTAAGACTTAACTTCTAATAGAATGATGCTCCCTGCTCTCCGCCCTGCTGACTTGTCTCCTAATGGCCCACTAGATCAGTTAGAAATGACGATCAGGGCTGCTCGGGGACCGGTTATTCTCCAGGCAGGCCCCCACTGTTAAAGGAAAATGACAGTTTATTACAACTGGTCTGGACTTATCTTAGTTTTGGCCACTGGTCCCATTGGTTATGATAACACTGTACTCACCAGAGAAACTGCTGAGGTCTCAGGATGCAGAGACAGTTCTAAAAACAGCTCTACACCCCACTTGCACTCAATGTGCACACCCATGGACTTCCTGTGCAATGAGTGATTATTACTCTGGTAGCTTTATACAAGGGCACATGGCTATAATAAGGTCCAGTGGGGCAACAAACATGCATAGTTAGACCAGACTCGTCATTTTTGTAGAGTCTACAGTAATGGTTAACTGTTTTAACAGATTGATATCTATTGGAAATTAGCTTACAAAAACCTGGGTCACTTCTATGATTACGCTTGATTGTGTCATGGAGTTTCAGTTTGCAGATTGCAAATTCAGAGAAGCGGGCCCCTGAACATCTACACGAGACTGATCTATGCTTGGTACTATTTTTCATGCATCTCTCTAGACATCTAACTAACCATCTAGGAAGGTGACAGAAAGAGCAACCAACCAGTGATTCAGGAGTCTGGCAATGAAAAGAGCACTCCAACAATGTATCCTGCTAACCTACCAAGCACTGTGTATATATGTGTTATATAAAGCCTTATATAACATATTCCTCTGTGTCACAGAGCTCCATGACATGTTCTTTCATTACCATGAATTGCTTTTTAATTCAGACTCAGTCCCACACACGTCCTGCTGCCATACACCAGAGTGTGTTAGAGTGTGTTAGAGTGTGGATTCATCCACTGCTAAAGTCACTCTTTCCTTCTGTTTGAGAAAGTTTGTGAAAACTATAGTGATTTGCTTTTAGGAATTGAATGAACCTTTCACAAAATTAAAATTAGGGACTACTGTTTAATATTTACATCTTAATGAGATTTGCTAATAATAGTGAGTGCATAATAAGAACAATAATAATGATCTCATGAAATAAATGTATTCTTTCTTTAACTCAAATCTCACTGAGCTCATCATACTGTCCTCTGTGTGAGAAGCACACAATAAGGGAAGGTGAGATGCATTTGGCACATTAGAAATGCATGCAATTTGATTCTGGCTCTGGTCCAGATAAGACATTAGGACCTGATCGCTCGCTCTTTTACCTGTCATGTTTCAATCCTCTAGAGCCAAATGTCTAAAAAAAAAACTCAAGCTTTGTTGATTTTTGACTGAATAAAATCAATGAATTTTTGCCATCTCCTTTGTCAAAATAAGAACAACCGTTATGCTGTGAATGATTCAGTTTCACTCCAAAAGTTCATTGCTTCATATCTTGTCCAAACTGTTCATAGTTGCACTTGAAAGAAATTGCAGATTCATGAACTCGATCTCTCTGTCTACTGTCATGTGTGACACTGATGAAAACACTCCAGAGTCCAATGTATCCCAAGAACACAAAGCATTATTATTATTTATTTACATTGACAAACAAGTGTAACACAAATTCCTTTTTTTTGAACAGTGGAGCTGAGATGCATTTCAAGCATGATCTAATTAAGTAAAATGAGTGATTTGCTTGCCAGGGTTTTTGTTTTCTCTCTCTCTCAGCCCACATAAGTGAAGGTGGATCTCCTTCCATTTGTGTGGAGCCTGAACACTTTTTTGGCAGGTAAATGATCCATCATTTAATCCTTCTGAGAGTTTGGGATGCAAGCAGTCAGAGCATGCAGCACAGTGCAGCGGGAGAGAAGGTGCAGAGAGAACAGGGTCAACAGGAGGCTGAAGCTGCTGCTGAATGAGACTGTGCTGCACAGGTAATGTAGCTTCCTTTACTGTTCCTCCAGGGCTTTTGATGCCTGATGCAGCATCAGCTCAGACAGGTTGTGCTTTATAACCTTAGTTCAGTGATTCTAGTCTTTGTGCTCCGATGCAGAATCCAAACATCGACCTACAGGACAGAATGGCAGGTGGAATAATACATGCTAAATCCAGTCTGTTGATTTACAAAAGAGTTGAGTGTAAGAATTTCACTTTGTGTTTAAACTGTAGTAGTAATGTATCATAGTATCAACGTCATACAGTATCTGATATTAGAGATATGTCCACCTGATGAAGTTCAATATTCACTTTATTTTAGCACTTTGTTTGGGGTTCCTGCTCAGCTATATTCAACGTCAGAGTCACGGTGTCTGTCTGATGGGGGTCAGGAAATTAAAAGTGTAACCCCATAAACAATATTTGCATTTGATTTCACATGTACCTACAAAAAAGCCCATAACTATTTCAAATGAGCAAAACAGTTATGATAGTTTCAAATCTGCATCAGTGACTTTGTCTACACAGAGCTGATTCCTCAGAACTTTGTTCTTGTGTTTTTGTAGCTGAACTCTTGACTTTAACCCATATTACAGGTTATACACTATGCTTACATCATGCTGGGTAGATTGCAGTGCTTCCCTGTTGTGCACCTTGATGGAGTTTTGCACTCTTGAGAATTATCAACATGAGATCAGGGTGAACTACATGTGTTCCCGTATTACTGTAGCAGATGTAAAGATCAAAAGGTCACCAGTTTCTGCGGTCCTGGAGAGGAAGTCAACATGTCAGTTTGATTTTCTATGAACATGTCTTTTTTACTTCCCTGAGTACTCGACTATATATCCAGAAAAGTAGAATTACATCTGAGCCCAGCATGGCTCCAGACACACAGTTAAGTGCTGCATACTTGATGGCCTATTTCTGGGAATGTCACAAATGGGAAATATGTCTTGAAAATTGTTGCACCAGACCAATTATTTTGAATGATTGTTGCATTGTTTCAGAGTTAGCTCTAGAATGGTTGTCTTTCATGGTACCTACAGTGGTAAGGAATAATTGCAGGTGCGTTTTTAAACCTCACTTCAGTTTTAGTCTTTTTAGTCCTTGTCTGTAATCACTGATCTTTTCCTTATTTTCAACTGGAAAAAAACAGTGTATGGCTTCACACACAGGCTAAGGCGGAGCTGCATTTAAGAACTTTGTGTCTAATCAGCTTTGTCCTACTTTTGAGTATAGGCTAAAGTATAGCAGCAATGGGTCCAAGTGTCAGATTGGTCAGTGGAAGTCCCCACTAAAATGCCTGAGCCTGTTAAACACAGCCTGTCAAATACATGAAGTCCTGTGCTGCATCTGCAGAGCACAGCGATGGCTCCGTCTGAGTGATGTAACAACAGGTAACGTTACACCACTTCTTTATAAAAGGCTCCTTATAAATTAAAGGCTGTTTTCAATTTTCTTTGTTACCTGACACATTCATCAACATCAGAATAATGGATTTAGTTTTCTTCTGAAATTCTATTCCTGTCAGGTGTCATAGTTAACATAATACTGTAATAGAATACATGTAGTAACCATTAAAGCAAATTGTTTAATGCATCTTTGTTAATGCAATCTTTTCCAAAATGACAGTGTTTTTTCTGTTTTGGTCTAAATAGGAGTTTAAAAACTCCTGTGGTCATGCACTACAATTGTTCCCATTGCAAAACATCTTCAAAACAATTTGATTGCTCCTTCTGAGCTGTTTAGAAATATGACTCACATTAAACTTCCTTTTTTGGGACAGTAAACAATCAAACCTCACTGTGGTTTACTGCGGTATTAGGTTTTTAGAAACCTCCCTTAAACTAACCCGACAGTTACATGACAACTCATGAATGTGTAAGTGTTGAAAAGAACTATCCATGTAGTTATAATTTATAATATAATGAACCTTACCCTGTAAGAATTGAATTACCGTGTGGACAGTGAAATAGAATTAGCAAATGGATGTACCTCTAGATTTACATTATATTAAATGACAGAGTTATGGAAAACACTGCAAACAATGACTGAGGTTAAGGTTAGGCAAGTAAAACACTTGGTTATAAATAGGGAACGATTATGGTTTGGTTTAAACATGCAACCTCAAAACAGCTGGATTGTGAAGGGACATGAACTCCAGTCTTCTGCAACATCAGAAGATACAATACACCTCTTTCTTTCCTACACAACAGACCTGCGCTGGCAATGAAGACTGGCACAGGATATAAATCATGTTCTGAGTCATCCAATAAGAACTGGGTTGTAGGACTTTGTTCCATTTTGGATTGCATTCCAGGTTGATAAAATATGTGGATTCACGAAGCTCCAAGACTAATGAATCTCTTTTCAAATCATTTGTCTCTCCTCCCTCCTTTTCTTTCAGCAATGTGCAAAACCTTCAAATTGATGCACTTCTCATTTTAGCCCAGGGCAGATTTTATCAGCTGCAGCTAATTAATGCCAAACCTGTAAGTTGTGAGTGTAAGAGGCATCATTCACTTTACACTGGTTGCAGTTGGATGGTGTGGTTTTGTAGTTCAATGAGGGCAACAGAGTGTTGAGTCCTCTTGAGTCTAATCCAGTCGTGGTATCGCTCAATTCAACTTTCATGCAAATCACATTAATAATTTAAGCTTATCAGTCAATTTCACTTACATGCTACTAAATACAGTGTACAGAATTTCATGCTTTAAGCTTCACCTGTTTTTCTAGTCTACTGTACACATTTAATCAGCATTTCACATGACCTGCAGCTCATCTGATTTGCAGCTTGTGTTTCTGGAGTGTGAACATTAATAAAGCCACGACTCAGCACCCCTGGTTCTGCCTTGTCAATCAACAAAAAGTACAAATCTCAGGTAGTTTTATTTGCGCTTTAAACATTGGTGAAACATGCTGAAAGCAGAACACAAATGGATTTAGTTAAGTTAAACAATTCATTTATTCAGATTCTACAAGCCTCGGTCATGATGATTAGTTAAGATATATCGCACCCAAAGCCTTGTGTATTGGAATACCGAAAACTTCGACTTGACAGTGAATATCCATTGCAATGAGTTATTTTACTGGGATACTTGCTGCAATCATTCACAGCCTTCATCAGATCACCTCTATTTTTGGTAATGAGAACTTCTATGCCACATGCAGTGACCAGGCAGGGTGTGTATCTGTGCTCAAGGCCTTCACGAATAGATTTACTTCTTTGATATCTTTCTATCTGTCATCCAATACTGCACTTTTTCATCTGCTCATTAAATCAGTGTCATCCTGAGAAGGGGCCAGCAGGTCCTTCATCAGCAGCTGTAGCACTGGTCTTCCTGAGGAAGCGCTGACAGATTTTGCTGTAGACAGTATATCTGTAAAGTCAGAGAGTGGCTCTGGTATTGGTGATGACTCGAGCACAGTTATGTGCCTCCAGCTCTGCTGAGGTGCTGGTGGAGAATCTCATCCGAAACCTCTTTACATGGGGCTTGTTCCAGAAATCACTCTGCTGTTGGCTGTTTTGCTTGATGTCCCAACAGCTTGATCATGGAAATGATAATTAAAGGCTAAAACAATCATGGACTTAACTTGGACTTAATGTACCAAATAAAGCAGATATAGATGAATTAAAACTATTTTGTTGCCTTTTTTAATTTAAACTTCACTACCTGCTTGTGTTGAGAACGTTAAAGCTCACCTACTGCTTTTCTAAGATTTTTTCTACCTCAGATTGTCTGGTCCTGTCATTGGATTTGTTATTGCCAAATGCAGATTATGACCTAAACAATTCAAGCTTGGCCAGCCTCACAGCCTGTACAGTGTTCGCTTCATTGCCTATCCTGATGCATTTTCTTCCCATCCTGCTGCCACACTGCCACTACAAATCCAGGAGGCTCAGTCAAATGATCTGCACGTTCACTGTGGCAGGATAACGATGGCTAGGACATGTTTTGTCGTTTGCTCTTTTTGTCTGTGTGTTATTTGAAGTTCATCATGTGTGTGCATGGTCACATAATGTATATATTCCACTACTGTCACTATATCACTTTTGTTTTCTGAACTTTTGGAACTTTTTCAGCATATTGAACATTCATTTACAGATGCAAATAATGGAAAGACCATCAGTAACAGTGTTTTGTTTCCAGACCCACAACTTAACTGTTTTGTACAGTTTCACTGCACTCATCAACCCCCCCCCCCCCCCCCCCAACAGAAAGCAGCTGTTTTCCACTAGAAGGGTCTGATAAACCCTCTGTGGACTATTTTTCCAGAAACAAACAGCAGACAGACAAAGTTAGTGACAAAGGGGTGACCATAGTGGAACAATTATCACCAAGGGACAGATATTTTTCTTAGGAGCTGGTTGAGCTAACACATTAGCCAGAACAACTTTTCACTTTTAGCCTGCCTGCAAAAGGCCCAAACATAAAGATTAAAAAGAATGAATGCAGCTTTAAGTTTTAGTTTAGATTACTTGAGTTGAAATTATGTGTGTACAGATTATACAAGGAATTAATTTACATAAAAAAACACATCCAAACATTTTGCTGTCATCATCAAACTGAAAAGAAAGATCCAGGGACAAAGCCTATTTAAATGAGGTCACATGTGAAGCACTCAAGAGAAGCTTGCTATTTACCTGGCAAACGTGTTGGAGAGCTGTGTTTACAATAATAAACTGATTGACACCGGTGCAGAGCAGCTGTTTGGTCAAACATGAGAACAATCAATAGGGACTCTTTGTTTTGCTCTGCAAACGGAGTCCCAGAGTGGCCCTGTAAAATTTGGTACAATATTTGACGTGCTAATACTGTTTTGAGTGATCATCATTTCCCACTAGGGCCACATAAGTGGGTAAACAAATATGAATTATGTGTGCGGTATAAACACTTTGGAGAACCCTCAGGAGATTCTGACACTTTATGCATGTACATGCTGCAGCTCGGCTCCACAGTCTCTTCAGCCGCATTTCAGAATGACCTTTGTGAAAACTGCGACTCTCTGCAAGTTAAACCAGGGCCGGCATGGTCTCATTTCATTATAAGGTACTGGGACGTCCTTTCAGCCTGAGTATATGCTCATGTTGTTTTCTAGTGATGTGGGAGGTTGTATTTTTACATCCATACCAATGCAAAATGTTTCTTTTAACTTTAGAAGTAAGTAATATTTTCTTTGTTTGTTCAGCCATAGTAACTGTTTATTCACATAGCTAGCACACACACACACACACACACACACACACACACACACACACACACACACACACACACACACAGCTGAGCCGAACAATGTGTCTGCTGAGTTAAAAGCCTTCTTATAGGACTAACTCATTTTACAAGAAAGTCCCCAGTAACACACAGGTCTTAGTGTAGCAAATGCAGAGCCACAGGCTCAGTCACCATAACATTCATTCATTTGGCAAAAGTGATTTAAAGGAAATTTTTTAATGAAAGTATCTAAGATTATATTTTAATAGTTGCTTTTGCCTTCATTTCAGTATTGGTCAGACATTACAGATTAAAAGCTATTTTGTTTTTATCAGCCTGGGATAGATTAAAGTAAAACTAAATGAAAAACCAGGCTCAGAAAATTGCAGGTGTTTAATGCAGTATGACCTAGACCGATTAATAATTGGTGGGGAATCCTAGTGTTACTTTAGACCCCTACATGTGGCCCCAAGAAGCTGCAAAGAACATTGTACAATTAGAAGCAGAAAAAACATCTTCCTTTAAAGTTTTTTATGAGTTTGATAAGAACTGTACTTGAAAGGTCACTTTTGACCATAAAGTTTGACAAAAATATATGAACATAAGGTCCACAGCACAAACATTTGACTTTCACATGACAGTATTTACATTTGGACCCATATGAGCACTGACCACTCTAAAGGTGTAGTTAAACTTAGATAAGAGACAGAAAAAAAGTTCTGATATGACTGTTTTTTTCAGCATGTTATGATGCTGTGTTGGATCTCTTCCATTATGACACAACAGAATGAAAGTGAGCACGAATCTCACCAGATGCTCAGTTAATGACTCAGGCCAGGCTGATATGATGTAGTTTAAGCACAGCATAAAATGGAAAAGGCTCAGTTAATAAGATTAAAATTGTTCATAGTATGTTTAATGACAATATGCGCAATAGATTTACACATTATACATACACAAAAAAGAAAGATTGAGCATCATCCTGTGTGGACCCTGGGTAACAATGACAAACTTTAAAGTACTTATGTCAATAGTTATTTTTGACCTGCCATTTTAAGAAGAAAGCCAGATTTAAGCCACATTGCCACCAAAATCACACCATTAATAGCTCAGAAGGATTCTGATATAGACCAGCGTACTGACCAGTGTGTCCATCCTCAGTCCTCACAGGTCAAAAGTCAAAAATAGATAGTAAATATGTGTGTGGGGGGTTTTGTCATCCAGGTCATGGTCATTCTTGAGATCTTAAATATATTACCACCTTATTGTCAATGGTACATGATTCAGTGTTTAATAAAAGGCCAGCATTTGCAAGTCATCTTAGCAGCAATATGTGTCTTGAGCAGCTGCGGTGCAATGGAAAGTCAGTATTTGATGAGTGGACCACAGAGAGTCCAGTTGCCAGAGGGCTAGTAGCACATAGGAAACCCTGACCCAGTCTGTGTGTATAAAATGTGTGTGATGAAAGTGGATGCAAACTCAGTCATGTAGGACTAATGGACAGGTTGGGCTAAGAGTGAGGAGCTGCTGACCCCCACCCCACACACACCCTGAAAAAAGTGAAAAAAAACCCAGCTCATCACATCTGCGTTGACATAACACATATGAATAGACATCGACACATACACACACGCACATAAAACCCCAGAAAAAAGTAGGAATAAGAGGTGAGCAAGTAATCAGAGAACACTTCAGCAGCTTAATCAGCATCGCTTGTCTGATGAGGAAGAACACTTCTGGTTTTTGTGGGCAGGGGCCTTCATTAATCATCCTCAAAAGAAACACCACTCCACCACAACTTGAGTTGAGAACCCTCTTTTCTGCTGTAGTCTATATAAAGCAGAGTTCAGGGGGAAAAAATGAAAGAAGAAAGGGGGGAAAAAGCTATTCATGCTCATTTCCAATCAGCCCAATCAGCGATGGCCGGCTTCAGTGTCCAGAGGTTTAATGTTTCAAATGAGCACCCAACATCTACATGTGGTGTTTGATTGTTTTGTGCACATTCCCATGCTGTGTTTCTGAAGAAAGGACTTTCCATCACACTGTTGTCAGTTACAGATGCATTACCTTAAACCCTCGGGCTTCCAAAACAAATCACAACATGCTCTGTGGCAGCCTATCTGTACCCATCACACTGCCAAGAGTCCAAACTCTGCTCCTAATTCCTTTTGTTTCTTCATGTGAATGAGATTTCCAAACAAATTACATCCTCTATGACATGAAGTGGCCTTTAGAGAATAAAACACGCTCAGATGACTCAGGAGGAAGTTTGGCAGTTCATCCATGACCCCGCATGCTGAGGAGCATTATATTTTCAGGACACGCACGCACAAAGAGATGCAATAATCTGATTCAACCAGGGAGTAGGATATAATTAATATCACAGTGTTATTTAATTAAAACCTGAGCATGAGAAAAATAAAGCCACTGATGATTATTATTTGCAAATTATCACAAAGCCCAAGTTTTAATACAACTCTAGTATGAGACTGACTCAGAAAGGATGAAATGACTTATGAATATCACAGTGCTGTTCTTATCTCATCTGTATGCCTATTGTTTTTGGTTTCCTACATCTAGTATTATTTTATATAATTCAGCCAATTACTAAAACACAGTTCATAGTAAAGCAACTGTCATTTTACCCTCCTACATGTAAGTGGATAGTAAGTCTGAGGGAAGTGATTGAACCAGTCTGTTCTTTCTCTCTAAGGCACATCAAGGTGTCCTTGAGGAAATCAACCCTTAAGTTCTGCAGTGAAGCTTCTCATTGGCCAATAGATTGCATGTAAATGATTTCCTGATCTTTTATTACTAATTAATGTTTGAAATATAGATACATTCTAAGTAAGTCTTGTGCCTTAATTATTATGGAGGGACATTATGGTGCATGACTAAGAACTATGTCAACTTACAGAGCTTCCAGACTTCAAGCAGGATATGTGCTGTCATCATTTTTGGAGAACGCGCCCTCGCATGGTGAGGATAAACTCCACTTGACATTCCCGACAGCTCAGGGAGGAGTTCCTGAGCTGTTGATGGTGACGATGGGATCAACAGCAGCACATGATTCGCACAGACAAAGACTTGATTAGACTCAGGTAATGGTAATGAGGGTGACGTCGGGGCGAAGATGAGGCAGACATTCATATCAGCTATTGATACGTGGATGACTGAATAATGTGTTTGTCTTTGTCAGGCAGAGCAGACACGTGTATGATTCCAATAAGAGGCTTCCGGTAACAGCTTCTTTTGTACTGTACTGTCACATGACCCAGTCTGATGTGACATCCTGCTTGTTTATGTGTCATGATATAGCTTGTTGTCATTATGTAAAAAAATCCATTCTCTTACTGAAAGCAATGTCCTTTTCTATTGATTAGTTTGTGTCCTGTGAGGACTAGTTGAATGGTAATCATCAGTTAAGCAGAGGCCTAAGGGCCCCTGAATAAAATACAGCCTTCAGCCACGCTTTTCTCTGCCTGTGGACAGCACAGGGGACCAGCAAATATCGATCCACAAAATATCCACACGTCCACTAATTCAGCCCGTGAGTTCACTTAAAACTCTGCACGCCGACCTGCGATTCGGTTTGTTTTTTTATCGTTCCATAGATGCTTATCCATGTCCTAGAGAGATTTTCATTGAGGCAAAATTTAATTAAAAATTGTCTCGCGGCTCAATACATAACTGAATCTTATAAAGGCAGAGGACCTCCTTCATTTAGGCCTTGCTTTGTTTCATCAGACACGTGTCTGCAGAATTCTGGTGCAATCAGCAAGCCACCGCTGACCTTGAGTTCAGCGATTACTACATCCTCTCAGCCCCATATAACCCATGTTTATCAGGCTACAGCTGCTTCATATTCACGGCACAGAGCAATCCTCAGCACATAAATAAGACGTTCCTATAAAACACTGCAATAATAACTGACTTTCATTTTGGCCAAAATCTTAAGCCTTGTGACCTCTCTGAAGGACTCAGCTTGTTTGTGGGTTTCATGCATTAACAGGTCCTCTAAGAGTTTGCAAAGTCCATGATCACTATAGTGCACATCAGTACATGTGTTGGATGGTGTTGGATAAAACGAACAAAAAACTGATTACTGATTTGCTATCAAAATTATTGGAGTAAAAACTACAGCATGTGACTTTTACAGACTAACTTCAAGTTGGTAAATCATACATACAGGTGCTTTATTATACTTAGAACTGCTTCTGGTCCCAGCATAATACTGACAGAAATGGTTTGCTTTTCACTAGAAAGGTATTCTGCTGGTGGATAAAAAAATCCCTGTGAGAGAATTTGATTCTACATTCCCCAAGTACAAGGCAATGTCAAATTCTCTCCACTATGAAGACATATAAAAACAGAGATCAATTCTCAGTGGTTGAGAGTTTTTTATTTCACTCCTTCTGAATGCCACAGGTCTAAACCCAGCTGTTATATTTGTCTCCAGTGGTCATACAGAAATCCTACAACTCATCTTGTTCTGAGCTGTAATCTGAAAAGTGAGTTCAACTGATGGAGAGTATTCAACTCAGGTGATGGCAGCATGTGATAGAAACAGCATATGTGTTGTTTAAATTAAGATGGATGATTGAAGTCTCATGTGTTTTACACATGGTGTTCGATACTGGGATTTCAGTACACTTTTTTGCGAGCTAAACGGACCTCTATTGTCCTTTCCTCATCTCTGCTCAAAGTTACGTTAGCTATGACAATGTTGCAAGTTGTATCTGCTAAAACAAAACCATAATATAAGCTTTGTAGCATTTGACCTTTTTAAACAAGCAGATAAAAGCTCTGCACCAGAATTATAGTGCACCAGACGAAAGGGAAGTGCCACAAGGCATCATTTTAAATTTCACATCAACATGACGTTGCTGGCGTTGACTGGTGTGACATTGATTGAAGTAGTCTGTATCAGAATTTCCTGACTCTGCAGGATGATAAACTGCAGAGTATGTCTCTTTTTCGAGTGTGCAAAAACAGATAGGGGGCTTTATTGAGATGTATCTGTCACATTATGAACTGTGAACATATGTTTTCAGTTCCTACCTGCTGCTTTAAAATGACAAGTCAAATCTGATCATATCCAAACTGTGTAGAAAAAAGGTGCAAATTTAATCAGACTATTGCTTTGATAAACTCTTTTACACATATACATGATATGAGGCTTGTTTACAGGTAAAATTCAGTCAGTTGATTGTCCTGAAGCAGTGACACAGTTTGTAATGTTTACCTGAGAAATGATTATAGTTGTAAGTTCTTAAATCAAGTTGTTTGATTAAAATGATGTACAAATAGAGGAGAAACTGCAAATGTAGCTGTTCCATTTGATCTGTGGAGTCGCTGTGAAAATGTTTGTATTCGCTGAGTTTTCAACCAGACCACGTTGGTTCCTGAGCAGCTGCATTAATGCATGGTCCATACGGCTCATACATAGCATAGTTGTGTGTTTCTTGAGCAGGAGAGTGAGAAAGGCGGGGTGGCGCGAATACACTGAGGAAGAGGGATTCATGAATAATAATAATGTATAGTTGGGCCCTGAACACTGACTATGGGACGTCTTTTAGTGTGGGATAAATCCATATTGTAAGCCTCACCTGCTGGGAGCCTTGCTTCCCAAAGCCGATGTCATTCCTAATAATTTATAGATGAAAACAGAGGCAAACATTCATCAGAAATGTGCGACTGTCTAGAAGACTTGCAAATGCCTTGTTTCTAAGAATCAGAGTGAAAGGCAACATGCAACAACACAGAGAAAATACCCACAAGACATCTCTCCTCCTCTTTTATTATTGTTTCTCAAAGCCTCAGTACAATCCCTGATGCAATGCTAATGCTCCACCTCTGGCTTTGTTCAGATTTGGCTAGAGTGAAATAAAAATATGTTTTCAATGTGAAACTGATATGAAGAGCTGCCAGAGCATATCAGACATCATAGAGTTATAGATTTTTATATGCATTTTCAGCCTGTCAGAGGCTCCCAGTTTTTGTTAACACTGAAGCAAAACAGACTGTGTCCTGATGCCCAGTGAATGCACCAAAAAGCTTTTATCCATGTTCAAGTCAAAAAGTACTTTTGAGGACAGCCATTTAAGTTTCCATAAACAAAAGCTTGATACAGCTAGCAAACTGGAAGTAGAATCACCTTCAGACTTGATATATATTTTACCTTTTTCTAAGAACGACCACATTCACCAAAGTAGTTGGGTGTAAGGTGCCTTGCAGGTAGTTTTGTGCACTTATTTCCCTTTTCTGTTGAGGATTTAGTCACGTGTCTCAAATAGCCGGTGCTATTAACTGGTGATGTAGGGCCATTTGGTGAGCTGCTGGTGAGATGATGCTCTAGCCTGATTGAAGTTCCTAACCAGACAGAATTTTAGTTTTTTTTGCTGTGATCAGGGAGGTCAAGGCATGGTCATGAATTTCACCATGCATTATAGTTAAGATTAGTGTAACTAGATAAACAATGTTTTTGGTTGAACCTGGGCACTCAGAAGTGGCTTCCATTATAGCCAGTTTTGCCAACAACAGCAGTTTAGCTTAAGCATACAGATAGAAGACAAGTGTGGTTAGAATTCAAGGAAGGTTTAAAGGTACATTGTGGAAGAGCAGAGAATTAAAAGGTTTTCTGATAACTGGTGGCAACTGACAAAACTAATGGTGTTAGATATGCAGAGATGACTGCTTTAGAATTGTTATAACAGTGTGTGCAAATCATGCATCTGTTCAAAACGTACAGTTTCTTATTGCACTGTCGTTGAGAATCATGACAGCTTAGAGACAGTTTCTGCTAGTTACCATCCAGTGCAGGGTGTTTCCAATCCACTTCATACAGGATGTGTACAAATAAAACATGAATTTTACTATGTATGCATGTTATGACCAAGCCCAAGAAGAAGAATTGTGACATGCTGCTAGCAGAGCAAAATAAATATATGTATGTCTGAGACTATTTTCCGTGCACCGATCCCTGCACCTATATAGATGGATGACAAATTAAAGACAAAAACAACATAAGGTGTCTTAGTAAGGTGCTGGTCCACCATGTTCCTCCAGAACAGCTTCAGGTCTCCTTGTCATTGATTCTCCAAGTCTGTGAACTGTCCTTCACCATTCTTCTAAAGATATTCCCTCATTTGGTGTTTTGATGATGGTGGTGGAGAGTGCTGTCACACATCTCTCCAAACTCTCATAGGTGTCTATCTATGAGTCAATGTGCTGTTCCTGCTGACAGTCTGATCACATCCTGTCCTGACATTGTTAGTCATCTGAGGAAGAGTTTTGTTTTCTTATAATTTATAGATTTTTATAAATCTATATTTATAAATCTATATTTATTTTAGATATTTTATAAACCTCTGCTGAAAAAACCTACACTTGATGCAGAAGTGTTAGCCAACTACAGACCAATATCCAACCTCCCCTTTTTGTCTAAAATCTTAGAAAAAGCCGTTGCCAGTCAGCT
>JBAJHX010000031.1:1214301-1226349 GCA_037176925.1 Amniataba percoides | reverse complement strand
CCAGAATTCATACATAAGGCGCACCGGATTATAAAGCACACTGTCGATTTTTGAGAAAATTTAAGGCTTTTAAGTGCACCTTATAGTGACCTGTTTGATGATCTACTCTGTTACCACAGAGGGCTGCACAAATAATGTATTTCGGAAGGCCAACCCTGAAGTTAGTATTGTCCTGTTTCCCTTGACAAAAATCCTTTGGCTTCTTCCATGCATGACTTTGTCTACGTAGTGGTCGGGGGTAGGCTGTAAAGGTGGATCAGTGAGTAGATAAGTTTGGTATGAAGACATTTAATGTCTTCAACAACCTCTGCAGTCTTTTTTAGCTTCTTGTTTGCAGCAGCCATTCAAAGCTACATAAAAGCTTAAAAATGTGTTGGGTGGTTACTGATCTGTTTTATGTCATATAACAAAATGAAAATAGCTTATGCTTGCTAACTACAGACCTCATTACAGATCTCTAACCAAGTATTCAGTAACCTGGAGACAAGGGAGCTGAAAGAGCAAAATGCTAACTCATTTTTTGGTTTAAGGACTCATTCCTGCAGCACTCAACTGACTTTTAAGATTCTACCATTTTTAATCTCTTTTTTTAACTGCAAAACATCCTGTGGACTAAGACTTCAACAATATTTATCATCAAGTACAGTCAAGCAGAAAGACAAAAAGGGACTTCCCATGTGAAAACATGCAGTATCTCCTGCTGGCGTAATTACAGCCAAAGTGGGTACTCTTCCTTCAAGTGCAATGCATTAGCTCCCCAATAAATGATTTATAAATATGCAACCCATCTACAGTACAAAAGAAAAAAGGAAAAAGTGGAGATAGAGAAGCACACCTCTTCATCTTTCCCCTCTGTGTTTTTTTTTTGCCAAATGGAGTAAGATGGACATGTTTAGCTCTCTGACTTGACAGGTGGGATACAGGGCTGAACTCAGGCCTGTAAATGTACAAGGGAAGGCTGTACTGCAGGGATTTCTGCGATGATGGAGTAAGTGGCTTCTGTTGGTGTTAAAGCATACAGATCAGTTGTCCCTTAGACAATACTCTCAGCTCTTGAGCAGAAGTTTTTTTTCACCCTCCTACCACCCTTATCTCCAGATAGAAGCTGATAAAAATAGCTCCATTCATTCTAACAGGAGGGTTTTTCTCTAACAACAGGGCCATTTTCTGCCAGGAGAAGAATGCATTTCCTCTGCGTATTATTCTGGAGTATCTAAATGGACATAAATGACTTTCAGCAAAGCACATCTCTGCTTCAGACTTTAAATCATCCACTCACTTTTCTGCATACTTTATGGCTGCAAATTCAGTACAACACCTTTCTTGGTGATGGAAACTATAGGAAGAATGAAATGACAATTGTCTTTTTATCCACCTGAATAACAAGTTAGTCATTGCACACACTCACAGAATATTTACTGTTATAGCACTTGTACAAAATCTTTATGATGAAATCATACAAGATAAATGACCTGTAAAAACATGTTCTTTCATCGGGAACAACTGACGAGAATGTAACAAATTTTATTTCAAGCATGTAAAGAGCTTTTGTGTGAGAGCAATAAAGACACAAGCAAAATGTGAATAACTATTGTCTGCCCTGACAAGCTACATGAATAATGTGTTCTTAAAGCTAAGAGCTGTTTCAATTCATTTGAATTTGTATACAAAATTTACATCCAAATTTGCACAGTTTTGTGTATGTGGCTTGTGTAAAATGTTTGCTTCATCATCACCCTGACACAGTTACTTGTACTGTGTGGTGGGCAGTATAGTGTAGATTGCAGTGTCTTGGGCCCAGCTGTGGGACTGTGGACTGTTAAACCACATTCAGACCAAGCGCACTGGAACAACATTGGACTATGAAACATTTTTGGTGTATCAGCAGCAGTCAGAATAGCTGATGAAATGACACCACAGACAAAAATGTGTAATTATTTTAATTCTTGAATTAATCTTGAATTAAATAAAAAAAATGCTTCAGGGGCGGCTGGAAATGACTGACTCTGATGCAGGGATAAGACAATATTTTTGTCTTTCAAGATGGTCACTATGTGAGTGTCTTGCTGTGACACACTGCATATCAACAAATCGTAACCTGTCTTTCGCAACTTGTGACACTGAAATAGGCAACTGGAAAGTAATTGCCAGGAACAGATTTCTTTTTCTCATGTTCACATTTGTGAATGCACAAGAGTGCTCTGTATTTCTATGAGTAAACATCACATGGTAGAACTTGTGAAATTAGGTGAGAGGCAGCCAAACAATGCTAACATTGTCTCTTTCTTGGGTCTTCGTGAGGTGTCCAAGACACTGTGTTGGTTATTCTCCACTTTGATGCTTTATACAAACTGTTTTTTTGTTCCAGATGCCTCGTATCTGTAGAACAGAAACCCGAGAAATCCTGAAAGATTTTTAGACATATGTGCCCTGTGAACTTTCAACAAAACTGCTTCTGATTTTTATCATTTTTAGTTTTTTCAAGAGTCAAGAAGGTTTTTCAGGTTATAGATTCATCATATGAACAGTGATCTTTATAACTGATCACATTCAGCACTATTATAAATTATATAATAAAATAATATTTTCATTTATCCTCATTCTGCCTTGAAAAAGGTAAGACATTTCAGGGCAAATGTATTATGATCCTGCTTCCAGGCCTCAAGGCCTCTGGATCACTTTAGTAAGTTTGCTTTTCTTTTTTATGTTGACCTCATGTAAACCACTCTACTGAACACAGCTCTCAGTACTCATTCCTCTCCCATCCCTCTTATAATAACTGACTGCACTATCAGAGCGTGTAAATCTTTATTGAGCTCATATTGGATTGCCTGGTGAAGGAAACTGTTGGAGCTTCATTGGGACAGAGCTGCAGGTTCCGCCCTGAGAAAAAAAAAGGCTGTCCTTTTTTCACAGTGCAAAGACTGACCTTGATACAACTGGGTTAAGGTGAGGAATGAAGACATGCAGGGTCTCCCTTGTTGTTTGTTTTTACTTTAATGGTCACTGTCTACCCATGTGTGAAACCTGGCTGCACCTGCACCATCTTAAAGGCAAAACAAGCCTTAGATCACTCAGCAACGCCGCACCACACTTTCTGTCAAAGCCTGAGGCCCTTTTCTAGTTATTTGTATGGAAATTCCATTAAAACAAAAGATATACCTGCTTGCTGTCCGCTGTGGTGAAACATTTGTAGAATGGAATGTTTCTGCACATACTTTCTTTTCCAAGTGCATTAGATGGTGATCTAGCCCAGAATCCTGGGACTTACGTTCACATTTGATGATGAGGTGCCTCACAATTATACATACTGCTTATGGGCAGAATGGGGTGGAGGTTGGTGAATGGAAATATAAAGCCTCAGTGTTTGAGTGTCATCCCTTATATTAATCTTTTCATTTATCTTTACAAACTTAGACGTACCATAGTTACATGCAAAAATAATGAAAAGGAAGTTGCTATTGAAGTCAATCCAGGTATTTGCATAATCTCCTACATCCACAATATTTTCTTGCATTATGTTTTCCCCAACACCCCATTTTGACTTGACACTGACACCCACACTGACCATGACTACTGACACTCCCACCCCAGCAGCTTTGTTGGAGCCTTATTTTAGTGTCCTATTTTTCCTCCTGACTGGAACATGTCAGCCATACAGATGCCTTGATAGTAAATATGGTTGTCATGCAGAATTCATAGAACCCCAGGTACACATGTAGTGCTCTTTTAATGTCTTTGCCTGTTATGTAATGGCTTGTGTTTCGTGTGGCTTTTACTTTTAACCAGCAGACTCTAAAGGTAATGACAATGACTTCAGTCTTTAACGTCTCCCACCTTCACTGAAGGGTCAGATGGGTTGTGAGCCAACCTTAAAGCAAAGGCAGCAGATAGTCATAGCTTAGAGGGATGTGAATAAATGGTAGGGTGATGTGAATTTGACCCAAGCACTGTAAGAGTGATTGTCACTGGAAAATACTAACTTACTTATATTAGTTAGTCACACTGGCAGTTGAACATCTTGCTGTCTTGTGTGTATTAATTCATTAATAACATATTTGATTTTCTCTTAAGTAAGGAAAAATACAGTTTCAGTGAACATCATGAATTGGGGCAGAAACCAACGGATGGCATGATAGAAAGATAAAGTGAACTCAGATCTGGGGTTAAGTTACTCATTATAAAGGGCACTCTCTTGCTCATTTTAAATATTCGGGGGTTTGTTTGCTTTAGTGCTACTTGCTCTGATATGACCGGTATCTTACCAAAGCGAATGTATGCAAGCCTCAGAAAGTAGATTAAATGAGTAGATTAGATTGCTGTTTAACTGACATTACTGGGTCTGTTTGCTGATCTCTGCAACTGTTAAATGATGTTTCAGTGTATTTAAACTTTTTTTCTTCCAAAAACTTAAAACAAAAACACCAGTCCATTTACTCATAGCTGTGGTCATGATGTGCTTGCTTCACTCAGGTCACCTAATGCTTATCTTGTGTCAGTTGCTGCACCTAATACAGCAACTGACACAAGAGAACCTTTATATCTGCTGTTCAGCAAAATGACAAACAGATGTATCAGATTACACTGCATTTATTAAGCATGAAACTTGCTTCATTACACCAAGCTCTAAGATACACAATAACAACAATGTTATTATTTCTGGCTTATTTGTTTCTGATCTAAACGAGGATAAACCCTTGTTTCAGGACAAGCAGTGGGACTGAAGCAGAATTGACAGCAGAGACCCCTTTTTACCTCTTGCAGAGAGAGCTGTATTGATTGGCAGCAGTGCTCACGATAGTACATTTGGAGAAGCTTTTCTATCACAGCGCAGATGGGGGGGAAAAAAGATAATCCTAACAGCAGCCTCACAAGCTGTGCTGAACACATCCTTCTTAAACCTGCAGGAGCTGCCCCCTTTAGTTCCAGTGGCAGCTTCGGGAAAATGGTAAAGTGCACCGCAATGTGACAGCCTCTCACAATCGGACACACTTTAGGACTGTTGCAATGCTGGAGACAAGGTTATCAACATCTGGTGCAGATTGCCGCCGGCACTTTGCCTCACTAAAAGGCTACCACGCTGACCTTCCACTGACCACAATCCAAGGGGGTTTTTAGGCGATCAGAAAGGAGGAAACAGGCTAATGGGTGCTGCACAGTGGCGAGATGTCTCCCTGTCACACTTCATCTAGCCTGATGCATCAGGATTGTTTCACCACTCAGGCCGGGCAATTACTGTCCTATTCCAATCTACTCCTTCAGCGCCACTGTAATGAAAAATAATTAAGAGACTGAAAATGAGTTTTCTCATGAAATGGTTTTGGTGGTTGAACACAATTGTACTTGGCAGATGGCTACACAAGTGTGCTTTAATACAGCAAAGATCAGTTCACCATGTACAAGGTGTATTTGGCAACAAACTTTCACTGCCATTTCTGTCAGAAAGACAGACAGTAAACAGTGGATGTATTGTTACCCCCAGTGTTCAGTCGCCAAGCATCTGTCTTAACACTGTGGCTTTAAGAAAAGGTTACATCAGGTGCTGTCATGTCAAGAGTATTTATAGAGAGCATTTTATTAACCAGGGGTGTCATTACGTGCTTTAGAAAGAAACAGACGACCCAAACGGAGGCGAGGAAAGTCAAAGATGGAATTCTTACAGGTAACAGGAGAGACATAGTTTGTTTTCATTTACTTATTCACTCATCCTATCTTCAATTTCTGAATAGGCCAGGCAACTGTAAGAGTAGGCTGGGTCACAATGTTCAGTTGTCAGAATGATTTGGTTGGTGATGTTTACGAAAGACGGGCAGTTATGTTCTGACACTCTTATTGGTCAGTGTTCTTTGCTCAGGGCTCAAATAAGAAAAGGTAAACGCAATTGAAACTCACTGAAAGCAGTGCAGTACAGATTGTCTTCCCTTTGTGACTTCAGGTTGAATCACTTTATCAGTTGGGCTAGTCATGCAATGATGAAATAAATCTGATATGCACTGGTTTTATCCAAGGGTCTCTGAGGCTAATGAGACACTCAGTACTGGCTGAAAGATTTTCCACTTGGCGAAGAGCAGAATTGCTATGGATTGTAACAACATTCCCCATCAGTTTCAAGGTGCTGCTAAATTGTCCCTGTCAATCTTATCTTTTAAAAGAAGTGTTACCAGTGAGATCTATGCAGAGTTGCCAGGATTGTTGAGCTTACTCCAAAAGACAATGGACTGCTTGAATGATGAGTGAAAAAGTAGGTACCTGATAATTTGGCAACACCCTGTGCTGTGCGCTGTCTTCAAGCTTCCATTAAAGCTGTAGCAGGAGAGCCATCACTTAACCAAGAATGCAATTCCACTTTAAATGGATAATCTTTTTGTTTAAAGATCTGTCATATTTAAAGACCATGGGTGCTGATTTGAATTATTCTATGCTAATCCTAAGATCTTCTATTTTTTAACCAGCTATCTAAATAACAAATCATATCAAAATCTGAGCACTGCACTATATATACATATATGTATACGTATTTATGCACCCATAAAATATGAAAATCTCCAAACCAAAGTCTCAAAAAGTTTGGCGGAGAAATAAACAGGCTGGCTGATCCAGCTGAGCCGACTCAAAGAGAGAGAGAGATAGAGAGAGAGAGATAGAGGCTGGAAACAAAGCCACGCTGGTGGATGGGGAGATCAGCGATCAGAAGCTTGCTGGCAGGAAACTCAGGTGTAGCAGGTTGGCGATCCAGGTGAGCAGACAGAGGAGACCGAGCAGCCAGGAGCCGGCATACCGTGAGCAAACAGAGTTCAGAGGGGAAAAGCACAGAAGGCTGAGGTCTGAGTCTCCCCAGAATTTGTCCATAATTTGAAATGTGTAAAGATTAATTTAACAACTTATGATAAAACTAGAAAGCAACTTCCTGACGATAGTCTTCGAAATGTACATGCACCTCCATAAACCTTTAATCTCTGTGAGGCAGGTGAATCTCGCAGAGATTCAGTCTGGTCTTCAGTAGAGTTCTTGATCCAACTCCTGAATTAGGCTGCAGCTCATGTATAAGGGATGTCTTTTGCCTGAATGTGTTTGGTATCAGCAACCCAAAACCCATCACACATTGGTTACCTGTGTTCTCTTTGAAGCTGTGATGAATCCTCTGCAGACCATCTCAGCTGGGAAAGAGAAACATCTTGTATGTCATCCATCACTGAGCAGATTGAATACAGATCCGTAGGTATGAGGTAAGGGTTACAAATGAGAGTTTTCAGTACAACAGTCCAGCTGGGCAGTAAGTTCTGAAAGCCAGAAACATCAGAACCTGACATTTCTGGCACCAGAGCAGATGCTGAGTCAATGATATTGATCAGAAACTTCAAATGAGAAAAAAATCAGCCTTGGCCTGATACAGGTCTCCTGAAAACACAACTCCCTGCAACGAGTATGCTGAATACTGTTTACTTTGTTTCACCTACTAGCATTCAGCAACCCCTGCTGATATTTACTTGTCATATTATTAGTCAGGAAAGCAGACAAATATACCTTCTGACTTTAATTCAATCAGAGGGGAACCATTAGGGCCCTCTGGGCCCCCAGAGAGGGTCTAAAAAAATTCTAAAAGATAATATTTAAAAAGTAATCAATTCTTATATATTATTTTAATCAATTCATAATTTGACAACCAATATCCAAACAAGGTGTCCAGTCCACGGTGTACCCTGCCTCTCACCCTAAGATAGCTGGGATAGGCTCCAGCACCCCCATGACCCTGAGTGCAGGATAAAGCGGGTTAGAAAATGGATGGATGGATGGATGGATATCCAAACAAAATGTTTCTAAGGAAATAAACCCTTCAAAACAGTTTATTCACTTTGTGTTGGAATTTACAGGGTTAAATGATACTGTATCATTGTCAACCTATCAGATATTTCTGCCACTGCAGTTGCTTGGAGGATACCTGCTTTCAGCTCAATGATTGGTGCTATAAATTTACCTAGCAATAGTCATTCAATGAGAGACTGATTTCAAATGACAGTAAAATTGACCAATCATATCGTCCCTCTAATTGGGTGTGCTTTGTTATTGCTAAGTTCATGAGTATTCCGCCCTCTGTGGGGAGAACCAATCACAAGCTGGCAGAAGAAAAAAAAAACGGTACACCAGCTAGCTAATCTCTTGATTCATGACGGAAGTCACTAATGTAAAGATGAAAGAAGTTTGAGTTAATCCTCGAAGGAAGAGCAACACCAGAGCTTAATCTGGTACAGAAACACAAGGCTTTGAGAGGCATTTCAGCTCTTGCAATTACACCTGACTATTGACGGGTGAGTTATTTAACTGAACATTTATTATGTAATGGTAAATGTTGTGGTGATTATTGGTTTAGAATTATCTTTACTATTTTACAAGAGGGAGGGCAAACCAGTACAGTTTTGGGAAAAGCAAAAACTGAGGAATTGTAATATTTTATAAAAACACAGTAATGTAATGTAAAAACCAGCTGCAGATCAGTTTGACCTGTTGGTGGTTCAGATGCTGAAACCAGACTGCCGCCATGTTGTCATATTTGTTTTGTTTATCCTGGTAATTCTGCATACTGACCTAAGAGAAGAGTTCTAGGCCGCTGTGCCAGTCTCATCATATCATTTTTTAAAGAATGTCGCTTGTTTGTGCTGTCACTATGTGTGTGTGTTGTCACATGACAGTGAGTTGGTTTGTGTGGCAGGAGGGGGCCGTCATGTGTTTTGTATCCTGGCATGTTTTCACCTTGTTCTGCTGAAGCGCACACAGCTTGTGTGATGGTGTTTGTAAGGAGGCTTTTCGCTTAAATGATCAGTGTTTTCAGTGATACCTCTCACTATTTTTAAGGAACTTATAGATGGGTGACACTGTTGTATGAGATCAGAGTAACATCATAGTACTGATAATGATGAAAGCAGCTACACAGCCAGTTGGCATAAGACGTCCAGGTTTCCTGAAGCATATCTACTCACCAGTTAACCAAATGCCTTCATATGTAGGGCTTCTTATTAGCAGTGAGCCACGGCTGGTGAAGACCATGAAAACACTGGTTGTGGGTCCTCATGTGAGTGCATGATGCAATTAAAATAGGGTCAGTTGAAAATCAGTGCTACATAGTGCTACTAGTGGTCAACACTCCACAGGGCACCTTTAAGACTGCACTACTTGAGATTTTTAAGTGTACTGTTGGTCACGTTACTACGCTCGATGTGAGAGAGACAAGCCCAATAGAATATCATCAGCAAATGTGACGCTCCCTTCCGTCCATCAGACCCTTTAGGGTCTGGATCTGTACGATTTGTTTGTATTTTGTAGCCTACAACTGGACTGTTTTAGGACAAATCTCATAAGGCTGAAAACTTTGCAGCTGGTTTCTGTGAGAAAGAGCTACTGCACAGGACGTGCCAAGTATCAAACTGCAAACAAAGTTAGCAGCCAGCAGGTGCACACTAGCAAGATAACAAGCTGGATGTTTTTAGGAGCTGCTATAAGAAAAGCTAGAGCTAAAAACAGAGTGAATATTGTACTTATTCAACAAGTGAAAAACGCACAACTTCAAACGTTGCTCTGGGTCTGCAGGGTGTGTAAATAAGAAATGTTTTTTTTACAATGTTAAGTGTAGCGCCCTGAAACATATTACAATTATTTCATTATTTTCTTGCTGATTTTATATCAGTGTGTCTAGTTAAAACATTTCATTTAAATAAGTACCTTTGTTAGTTCATATTTCTATTATTAAAATGGTTAAAAGTATTACTTACCCTTTAAAAGAGAGCGCTGTGACTTTAAGAGGAAGCGACAGAGGGACGTGCAGTATGCAGGCTGAAAGAAAGATGCTTGTATTGAACTGAGGGCTTTTGTTTTGTTAATAAAAGTTGCAGAAGAAGATGGACTGGTGTTTTTTTGCAGTACATTTTAAGGGTGCAACATAAGCATTATGAGGTGTGATTTATAGCTTGTTTGGGAATTTTTCTCCCAAGTGTCCATAAGTAACCTTTTTAAGAGTATTACTTCATTGTCACAACAGTAGAAAATCATTCAGTCAGATATGGGTGTGACAAAATGTACACACAGTAACACAATAAGATATACTTTAAGGAAAACCTGATTTGAATTAGGAACTGATACATTTGCTGTTTGTTTGTGTTTTGCTGTAACTGTAAAATGACATTTTGTATTTATGTTTTTTGTACATCAGTAATGGAAGAAGTTTTCTGATCATTTGCTAAGTAAAAGTAGCAATACAACAAGAATGGTGTTCATTTCTCCAGTAGAGTTCAGAGTCTTTATCAATGAAAAAATATACAAACAACCAAAAAAACCCAGGAAGAGAAGCCGTAAGAACTTGAAAGGACTGAAGAAAACTTTTACAGTCCTAATATTGCGCAGCAACAGTCACTAATGACAACACTGTTTTTATGTTAGGTTTAACTGTTATTTGTATGGGTGGAGGGGTTGGCAGATAGAGAAAAGAGATCTGTGCTTGAAGACCAGAATGGTGCTGCTGTAAAGAAAATTTCTGTTCCTTTTTCAGTGGGACAGTTTTAGAAAGTGTGTATCTCTGTTCTCCATTGCTACAACAAGAGAAAGCATTTCTCCTTTATATGTTACAGTATGTCATATCAAGAATAACAGAATGGTACATTGGAGAGGGAGACAGTCCCAGTAAAAACATTTCAGAGATAAGACTTGTTTTGCATGTTTTAAAGAGGGGCCATCCTGCAGACTGCTGCTGTTTATGTCAGTGGAGCAGGTCCAACCTGGTCAGTATTTCTCTATGAAATGACAAATTACAGTCTTGACTCTCTTGTTCCAGCCTTTTGGAGTGAGCTGTACAGTTAAATCATAGATGCAAATCTAAATCTCTTCGAGGAGCCAAAATTGCCATTCATTTGGACTCACTTGTTGCTATGATAATATTGTATTGATAATGTTGTCAACATTATGTATAGCAAGAAGTAGCTAACTGGGGAGGAGTAATTGATTCTGATAGGAAGATAGATTTTTATGTCATTAGCATAGCAGTAATACATTGTCATGTATTTTGAAGTTGTGTTCCAGGAGCAGCAGGTAAATAAAAAAACAAGGGTGGGTTGACCCCTGACTTCTTTGGAACAACACCTTTCATTTCATTTTACTGTGGTATGAACAGAACGAACAGGAAGACGAATTACCAAAGATCTATAAGATTGCAAAGACCTTGTAGAAAGTTGTTGTGTGTTGTGTCTTAGGTGGGACTCAACACTAGTAATCACTACACAGATGGAAGCAGGAGGGATGCAGTGCCAGTAGAGTGGGTATGAAGCCAGACTGAAACTCATCAAAGAGGTTGTTATTGGATAGATGGACTGTGCGTTGGCAAGCGACCACCTTTTCTAACAGTCTGGACATGGAGGGGAGATTGTGATTCAAGGGTGGGTCTTTTTAATAAGGGTCTGACCATAGCTGTTTTGAAAGCAGTGGGAACCTTACCAGAACGTAAGGATTTACTGGTGAAGTCAAGAATAGGGCCTCTTATCACAGTGAGCAGGTCTTTTGTGAGGATGCCAGAAATGGGGTCCAAACCACAGGTGATTTGGAGCAACTGGTCAATCAACTGACTCATCATTTGGCACTAGAGAGGACTAAATAAGCTATTATCTGATGTAGCTGATCTATAAGTAGATGATGTATGCCAGATCTGCTGCTTCCTGAATCTGAAAGCTAATAATTTAGGCACCATTTTGCCAACTTGGCAAAAACACTTTGCCAAAGAGCTTTTACTCCATCCATGAAGCCATAAATCACACTATCTGAAAAATTTCTGTCTGTATTTTAATTATGCCAGGTTCAGCAAATAAACATGGTAGATAGTGTTGCCACTCTCCAACTGTAGTTGAACATGGATTAAATATTGACTAGAACGTGGAGAGGTCAAATTTGTTAATTTGGTTAAAGTGGTTAATGTGAAGACTTTTCCGTCCTGTAAATTGCATGTTGCTGCCAGAGTCCTGGTCCTCTTTGTTCTCTGTCAGTTTCGCAGGTTCCTCACTGGTTCTGGTTGTG
>JBAJHX010000031.1:1202427-1214201 GCA_037176925.1 Amniataba percoides | reverse complement strand
CTGTACAGATTGTAAAGCCCTCCGAGGCAAACAATGTTTGTGATTTTGGGCTTTAAATAAATAAAATTTGATTTGAAATTTGAAAGTGGAGATTATGATGGATTGGTAAAGCTGTAAAGGGTGCTTATGGCCAGAACTCACTCGCTGAAAATTAGAAGCTGTTATGGATAAAGTAGAACAGTGAGGAGCTAAGGAGCTCTGTCCAAAATGTTTGGTTTGGATGGTTGGACTCCCAAAAATTATAATGGAAAAAATGGAATTCTCCAATATTAAAACGGAAAAAACAGAATTTGGGGAAAAATAAAATTGTGCCCTACATACAGATACTGTTCAAAATAGCAGTGTGCTTCAAAAGTTAGTAAAGCTCCTTATCGTTATTATAGCTTTTATTCCCATGCATGCATATGCATTGGGAACATTACACATTTTCAAGTCAAGACATGGAGGAGAATTTATCATGTGTTATTACTTTACAGAAAGTGAAGAAAAGGGAATATTAGGCTAAGAGCGTCTGCATTTTACTTTGCAAACTCAAACATTTACTGTATAATACTTGACAGTTTAGCTGTCATGTGAGTCACTGAACTAATATTTAGTTGTATAAGCACTGTTGCTGAGAAGTGGGTTTTGCCTGAGAAATAGAATTTTTTATGTCACCCTGTAAGATTTCTATTGGATTAAGGTCCGAGGATTAAGGTATGGAACAAGTTTTGCAACAATGGGACTTTGTGGAGGTTTCTTGCTGATTGTGGCTTCACATGAGCGTCTTCTAATTGTTACAGTACTCACAGGTAACTTTAGACCTTATTTGATCTCCCAGGAGTTGATCATTGGCTGAGTCTTTGCCATTCTGGCTGTTCTTCACTAAATTCGGATATTAGTTTTTTTTCCCACATAATAAAGAGAAATGCAATATAATAGTGCCTATAATGCATGCTGCCTTCATCTTTAGATAATGGCCTGTTTGACCGCCTGTTCAATGAATGATTCAGTCATACAGAATCAGCAGCATGCATGTGATGACTGTAGGGTCTGTCTACTACACCTATTTGTAAATTATATGCCATGCAGAAATATAATTTTTGCTAAAAACAGTGATTGATCTGGCTATCTGATGTTGGACTGCTGTTATTTTGAACAGAACTGCACAACATTGATGGGTTATTTGCTAATGTTGGTTTTTATTTAAATACCTTAAACCTTTATTCTTCTGAAATAATGGTTTAAAACTAACAACAATAAGATTTAATATCACACTGAGTCACAATAGCCTGCGAGAAAATGGGAAGTTGCAGGCTGTGAACAGAAGAGTCGGTTTATGTAGTGCCTGACTGGGCATCAGCTAAAGGAAATATTCGTTCCTCTTCTCATCTGTCACACCTTTGACATCTCTCCTTGAGATAAATGGACACCTTGGTTTGAGAGAGAGTAAATTGTGTGCTGTTCTCAGTGGACAGCAAGCCTGAGACAAACAGGAAGCGGTCTGCTGACAGAGCCGACAGCCACATCACTCCTCATCCCTTGCTCTCCCTGCGGTCCACAGGTGAAGATGTAATGGCCTCTTTCTTCAAATGGCACGCAATAAGCAGTCGGTGAGGCAGCTGGCCTGTTTGCTGCAGCCAGTTAAATGACAGAATCTGTTTGAAGGATTTTGTCATTTCACTGTCTCCTTGGCGGCTTCGGCATACCAGACATAAATACTGTAACGGGGAGAAGTCAAGATAATGCTGTCTCCAAAACAGTTAAGCAGCAAAGAATGTATGCTTTTATGTGATACAAATCCACACCATGTGTGTTTATGTTTGAGTGGGAGGTTGGTCTGCTTTACTTCAGATTGCAGTGATCAGTCAGAAAGCTGCAGCTCAGCAGGGAGAAGAAAATCCATCTCAGAGCTGCTGGGTCAATGTTTCCTCCACTTCCAGCAACTCAGCAGAAAGCTACCTCACTGCCCTCTCGCTCAGAGGTCAGGGGTCAAACAAACCTGTGTGAGCTGCTGTCTGGTCAGATAGTTGACCCTGTTTGACTCAAACATACAAACCCTGTGGAAGGGTTCTGAGATCCAGCACACAAACATACATTTTTAATGTACAGAGAGGTGTAATAACAATATATGGAGAAAGTTACTAATTCAATTAAAAAAATTGCAGATGGTGAATATAAATTGGGAATGTGTTGCCAATTTTTTTTGCAATGTGATACAAAAGTTCCTTATATGGTTTTGACTATATGTGCATTTTTTCCATATCTCTATACAGACAGTGATATATGAAATGATAATTGAGAAGTACAGGATATATGACATATTCACTTCAGATCCTTAGCTTTGTATAGTACAAGATTATCTCTTGTTGCTGTGTGCTGTGCTTTTAATGCATTCCAAAAAAACACGGAAAGAAATCCCTTCTGTTGTTACATGCAGCAACACATAACATAGATGGTCAGTTTGAATTTGTAGTCACGAGTGCTCCACAGTTTTGCTGTTATTAATTTGTCCGACTTCTCTTGATGGATTCATTACATAATGTAATTGAAAGTAAAGCCACTTGGGATAGTTGGCCTAAAGCAGAGGCATATGTGCAGCATATATCAAGCTTCATTTGCATCATTTTAATTGAAAACACACAGTCTTTTATCCTTCAGCTGAACGCTGGTTGAGCAACAGCATGATTTGTCATGCTACACATTAGTCCCATGGTAGATTTCTGTTTCCCACCGTGGACAGATGTGGTATTTCCACTTGTGTCACAACAAGCCTCGCACTTCAAAGAGCTCACGAGAGGAAATTGCCTAACATTAGTTGGTTGATGCCTACTTTTATTGCTGATTATTTTCCCCCAAAAAATGTTTCCCCTAATTTCATAGCAAAATGCGGCAGGTTTTTTCAGCTGTATTTCTGCTACTGTTGTTTTAATTTGTCACAGTGCAGGCATTTCATAGAAATACACCACTAGTTAAAGCAGACTTTTCTGTGGTGCAGGTGTCCTGGCAGGAGTGATGAAAGACAGAGCTTTAGCTCTCTTTTTATGGCACCAGTGCTGAGTTTTAATTGTCACAAATTACTACAGGTGAAAGGAAGGCTTTCACTAGTTTGGGAAAGGCCTGATCATTTGCAGTGATAACGGTAGATCACACATGTGGCAGATGAAAATATGTCTTTAAACTTGGGTGGTATTTCATCATAAGTGAAATGCATTTTCTAATAGCTAGTCTCCCTCCTCTGCAGGGAGCAGGTTCTGCTCCATTAATTATTAAGCCAAATTCTGTGCAGCTATGAATCGAGCCACGCTTTCTGACTGGCTGAAGCTCACCTGCCCTGTAATTATAAAGACCTACTATTTAGTACAGCACTCCATCTTGATCTTTGATTTCCCTGTCAGAAACTATTAAAGCAGCCCCTGGTCTTTGCCACGGGCTCTGCATGGGGCTGCGTCTAAATTGAATCAACCAGATTTCATTGGCATATTAAAAAGAAAGGAAACATGATGCACAGAATAATGTATCACACTGATGGAAATTTGAAGGCTTGAACAACAACATGTAGCACTTCCTAGTTCCTGATCATCACTGTAAATGTTTTCCTCATGATAATTAGTATACATCTACATTATGCATCTCATGCAAAGTTGAACCACTTTGTTTCGATATTTGGCAGTCTGCAAATTGCAGAACCAGACAGAGAAACCATTTACAATGACTCTATATTAATAAATTCTGGTCATGAATTGATTTGCTTTCACAGTTTAATAAAGTGCTGAACACAGAACTTCTGGATCATCTATTGAAAGTCATTAATTCTCCCACTAAGCCTAATTCATTTATGTTATGATGAAAGGGGGGAGTCCATATTATTGACATTACAAGTGCATGTAATTAAAAAGTAACATGTAAAAGCTCTCTATATGGTACATGATCTAGAATATTGATCGGGCCAGGGTGTACAGTTGAGTGGAGAGGGGAAAAATAACAGACAGTCCCAGCACTATGCAACTTTCAAACAGAACAAAGTTTACATGTGTAACCCAGGTTCTGGGAGTGGAGAGTTTATCCCTCCAACCTACATATTCAATCTACAGTGACTGACTCCAATGAGGGCAGCTGGCCCTGTTACTCCTCACATCATCTGTGGTAGCACACGTGTGTTCAAGTCCAAGGCAGGTAGCTCTGAACTACAGCATATTCTGAAAAGCCAGTGGCACTACGTGCATGGTGGCTGCCATCAACCCAAAGATACAAAGACACAAACGGAAATGGGATAAGCAAGCCCTTAGGGTGACCTATCTTCCAAGAGTTAGGGTCTTTCCCTTTCCCTAGACTTCCAAAGACCTAGGAACTAGGAACATGGACTGCACAGGCTAGAGCCTGCTCTTTATCCTATTTGAGTACCAGGCGATGCTCTAAGTAATTCAGGAGCCAGATCACACTGGAGCACTGCTCCTTCAAGCAATGTCACACCAGCTAGTCACAGTAATTGAGGATGAGAAGACCTTCCTGGTGCAAAGATCTCAAGACTTGTCCTAAATGATGGTCTTCTTTGGCGTGACTATAGATCTCCACACGCAGAGCCCCTCACTGTAGTGGGGTCATCTATCACTGATGAGGTGGGTGACCTTGTCAGTGGGAATGGATCAGGAATCTGCAAACAATAGGCTAACCCAGAGTCATTGTGGAGACTGACCAGTGTATGTGAAAGGATAGATGGGCATTGTCTTAAAAGGTGGCAAGAGGGGGCTAGATTCTGAGAACCTTCAATAAGCGGGTCTGGGAGATGGTCATGATCAATGCATTAAAGGTTGCATTGGATATGTGTTGCAGTGAGAGGAGTATGCCATGTGAGTGATTTAATAGGTGACTATGAAACTACAGGTGGTGAAGAGATAAAACTCATATTTCTGTCTGATCGATTAGTGTCTGCAGATTGGTGGCAAATTAAAGGAAAAAACAGCATAAAGGTGTTTAGTAAGGTGTTGGTCAACCATGTACCTCCACAATGGCTTCATTGCTCCCAGGCATTGATTCTCTGAACTACTGAAAGGAAGAACATCATTCCTCCAAAGTATATTCCTTCATTTGATGTTTTGATGATGGTGCTGGGTCAAACACACAGGTGTCCGTTGGGTTTAGATGCAGTGACTGTGAAGGCCATAGCATAAGATTCACATCATTTTCATCCTCATGAAGTCATTCAGTGACCCACCTGCTCTATGGATGAAGGCATTGTCACCCTGGAAGAGGCCCCTCCCATCAGGATAGAAATGTTTCATCAGGGGATAAAGGTGATCACTCAGAACTACTTAGTATTGATTTGCAGTTACCCTTCCCTCTAAGGGAACAAAGTTGACCCAAACCATGCCAGCGAAATGCTCCCACAGTCTCCAGATCCTCTCACTGTGGGGGTCAAGCAGTCAGGGTTTTCCTTTCATTTGTCACCTTTGACATCTGATTGTATGTTAGGTATGTTAGGTTCCAAAGAATGCTCAGCTGCCACTGCAGTTTTAAAATCCTTTCTTTTCAGGTGGTTTATTGCAGAGAAATACCTCTTTGAATCTGTCTTCTCACATGAGACAATCTGACCAATTTGATTATTTTAGCTTATTTTTGTATTGAAATTAAATATTTACATGAAATCAATAGTTTTCTGTTAATTTACTCAAGTCAGCATGATAAAATGTATTCTATTCCTTTGTTTATTTGTTTTCATTGTTATTCTGTAACATTTTCTTTTTTCCGGAGGTTATTAATGTAAGTATGGTATAATAAAATATAGTTACTAATTAGGTAAGTCCAAGGTGTTTCTATAAGTTGTTTACAAGTTGCTAATCAAGGTAAACCATTAATACATCTTCTCAGTTGTATCGTCTCACTCATTGCAAGAAAATGAATGTGTGATTCATAATTTTTTAAAGTCTGATTATTCCTTTAGCCCAGGTCTATGCATACAATCAAGTTGAACAGAAGAGAATATTTTCTATATTTCAATTTGTCTGAGAGGATCTTTTACCACCCCTACCTGTCTATCAAACCTACTTGCTGAGTTTGCACAAGCAAAGCTGCTTGAGGACTCTTTGTAGTTGACTTCAGGGTGCATTTCAAAGTCAGCTCTCATACATCAGTATTTTGCATCATATACTTTATTGGCCAGCGTGTGCTTCCTTATCTAGATGACATCATTATTGGCGGCCTTCAGCACAGAAGCCTCTCCCTGTGTGTTTACCTTCACATCTTCACACCGTGCCCATCAGATTCCTCCTGCCTGTGATCCAATAGCCAAGAGCTCTCACTTTGTTGTTCCTCAAGTCTTTTTCTTTTTTCTTTTTCCAGAGCAGTTACCGGCTCTTTTGTTGGCCATTTTGATATGTTTATTTACTGTGTGGATGGCTTTGATCCGAGCCGGGGCAGGGAGAGTGCTGTCGGGAATGTGTATGAATGTGTGTGTGTGGGGAGGGGTAAATGTCCCTGTGGAGGAAAATGCTTGTGAGCAGGCTGCCGTGTCCACTAAAGCTGAAGAGAGACAGCTGAGGGGGGCTGGGACTGATGCATAGCAGGCTGTGTGTCTCTCCAGGGCTTTACAGTGTGCTACTGCAACACACTCAGGAAAACCCCGGTCACCTACACTGACCACATCTCAGACAGCTGTGTGAGGTCCGGACTGCAGAATGTACCATGAGTGTACAGGTTTGACACAAAGCCTTGGCCTACACAGCCCAGAAACCAGTCAGAAAGCTCCTGTGTATGAGATGCAGGGTGATGGATCGGTTTGTCAATACTGGACTTTTGTTAAGATCTGCTATCAACCAGTAAATGTCATCACCATACAAAAATGATAAAAGTCCATCCCTGACCTCAGCCACATAAAAACAGCCTGTAAAAATTGAATGAAATGTTATTTGCTCAGCACATTTTATGTAAAACAGCTGAACATATGAAGAAGTCTTCATCTCATGGCCATTTTTGCCTACGAGATTGAAGGAAACCCAAAACCATTACTGCCCACTAAAGAGTGTGATTGATTAACTGGTTTCACACCACTTTCTGTCTTTGCAGTTGAAAACCTCTGTGATCACAAATTATGTTTTAACACAGCATTGATAGACTGACATATCGACAGGAAAAATCTTTGTCTTGTGATAAACAGAAGTTGTGTGTAACAATTTGGTGTTTGGCCATATTGAAATACATTAGAGGTCACAGAAACCTGGCAGATGTTGTTGCTGAGATGAGGTACAAAAACTATTCCTTTAAAAATGCAACTGTTTAAAGGTTTTTATTCACTTTTCATATTAGTGACATATGAAGATATGATCAGGAAACCTATAAATACCAGTGACAAGAGGAAACAGCAGAGGCAGGTAAACCAACTAGTATATTTTAAGCTCACCAATTAAGATGTTATCTTGTTTCTTTCATTTGTACAAAAACTTTAGCATGACTACATACTGTCATAGTTTTATCAGGTGTTTAGAGCAGGACAACTGGCAATATGTACTACATTTAAAAACTACTTTGGTTGTACAAAGGTTTCATAATGTCGGAAATGCAAACCTCAAATTTATTGAACAGGCCTTAGGGATGCACAGTTTTACTGTCAAATGATGAATATAAATAAAACCATGTTCTCTTATAAGGAAAACTCCCTAGGGTGCTTTTAAACTGAATTTGGAGTTTCACTTTAGTCCAGGACTACAGGCTTAAGTTACAGGGACTCTACCCTTGGTATTTAATACGATTTTGTAAACCCTCTATTGTGTATTAATCTGTATTTGAGTGCAACATCATGGATGTGTTGGTATCCGACAGCTGCAGATCATTGGAACTTCATCTGATGAATCCAGCAGTTTAGATTCTCAGAGGTCTTTACAACCCTGCCTGTCTGTGTCTGTGTCAGACCAACTTGTGGACAAATTTAGTTTATTTCAACAAATGAGACTCTGCACAGCGCCGCATAACACACTACCACCAAGGCACTGTGTGTTTTCCCACTTTACTAAACATGTGTGTAATGATGCTGTGGCTGAATGCATTTTTCATCCTGATCTGATGCTAATCTGTAAAGCTCTGTTTAACTGCTGAGACAGGCTCTACCTCACTGATCCCAGCATCATTCAGGCCTGGACTGCACAAACTGTGATGGCATGTTAAGAAACATGACACACATCGACACACACTCTGTTGGTGACTGGGGTCAGCAATCAAGAATGTGACTTTGTAATTGGTATTGATTGAAGAGCTGTGCATACTCACAAATGTACACACACACACACACACACACACACACACACAGAGCAAGGCCTGCCATAACCAATTACAAGAGAAAGGAGGATGCTATGGTACAGCTGCTTTTATCAGTCAGTGGACATTCCAGCCTTCAGTCTTTCCTCTAATGGAAGGTCCTCATATCAAGAACCTGGCTAATGTTTGGCAATACCTCATAAATTTCAAGGAGCTGTTTGATCCATGTCTCCAGAGCTCTGCTTCAAGAACAATAATACAATCAGGTGAAACAAGCTTTTACACTTTTATTGTCACAGTGCAAGCCTTTCTGACACCAAAACTCCACTCATCATCTCAAAAACCTTACTTTATGCAGCAAAAATCCAAAAATAAAAAAATATTCAAATTCACCTTAAAAGATCAAGGAGGCAGCCTGCTGAATGTCAAGTATATCTTTGAATATTACAGTCCACCTGAAATTATGAGCATACACATCCTGTGCTCTTTTTTGAATAAAAAAATAGAGGTACATTGTACATTTATACACATTTTTGTTGTTGTTTTGGTCTCTTATCTACATAGATGGAGATATTTTGGAAGACTTTCTTATATGGGTTATAGCTATATCATCATGAATAAATTATAGCAAGTCATATGTAGTAGTGCTCTTTTCACACCTTTATTCAAACAGATGCTGTCTGATGCTTTACAAGTCACATTTTAATGGTCAAGGACTACAATGGCATATTCCAAATCATAAACTGTTCAGGATGAATAGATAATGGTGAATTCAGTGATTGTGAGAAGGACATCACACTCTCAGTGAATCTAAGCTAGACTTTATATGTCTGTTGGATGCATGTTGGGCTGAGTTTTTAAGCCTTAATCCTTTTGTTCACTGACAAAGCAGGTACAACAATATTTATTTTGACTTTAGTCATAACTGAGGAGACCTTGTTACAGTCACCTTCATCACCTTCATTTTCCACAATAGAAACTGAGCCATGAAGGTCTCAGTTGCCATGTCATCAGCTTTTAACGTGTCCCATGTTGTCTTCTTGCCCTTGGTTATAAATGAGATACTGTGTCTCAGGAAGTGAAGACATGGAATACAGGAGGGCTCTTGCACCCTGTGTGTATGTGTATATTAATCCACCTCAATGAACTGACTCTATTAAATTGTAAATTGTTCTATTTATATAACAGCAATCAGGAGCAATTTGGGGTTCATTATCTTGACCCATCAACATATGGACGGGAGAAGTTGGAGGCCGACCCTCCGATCAGTGGGTGACCCTCTCTATATCCTGTGCCACACATGCACATTGAAATTAGTGGTAATATTAGATTTTGTTTCAAGTGGGGGATATCACACTACTCCGAATGACAACGCAGAGGTTGATGTGAACAGTGTCTCATACTCAGCTTCTCATGAATATCATCTAAGAGTCATGATGTGAACAAGTCAGAATAACAGGGTCAGGTTTTCTCATTCTGTCGCCTTGACATGGATGTATTATTATTCAATAGCACCGCTAACAGCACACCGCCTGTCCTTAATTAGCTTGTAGGATCCATGCCCTTGTCAATCAAACATCTCCACGACCCACATCTTTACATCCTTGGAGACTAAAGAAGCATTTTCGTACCATGTCCAAAAATCCTTTTTTTCTCTCCTTTCAGAAATGGAAAAACTTTAACCAATGAATTTAAAAATCCCTTTGAAAATTAGACTTGACTGCAAAATGACATTTGGTTGGACGTCAACACAGTGGTTACCATGAGTAACATGAAAGCTTGTGTCTTGTTAAAGAAGTGGCCTTGGCAACATGGGTGCCCATGATGTGTTTGTGAGAGAAGGTTATGCTGGGCTCTGCAAAGTGCCAGAGCCTAGATCAAAGGCATCTTGTATCATGAATAATAACAGTCAAATGCTGGTCCCGCTGCCTGGCTCGGTGATAAGCGTGTATACAAACTGAGCCATCTTGTTAAAGCAGATTGCTTTTGGATGTTCCACACAGCCCTTATGTCTCCATCCCAGCAGACACAAAGGACTAAACAGGGAGATAACAAACTGAATAACAGCATAGTGTGTGTACAATATCACGCTGCTCTCCAGACAGTCGGCTAAAGGTAGGAGAGCTCAGAAGTCTGCTCCAAAGGCTCTTCAATACTCTTTACATTCAACATGCATATTTCAAAACCAACTAATAATATCTTCATCACAGTTGGAGCTGAGAAGCTCAGTACATTTTTTTTTCTATTGAAGACATAGTTGTTTTCCATTTACATCATTGCAGAGCCAATCAGCCCACTCCCTCTCCCGCGAATTGAAATCACAAAGCTTCGGCGGATCACGCATCCTTTGACATTTACGCAACAATTTAGTGGATTCTTGTTATGCATTTATTCATCAATGCATTCATTTAACTGCTCATGAATACAAATGTGATGGGTGACCTGTCATATCAGACCTTAGTCCTCTATGGGTAATTTTGCCACTGAGGTTGATGCAACGCTTCCTCATGCATATACATCAGTCCACTGAGGAAATATGAAGCAGGAACACCAGTGGAAAGCACTGCCATGACATTAAAGAGGCAGCTTTCTCCTTGTTTGAATTCACAATGCAATATCCAGCGTTTAGATGGGAGTTTAGGAGGTGGGCAGACTACTGAGAGAAGGTGGATGTACTGTGACACCATCTTCCTGTGAAGTTCAGTGTTAATTAGACTGGAGTTATACTCTGGGTGGTCACAGAAAAAGCTTTTTATGGGTAGTTCTTGCAAACAAGTAGGGAAAATTAGGCTTTCTATATATGCCTTTTCATGCATCTTATATTTGTTTCCCATATTTCCTATTGTGTTACACCTTGGGGTCAAGATGCAGAAAACCACCGTTAAAGGAATTGAGTTTTTAGAGCTTTAAATAATCTGGTTAAAAAGACAATTCAATATCATCTCTACAGGATCCTGAAGAAACATTATCTTTGGAGACTTGAGCAATCTTAGATTGTTCTGTACTGCTATATTGTATAGAATATACAAAACAGCAGAGAAAAGAAGCTGATAATTACTTATATAGTTCTTCTGTATGCTTTTCTTGCAGTCTATTTGTTAGGCCAGCATCTTCCAATAAACGGTCTACCAGGTGATACATATTTGTTTAATATTGTTCATGGGCACCAACAAAAAAATCTAATGAGAAATAAGAAATAATGAGGGTGATATTTTAAAGTAATGATCCATTATGTTTTAATAAAAAATAGCCTGGCATTCACAAGTTGATTATTGCAATTGACCTTTTATTGTTTTGTGTTTATTGTCAAGAAAATGTCTGGCTTACTCCTGCTGGGGTCCAAAGATGGTGACATCAGTCTGTCCAGCACTTTGACCAAACCAACATATCTAAACAATTACAAACTAGATTACCACGGGGATGACTTTTGTGGGTTTCTAGCTTTTGGATAGAATCAGTTCATACAGAAAGGGTTATCTATCTATCTATCTATCTATCTATCTATCTATCTATCTATCTATCTATCTATCTATCTATCTATCTATCTA
>JBAJHX010000031.1:1175040-1193441 GCA_037176925.1 Amniataba percoides | reverse complement strand
ATTAGAATTTTTAACCTGCAGCAGTGCATTAAATCAAGTCGTGGTAACAAGTCTACTGAGTTGCTTTTTTCAGTGTACCTGCACAGGACACAATACTTCCCTAAAATAATTTAAAAGGGGCAATTTCTGAAGCAGGCACTGCATGAATAATAGAGGATATGCTAATATGATGGTAGGGAACGAGGGGTTATCTTGTTTTATCCACACTGCTGAAGTGTCTCCGCTGCTGCTGCTGGCTGTTTGTGCTTTGCCAGAGGGGCCTTCCTTTGAAACTCTTAATGAAGATCTTCTAATGACAGGAGGAGCAAAAGAGTGACATCTGTTGCACTGCAAACATGACCGCATTCACAGATGTGTTAGAGGGAATACATTATGCAGCATGTGTGTCTAGGTTAGGGCCCTCTTACAAACTCCACCATGCCTCCCACTCGCTGTATCCTGTTCCCACTCATTAATCTAATGAATAGCAAGCAGCTACAATCAATGGTGCGATCATTAGGGAAGAGCAGAACAGGAACGCTGTGATACATCAACACTAAGACCTTGTTGACGGCAGTACGGGCATCAATATCACAGCTAATAATGATGATCAACTCTCAATGAAGATGTCCTGAGTGGGCACAGTGCGTAACGCGGTGCATCGAGGAGTCTTTTCACGCAGAATTACTAATATTGGAACAAGTAGAGGATTTGTGATCTTTGTTCCTGGATAAGTAATTTGGCATGTAGGCCCACACTGTATGTGTTGGTAAGTCTGAAAATCACATCGGTCATGCTCCATGCATTTTCTATTTTCACCATCTTTTATTAACTGTTTCTCTGAATTGCTTTTCAAGTCCTGATTTACAGGCAGACAGTGTGAAAAAAATATCTGTGGCGATAAATATATTAAGCATTCTCTTTTTCTTTCGCTTTCATTCACCCAACTACTGCCATAATGGTTCCAGTACAATACGTTGAGGTAGTGAAAGGTAGATCAACCCACTTAGGGACCACATCACGTTTTGAATCATTTATAGATGAGCTGTTTGTCTCATCACAGAGAATATACCGATTCAGTATGCCGGGAACCGCAGAGGAGAAAAATAGCTCCAAAAGAGAAGCCCTTACACTGCTGGAATATCTTAACACTTCTGATCAAAAAGGAGACTGAAAAAGAGCATTTCTCGAGCATCACCAACAGGTCTAAATTACCCCAAGGCATATCAAAATCAAAAGGGCAGACAGCTATGAAATTGGGTAAAATTCGTGCTGTCCAGAAGATGTACCCTGTACTCTTTGGACAGTCCATAAACATTCCTCTCGTGCCAGCAACAGCCCAAAATGTCAACTGGGCAAACAAAGATATATTAACATGAAAAAATGGCAGTATGTTAGTGGAAATATTTTTTTTGTTATGTTTTTGTAATATTTCTGTAATTTTTTTGTAAAGTCTATTGAGACATTATCATTTTTTCTGTAAAAGACTAACAAACACAATGAGGATTTGAGGTTTGCACATGGCGTTCCTCCTTTATGTAATTTGATTCTGGACAAAAGCTCTTGGGTTTCTCTGCAGATACATGTGCTATTATCTCATCCCTCTTACCATGAAAGTTTCAAAAGTAAAACCACCTCTCATGCCGGTGATTTATTTTTTTTAATGCATAACAATTAATTTTCTTTGGTTTTGAAGTGCCAGAAATGAAGGAATATTTGTTCACTGAACTGTGTGAAACTCTAACAGCAGACCCTTCACATATCTAAATTAGATGGTTTAGAAACTCCCTGCTCCTTAGATACACTCAGAAAATTATGTGCAAGAAAACATTTCGTTATTGAGTTTGAGTTGTCGACATCATTCAAATTCTACATCCATCTAGTATTACTTCATCAAGAATGTAAAGAAGAACAGCAGCGTCATGAATGGAGCAATTGTGATGATTTTAATGGCTTTCATGGCTTGTGCAACTCGAGAGGGGTGAAGGAGAGGTCAGAGCCATTGAGTTGCCCAGGTGATCCCCCAGGTCTGGGCTCTTCACTCACACAGTCATGGTGTAATTATGAAGTGAGATGGAGCAAAAAATTTGAAGCTCATTCTTCATCTTTATTTGCAGTGTTTTCTTGAGCATTTCTTTCTCGGGGCATGTTCCACCATAACAAGTGCTCGCAGAGTGTGGTTATCCAAAAGCAGGTTGCCGGGTAGTCATTGGGACGGGAGGTGGAAAGACAGGAGCAAGCTCTTATCCTGTACTCCTCTGCAGTCTGAGCTACCAGAGAGCTTAATAATATCCCAGAGGCACAGATGAAACACTTTCTCCACAGTGGCTGTTTACTGAGGAGTGTGTTTGAAGTTGAGCTCAAGATGTCTTCATTTCTGTACTAGAGGAATGTTCCGGGGGTAAAAATTGTAATTCAGATAGGGAGCAAGGGGAGAGAAAGGAAAGAGGGGGGTGGGAGCAGACAGAGAGAATCCAAGCGGTGCTTTCTATTCCTATGCTGCATATAATTCAAGACAGGATATTGCAAGGAGACTCATCTGACACTTTCATATTTTCATGGTGTGATATCTTAAAATCTACTGAACCACATTGAACAGAGGGCTTAGAAACCCCTTCAAATTAAGAAATGCCTGCTGTTGGCACCAGCAGGACCATTATTTATTCATATCACTCAGCCTGCTCTTGCAGAACTACACTACAAAAATCCCACAGTTTGGAAGAGGAGCTCTAAATGTCCACTCCTTTTTCTACCAGTCTCTCTAGATGTTTGCTGCTGATGCCCAAACAACACAAAGGATAATCGATCTGTGAAAGTGAACAAAAAGTGACGCGTGTTTGTTTATCCCCTGATCATCTCCTGAAAACACACACCAAATGGAAAGTTGCACAACATTGGAAAGCAAGGACTATGTGAAAGTCTTTAGAAACTGCAACATATGTAGTACCAGGTGAGGAGTTTATAGAAAAAGTGATTATCTAAAGCCGCATTATGGCATTATTACTATGAAATATAAATAAATAATAGTGATCTTCCCATACTAACTTTTTCCCAGAGATTAAATTACGAAATAAATAATGACTCTAGTGTAGATTATTATGATATTAAAAAATATCCAAGCTGAAACTGACATAACCTGGAATCTGTTATTTAATGTGAAGATTGAAAATCATAGACCTGCGTAGGCTCGTTATCTAGTACACTGTGCAGTTTATTTATGAGTGGGTACCCATTTTATTTGTCTCATGAACACAAGGGAGGATGTACCTGCACACAACACACAGACAGTGGTTTCTTATTATTTCACTGATCTACAGGTAGCAACAGTAACGTGCCAAGAAATGTAGCAATGCACCAGAAAAGGCTGGAAAGAAGCCTGCTAACAAGTAAACAGTGGTAAACATGTATTACTGTGTCCTAAATCCATACAAGTTCTATAGGCCTCTAGTGTGTACTGCATACTAATTATCATAGTATACTGTTTTGGGAGTTATTATCGTTGTCATTTATACTAACAGGAAGTGCTATAATACATTGGACACACAGATGTCAATCAAATTGCAACTTTGGAATGTGATTTCCAATTAAACTTCCCAAGGACGTCAAAATATTTCTGTTAGTCAGTGACAATGAAGTTAGTGTCTTGAACTTCAGTAATATAATACAGCCTGCTGCTGACATGTCCATGCTATGTGAACACAAATGTCACCCCTCTGTAAAGCCACAATCAAAGAACATCCCAGTTTATGATCCCTGGCAACATAATGCAGCTGCACATTGTTGTTAACGCAACTAACACATGGTCTGACAAAATAAATGATCAGTCTGTGGCATTTGCTCTCTTCTGTCCTGAGGCCTGTTTTCAATTAGTTTGTCGGCCTCTCTTTTTTGTTTACCTGCATTTTCATTTATTAGGTCAGTTCAGCTGCAGTTATTGCACAACACAGCCATTATCCGCCTGTTAATGGCTCAGCATATGAAGCAAAGATAGACTCATGAGATGGAATAAACTTTTGACCCCCCACACACACATACCTCTGTGAAGCCGGCTGGCCAGCCCACTGCAAACAGCATGGGACTCTGTCTTTATCTCATTGGTGTTGCTGGACTCATCGCTGGCCCACAGTTCGACCAGCCCACCGGGAAAACTCCCACTACTCCAGATGGCCAGTTTGCCACCAGGTCTGACTAATTACAGTATCTACTCTGTGTAGATGGTTAAAAAAAGAACATTGATCTGACGTAGAAATTTGCTGGATCAGTATGAAATGAAATGAATGATATGCTGACAAAATTAGCAATGGATCATTCAAGTTCCAGTATAGATAATAGTTTGAATTACAAAATCATTTATCTTCTTACTTATCTCAAGTGTCATCTTAAGCACGGAGAACGTTCAGTTTTGAGTATCCAGGATTGAGATGTCTGCCTCCTCTAAATATATGGAAGTGAAAGGCACTTGGTTGTTTTGGTGCTCACAGCACTGCCGGATATGAAAACATGTGAAAGAGTCCTTGTTACTCTGGATTTCATAAAACACACTGTCCAACAAGTCAAAAGTTCCAGTCACATCCAAGACATTTCAAGTCAAGACCAACAAGCTCCAACTCCAGTTAAGTTCCAAATCAAGTCTGACGTCATGTCAAGTACCAAAAAAAGAGTCAAGTCCAATTCCTAAACAAATCATTATCATGAGTTTGAGAGTATTATATTGTGAAAGTTATTTCAGCACATTTGCATGAAATCATTTAAAATATGCATTAGTTAAGCTGAATAAACATCATGGTCTTTAAAAAAACAGATTTGGGTCATGTGACTTTAGACTAGAGATAGACCGATTATTAGCCGGGCTGATTATTGGCATTGGCCTTTTTTATTAATCCAATGGCCGATAAGAGATCAATTTAAAACTGGGTTATTTTGTCTCTGATACAGCGTCTCTGTCTGCAGTCACTACTCTGTCTCCAGCATTGTCCCACCCACAGCATCATCTGACTGGTTACACGCAGAGACATGGCACAGGTAACAGCCAATCAGCAGTGAAAGCTGTGCATGCACAGTGCTCACACACACAGCGGAGCATTCTGGGACCCTGGGAAATCCTTGCACTTTTTGCTACAATTCTAAAATAAACATGTCTAATGTCAAGAATAAAAAAGTGTTGGAGTTTGAATCAACAATTAAAATTTGTCTAATATTTGTCAAATATTTGACGCCAATATTTTCACTTTTACTGCAAATTAATATTGTCTCCAAATATCAGTTATTGGCCTCCTTGACTACAAAGAATCGGTATCGGCCCTGAAAAATCCATATCGGTCTATCTCTATCTCTTTTAAGACCACACCTGCGAAAATTCCTTTGACAGAGGATTCCTCTAAAAAGCTGAGGACTGTTAGTTGTTTAGATCAATTTGGACATCATGTCAGCATTAACTATGTTTTCCATAACACTTTTACTAGGACTCACAAAGAAAGATGCTTCCTTTAAAATACAAGTGTCAAAATTCAGTTTGATTCAGCAGCTGTGTGGACTGGTTATCAGACCTGCCCGAGGATCAGTCCTGTTTCTGCTTAAATAAGCGTCAATGAAGACGGCCATGAAAGCGACCAAGCGTGATGCACTCGGTGTCTCTGTAGCTATTCAATGTGATCAGTTAGAGAGGAGGGTGTTTTGTCACCTTGTTGTGCGTTGTTAGCCATGTAGTGTTAACAGGCTGTGAGGTTTCTCAGAGCAGAATGGAAGGCTGTGGTTTTTAGTGAGGGGATGAGACAGAGGTCATTGCCAAGAGTGGCCTCTGTAGGCGTACTGGCAGCCTGTCGGACAGGATGGGGGGGCTGCTGATTAAAGACAACAAGAAAAGCTGGATACAGCAGGGGATGAGAGAAGCAGTCAAACTGTCAGCGTGCTCATAAAATGGCTTCTGCAGAGGAAAAGGACACCAGTCACTCACTGACAGCACTTTCCGTCATCCTTCCCTCGAGGTGAGCTGAAGGAGGGCGGTGGCCTCCATCTGCTGCACTGGTGCTGATGCTGACATGCTGAATATTCTCAGTTTGCATTTAATTTACACGGTGGCAAACAAGCTCTTCACTTGCCGCTTTCACTCCCAAATCAAAGTGCCTCCTTTCTCATTCAGAACCATGTTTGTGTCTTTCTGCAGTCACACAGGTCAGTGATGGAGCAATAACACTGCTCTGCACACCGCTTATTGAAAACTCTTTGATGTATGAGAGGGGAAATGATAAAAATCAAAGTTGATGAAATAATGATTGAACTGATAAATTTGCTGTAAAACGTTATCAACTTTTTGTTCCGCCATTATCATTATCATTCATCGCTAATCTGTTCACACAATCTACAAATTTCTCATTTCATTCATGATATGCTAAAAATAAAAGCTGCTCATTTATTGAGCATAGAGATTCTTTTGACCTCAGGAATAAACACAAATATTTTATTCACTGAAGCTATTAAGTGGACCTTGAGCAGAGATTATCTTGTTCTTCTGCAGGTGGACCATACAGAGGATCCTGACCGGCTGCATCCCTGCTCTCCACCTTAACACTCCACAAAGGGTGGTGAAGACCGCTCAGCACATCACCAGGATGGACCATGGCCACCAGGGTCATCGAGGACCCCAGTCACCCCACCCACAGCCTGTTCTGCCTGCTGCTGTCTGGCTGATGGTACAGCAGCATTCGGGCCACATCAGCAGGCTCAGGGAAGCTCCATCCTCCAGACCAGAACTCTGCTGAACTCTCGATCTTATGAGCTTTCTGTCACTTGACTTGCACCTTATTATCACTGTTGTCACCACACTGCTGTTACTTGTTTCTACCTGCTTACCTGTGTGCAACTTTCGGGAAGAGCCTTTCTTCCATTTACTTGTCCCTGCTGTGTATATGTATTTCCATAAAAGCCCACTCACAGGAAGTCATAAAGGCTATCTTATATTTATAATCTAACATTTGCTAAAATCTACATTGTCCAGCTGTGAAATGTGAGCCGTTGTCTAACTGAACTGCATCTTTGTAAGCAGCATATTAAGTAGAGTCTGTCGTCAGCAGGAGTAAATCGGTTTGGAGCTGAGAGACACACACAGGACAGGGAAGTCACAAAGCACTGAGAGATGAACAAACATATTGTTGGTTTGGTTTAATCAAACAACATATAGACTGATGGCAGCCTCCCCTGTTTACTGACATCAGCTGAGAGCTTCCAGGCAAGGCTGAATAACTAACCAGGCAAAGCAGGCAGCCGACCAGCAGCACATAACGTGTTCACTGTTTGTCATTCAGCAGTGGAACGTCACGCAATACATTTATGTATTTACTCAAGGACTGTAGTAGTACACATTTGAGGTACCATTATTTGCTTTTTGGTACAGTGCTGCTTCCTGCTTCTATTCCACTACATGTTAGAGAGAAATAATTCAACTTAAAATGAAATGAAATAACTTGTACTCCACTACATCTGACATCTTTAGATTACAAGCGCAATTCAAACTTTATTTAGAAAACATAGAGTTTATGGAATATGTTGCTTTGTCACAGAATATAGTATCTGAATCATTTAAATGTAGCCTACTTTTAATAATGTTGAGGGTTGGACAGAACAAATATGGTGAAAGCATCACTTTGGACAATTAGTGATGACATTTTTCACAATTTACACTTAAAAAAAAAAAAAAAAACCCAAACAATAAAGAAATAATCTATTTTAAGAGTGCATATTATAATGTTTATAATATTATAATGTTTTTGCATGAAGAAGTTTGAATACATTTTCCTGATTATGTAGACATACTTTTCTTTAGTAAAGAATTTGAATGCTTCCTCCAACACTGATTTCATTTTTGGGGTAAAATGTCTTCTTTAAGGTTATTTTGTGCTCACATGTAAGAGGTATGTTCCTACAGAAAGAAAGACAGATTCATTAGAGCGGTTTGTTTTTCTCAGGGACCTTAAACCTGCCTGCATTGAAGGTGGTTTAACTTCTTAAACCTTTTCTGCACTTCTATTATTTACAGTCACATTTACAGGAACACGCCGACATGTGGATAATTTCATGTTGTTGTGTAATGCAATATTCATATGCTCACCAAACTGTTCAAATACAGTGAAAACGGGCTTGCATGATATGACTCTGCTGGAATCTCTCTAATGTGACATCTCTCTGCAGAAATGAGAGGCTGTCATATTGTTAGAGCACAGAAAGCATTCCACGACATTCATCATTCTTCTCACACCCTCCTCCATACTGCTCCCTCCAGCTAACATACTGTAACATCAACACAGTATGCCTCTCATAGTACGAGTATTTATGAGGAAAGGCATCTTCATTTTTAATTCTGTCCAAGCTGAAGTTGGCAGAAGTTTTCAAAGTGTCCCTGTTGCTGGATCCATTTTCTTCTAACAGCTTAACGTCATTCAATCTTAGGGGATTTATCGGCATTCCTCTCCTTTTGTTCTGAGACACGTCCCTTCAATATATGTAGCAGGACTCCAGAAAGAGAATGGCTCCTTTTGAGCCTTAGCCAGTGTTAGATGAGATGACTGATGGATGCAGGTCTGTGCTGGGAATACCAAGAGCAGGTTTTGATTCCCGCTTCCTTTGGGAAATAGGGGGACTTTGGCTTTCATGACAGAGGCCTTACATAGGGAGCTCCAGGACAGGGACACAGAGGGATGGAGGATGGAGGATGGAGGAATCCTCTCAGTGTAGCTCAGAGATGGACACACAGTAAGAAAGCACACTCCAAAGGATGTAACAGTGCTTTAGATCACTGATGTGTTTCTCCCATTTGTGTGTTTCAGCGTACAGTGAGATCACAAACAAACACCAGAGCCTTGAAATGGCCTTAGAATAAATCCACTTTTATTTTAGCCAGTGTCTTGAGTCATATTAAGATTTGTATTTATTTGAAAATCTACCTCTGACTTTTTATATGCTGAAATATGAGACTGTTTTTTTAATGGGACACATACAATCTGTATGTGATAAAAAAAGCTCAGTTTCTATCTGACAGCTGTTTTCATTGAAATTGTTTTAGCTACTTATGTTACATTGTTGTTAAATGTAATTATTATAATAGGTTAATATATATTTATATATTTTTTATATATATTTTTTATCTTTTGAGTGACAGAAGAAAGGAGGATGATCAAATGATACACATAAAACAAACTACAAGCTTGATCCATTTCCTCTATTCCAGTTTTTTTCTTCTTTTTTTTTACCTGTCTGTAGATACAAATACCAACAAATAAAACAGAAATATTCTATTATCACAGAAAATGTACCCCTGAGTTACTGAACTCCTTCACAGAAAGTCTGAGCTACAAACTTGAGATGTGGTGTTGGTCAGTGTGGCCGTTTAAAAGGTAGCAGTGGTAGAAAAGAAGTAAAAAGGGCTCCAGCTGCATGTGGTGGGCACCAGCACTCAGATGAATTTTGATACTTTAGTGATTGTGGATTCTATGCGAATGACTCCATTTATAATGACCTCTCTGATTTGGGTTAAATACTCAGCCTAATTCCTTTTTTCCCTTTGCAGTTTAACAGAACACATTGTGACAAACAGCACAGGCGTCATAATGAAATGAATGATGGCTGGATTCCATTTAGCTGCTTCAGTTTTACCATCCTGGTCTTGTTCGTGTTGCCTCACTGTCTCACTGACATACTTACTGGGTCACTTGAATAGAACAGAGCCATAATTAATGTGTGTGAAGGGTCAATATTCAAATGAAAGCCAGCATGAACAAAAGAGGCTGACTGCTGATAAAGGCAGCACAAAAAACCATGACAACATGGCATAATAGACAAAGAAATAAAGCAATCATAAAGCATGCAGAATACACAACTGTATTATAAATACTTGCAAATTTCTCACAAAGATCGTATTAGAAGAAATCTTGTTGATTACATATTCGTGCAGCAGGTAAACAGCAGTGGTGAGTGTAACATTATACTGGATTTATCAACACACTATAGAAATGTTGAGTTTCCATTCTGCATTTATAGTTAAATAATGGCCACTCTTTGAGAATATACAGTAATTTCTTCCCAGAACAACAGAGTATTGCTTAAATGCCTTGTAAGTCTTTTGTCCTTGCCGGCTATGGATCCGCTTGCCAGCAGCATTGTGCGCTCTTGAAGAAATATTGAGGAGCAGACAGACATTGTCACACTGGTTCAATGCCTTGATAATTGACTCACAGACACACAAGGTGACAGCAGTGTGTGCAAACGTATGTGCTTCACGCGCTGCAAAGCCATCGCCGGTGTCACACCACAAGACAGAGCCCCATTTTATTTTCATCACAGCCTCCCCCAGCTTTTGTAATCATCCCTCCATTCACCTGCTGTGTCCACGGTTCAGCACGGGAAGCGGGGGACAGAGAATATGATAGGCTGCTTCCCACTCTGCCCAGTGGAGAGACTTGTGGGGCCAGTCAATACTGTGTAAAGGCTCCATTTAGCACTGACGTGCGTCTGAGACGGCGCCTCCGGAGTGAGTAGGGGAGAGGGGGTTCCTGAGATGCTCGCCTCTGACAGAGATGGATGGTCTGAGGCTCCACAGCCAGCAAGGACAAAGGGACACCCAGCCTCGCTGGCCTGCTCCGTCCGCCCGCCCAGAACCAGCACTTTGACTCACGGGATCCTGAGCGGAGGTGAAAATGAAATTACTGCAGAGGGGAGAGCTGGTTGAGAGGGCAGAAAAGAGGGAGGAGGAGGAGTGGGAGGTGGAGGAGGGGCGTGAAAGGAGCCCGAGCATTTTGCTGATGAAGTCGTGTCTGGTTTTCTGACACTGTGCGTTTTGTCACCACATCGGAGCAGCTGAATAATTCATCACGGAAGATCCAGCAGAGCAAATCTCGAGCTGTCCGTTACACACGTTTCTCCCAGTGGCTGATGGGAGAGGAACTGCTGAGCAACACTAGCTGCTCTCTTTGATCTTTAACCTGGCAGAATGAGAGGGAGGCTTCACTATCAGGAAGGAGCCACGCTGACTATTATGAAACTCAGCTCATGTTCATGTAACAGCGCTTGTTCACTTTTTGAAGCTCCTCTTAGTTAGAAAACACAAGTTAATCATCTCTCAGTATCTCTGGAGTTCAGAATATCCTCCTCATCATTTGATGAAACAATGAATTACCCATAATTCCTCACACAGTTTGTGTCCTTCTTTGTCAGAATCTACTTTGCTCAGACACAAAGTGGCACTGTGCTAAACTTTTCTTTTAGAGTCTGAGCTTTGGAAGAGTATGTAGGTTGGCTGTGGCCAATAATCACCATCACCTCCCACTAAAGTTGTGGCACATTTCAAAGTCACTGTAAAACACACACGCACACACACCTACACACACACACACACACACACACACAAGAATCTTTTGAAAGCAAACAACAGTTTGGTACATTTTATCACAGCATCCTACCAGTGTTAGATGGAATAAATGTCATCAGACTTCTGCAAAGAAATCTAAAAGAAAGACTGCCAAGACACTCCTCCTCTCCTCTCCTAGCGTGTTAACTGCCGTCTTTATTGTCTGCATGGAACAATAAGTGTTTTTTTTAAAACATGACACATTATATGTGTGCTGCTTGGTGTTGTGGTTAACAGTCTTTTGAAGACTTTTCAGTCAGAGCACATAGTTTGAAATATCCACTTCATATTCCACCTTAATAAAGATATTATAATATGCCATGAATTATTAATGAAGCTTTGCTTTTGTTTCATCATTATTTAAATTCTGACTCCTAATGAGTGTATTTTAATAGCTTTTTACTCATCTGGTCTCAATTAGTAACAGCCCATGTTCTTAAATTACTGTAGTTTTCATTTTATAATATTTCTTCACAGCAGTGTTACAGTGAATACAGAGTATTTCAGAAAATAGGAGACAGTAACTAACAGTAAAATTTGGAAAGAAATATTTGGTGAAGCAATGCCTTTCTTTTTTTTTTGTTTTAACTTAAAATTGTCAGAGACCATATATATTTATTTTAAAAAAGCAAATATGTCTATGTGAACTTAAAGTAAAAATAAAACTAGACAGACAGGCTAGTTCTAATTGTTAATTTGATTTAAATCAAAATTAGTCATGCAGACGTGACTACAAATGTAAAACCACAGCAAACTGCGTTCTCAGAGAGAACGAGATCTTTGAGTTAAACTCATCTGACTGGTCACTGAAACTCTTCTCTTCTGGTTTGATTGGGCAAGATGTAATTTTATCAGTATCAATATTTTTCACTCACAGGAGATAGAAAAGAGAGCAGACATTATTTGGCAAGTTAGCAGGATGGGGTGAGTTGTATATTTTTCTCTAATTGCCTTCTCTGCCACATTAATATATCTCTTCATCATCAGTTTTATCGTTTTTTCCTCCTGCTTGCATTAAGCTGTGGCTTTATTTATATGTGGTGTGATAAAGTGAGTTACCAAGATTTGTAATTTACATTGTGGTCTTAATATAATTTTGTCCAAACTTGTCACCTAATAGCTGTGTTTTGCCTTTGCAGGACAAGTAAGATAATGGCAGATCCATATTTAGCCCAGAAACTGTCACATTGTCCCTCCCATGTTCCAGGGCTGCTTAACTGCCTTTCTCTAACATTGTCTTATATTCATAAAACCTGTTTCACTGTCAGGGCTGGACCTAGATGGAATAAAGGTAATGTCACCTTGAGACCGAGTCTTATTAAAAAATAATGGTAATCATCCAGAGACATAAAGAAACAAGCTGGTGACCACTTTGGATCCTGACTCATCATCGGAGAAACGCTGCTCTGTGGATGTCTTAATTAGCCACTTGCCTTGAGAAAATATTCAGAGCAGTCTCCACATGGGTGTTGCTGTTGCCTCCGTACGTAGCCTTAATTTATTAAAAGATTGCAAGCAATGTAAGAAGACAAAAGTAGTGAAGTGGTTTTAATGGCTGCTTTTGATTTAACGTGTTCACCTTTGTGGAACTGTAATTTAAGCAAGCGTACATATATGCCGTCTCAATTAAGCTGAAATAGAGCTCATATTTTCCAATGAGTGCCACATAATAAATCTGACCATGTCAGGCACGGAGTGGTTTTGAAAAAGAAAGGGAAGACTTCTGCTGGAAAGTAGAGCAGACATGGACTTTTCTATCACCTCCCATAATTTGGGAACGAGCACACCCATAAAATTGTGAATAATGTGAGATGTGATTTTCCTCACTATTAGACATTTCACATTGCACGGCCTGTTAAAGCCAATGGCTTGTGGAGGAGTAAATGTACTGTACTCCACCATGTGTCATCCATCTCCTCCAGGCTTTGCAAGTTTGTATGCCAGCTGTCCACAAATCTCCCCACATCACACTCCATCATTTGTCATTTCTTCCCAGTAAAAGGAAGTTGAAAGGCAGCACGCAGCCCGCAGTGTCAGCTGAGAGCACGCTATATGAAGTGTTGCTTCTCACAACAGGTCACCCACCAGAGGCATCTCATTTCCCAGTGGTCAGTTTCGGAGTTACTCACGTGGTTCCCTGCCATGGTTAGCCATTTCATGGAGGCCAGTCAGTGTAAGCTCATGGCGGATGGCCGGGTGTTTTGATAAAGCCTGCGGGAGGATAGGAATCTTCCCCCTCCACGTCTCTCCTGTGGATGCAGGGCTGCCACATGCTTTCCTCTCCCTGAGGCGAGTGCACGTCTGCTGCAGGTCACATGAGTGATCAAAGACACAGCGGGGCGGCCCAGAGCCACCAGTGTCTCCTGACGGCAGGCTGGGTGATGGAAAGCAGAGTCAACAGGTGGGCACCAGACAGAACAGGGATAAAAGGAGCTTTGTCTGAAAAACAAGATGGAGGCACGCAAAGGGGCTCGAGGGAAAACAGAGAAGGGAAAGTAAGGGAAGGGGACGAGGCAGCAACCCTTTAAGGTAAAGACGCTCTACAAATAGACTTTTATTTTCTTTCTACAGAAAGCACTTAAGATGACAAGCATGCATCTTAGTAAATGATACAGTACATACATCTGCCAAGAGTGAGCCTGTCCAAACAGCCAGTCCAAAAAGGACAACTGTTAGTTCTCTCCAGAGCTTTTATGCACAGGCAGAAACAAAATCCAGGTATTACATGAGGAGAAATTCCACTGTAGAGTAAATTAGATAAGTAGAATCACAAGATGAAATCTTTATGTGTCTGTGAAATATCAGGAGGGGAACAGGAAGGAAGAAGCCCTTCAAAGTGTGTATGAGAATAATTTTGCAGCAATACAGTGGTGAAATGATTTGATGTAATTGATGGTATGGGAGTCATTAGCTTTGGCCTTTCATATGGTCAGTCCACGATGGGACACATGCACTGAAATATCCCCTCAATTTTTTTCAAACAAATGATTCCAATTTTCTTCGTTCCAGAGGTGCAGACTGAGATGACTGCTAGTGTTTGTGTGTGTGAGAGAGTGTGTGTGAGTGAGAGAGAGAGAGTGTGTATGTGTGTGTCGAAAATTTTTATTTCTTTAACTCAACATTAATGTGAATGATATTAACTTTGAGATACTGTTGGTTTTTTTTTCTTCCTTTGGAATGTGGGGGCTCTTTAACATTAATAATTCATTTAATCCTGCTAAGACACGGTGGGTATTTTACAGGCTGGTTATAGTATTTTCAATTTACAAGATTTAAATTTTACATACATCTTCACATTCACATTAATTAATTCAAACGTATTCTTTTATCTCATACAAATGAGGTACAAGTCAAGTCATGAAGAAATAAAAAGGAGCTGTCAGGAAATTCTAGAAGTGCCACAAAGCTGCAGAGGCACCAGGTAAGACATACATGTCAGTGCAGAGAAAAGGAGAACAAGAAATTTACACAAAACAAATTTGAACATTTCATTTATTTCAATACTCTGTAAATCCATCAGTTTTCCATATCTTATTATCTTTAGTTACATGATTTATTTAGTTGTAAAATGTATACTTTAAGTCTATATTTTGTTTTATTTGAAATGTATCATTTATTTTAGTTCATTATCTATTTTTCTTTTTGTACATGTGGTCTTTTAACATGGTTTTAGAGAACCAGACTGACCAGAACCAGAGAAAAATTCACTGTCAGCAACTACTTTATGTCACTCTTGTACAGATGAAGTCAATAAATAAAAGATGAAAACACAACACAACAATCATCAGATTCACTGATTGTCAGGAATCATCTACAACCACATACAATGCATTTGAGATGTCTTTAGGTGAAGTAGATCATCCTCTAAACCCTCTAAAGTACTGAGCTGACCGGACCAAATGTCTGCTCTGCGTGTGTCAGTGAAGTCAAAGCAGCATTATAACGTTTCAGGCAGTTTACATTGCCTAAATTAAAACATATATTGTAGTGAACTTGCTGATAAAATGAGTGGAAAATTCAAGTGTAAGTGTTTATACAGATTATATGCAATACAATAAACAAATGATATTCAAAGTACATTATAGAATTCGGGTCGTGCTGTTTGTGCGACATATGGCTGATATTATACAGCCAAATCTGTATGTACAAAGTGACATAACAAATGGTTAGAAATACTAAACACATGCTGAGATTTGGGTCAACACTGATTCCTCTGTCTGTTTATCCTTCTCTCTGTGTGAATTTACATGAGCCAAGATGGAGGAAAACAACACATGTGAGATATAGTTGTTTTCTTCAGAGTGTTGAACAGATTGGCAGCATATGAGAAATAAAATCAGTCAATAAAATCACCAGGTATATTTCCAGTATCGTGGTAATAGACACTTGTTAAGTGAAAGTGAAGTGAAAAATCCTCCCTCTGGCATTTTCTCACATAAAGTGGAATAATGTGTGAGGTCAGGCCTGTATCGTTCGTGAAGTGTAGAGCTGTTTTCAGTTGTTCTGGGGGGGAAAGGTCAGCCTTCCACGTGATTAATGGGTTGTACCAGAGTAATCAATAAATGTAAATCAAATGTGTTAAACTCCTACAGGGTGTCAGATTGTTCACCTCCATGCTAGAACATGTACACCGCCGGACTGGACCTGGACACACTGCCACTCCTAATATATCCACTTTTATTTAGAGTGCTGTTAAAACTGCTGGTGGGCGGGAGGGGGTGGAGAGCAGCTACAAGACTCCTTAGACCAGAACACTGAAGCAGAAAGAGCCCGTGTGTTGGACTCGCTGTGTTATAAAGGAAAGCACAGGCTCACTGTTGTTGGGCCACAACTGAAAAATATTTTCATACCACTTTAGAAAAATAAATAATGACATTGCAAGACAGATTGGTTTGCACAATTATGTTCCAAATCATTATCTTGCTGGAAGTCATGAAAATCTTTTAAATCTGTAAATTGGTTTGCTTTTGCGCCAGCTGAATGAATACAGCTCCAGCTGACTGATGCAGTTGGTGGAACTGAAAGAGACAATAGCCACAAATAGACTAATGAAGTGCCTGAAACTGGATGCAGTTCAGCTGCAGAAATGACAAAACTCTCCAAATGGTTCTGGGTTAATCAGTGATGTGCATGCTAAAGTTCTGGTCCAAGCAACACAACCCTGCTGCCCCATGCATACGTGAGTCAGCTGGACCTGCACATTATTTCTGAACAGTGTTTCTGTAAACATTCACAATTTGGAAGGTTAATGCAAGTAATGTGACCAGTATGACAAAAAATTCATAAACAGGCTTTTACTGTGAAAGAGATTAGAGGGAGACTACACTTGATAGTAAGATCATTTGTTAGTACTCGACTTCTGTATTTCTATGTCTGATAACCTCATCTGCACAAACAAATGAAGCCCCCTGGTGGTTACAAGGCTCTTAGCAGCATCATTGTTTTATGGCGCAGGCATGCTTTAGTGCATGAATGCTAACTCTGCCACTTTGTAGGATATGACCTTTAGATGTCACGATTCTTGAAAGAAAAAAATCATTCACCATAGCATAACAAACCATATGTCTGTGAAAACCCCTGCTATGATCCATTTTTGTATTTTAAGAAAGTTAGTGAAAGCCTCAGGTGGAAACTTTCAGTCACGTTATCTGCAGCCAACAAATGGATCACACATGCGAGCCAGGCTGTTATGCGGGTGCGTGCCATCGAAGCAGCCGCAGCTGATGGATGGAGAGTCAGGTTTGTATGACGCCAGCCCTACTCGGGACCCTGAGTTCAGGGCATCTGCTGTGGCAAAAAGGAAGGCTGACACGCAGAACCTCCCGACTCCCATCAGCACCCAGAGGAGCGTGCCAGAGCCAGACACTGGCTCATGATGAATGTGAGCCATGACTGAGAGGCGAAGTCAAACTGCATCTGCCCCTGAGCCGCGCTCTTCTTTCATCATCACAACAATACACCCACCTCCTCTCACTGCAGTCCTACAGGGACGGCAGTGAAGAGTACAGTTTGGAATGCTACAGTCCAAATGTGTGGACGGCTAACGGAAATACCAGAGAGCCTTCCCCTCACTTCAACCTCTCTGCAAGCAAATGTCCTTTAACTCTTTGTACTCGAGGATGTTCTTGCTTTTACTGTCTTTGTTTACAGGCATCACTATGTCTCAGCTGAAGTTTTTATATGTTGTTCTTTTAGGTTTGAATTAGGTTTGATTATCCAGTGTTATTCAGTGACTGCTACCTCTGGTCATTTTGATACTGTAGGTTTGATTATAGTTTGGTGCATTCATCCTCACACAGATTTTCTTACATTTTCTAGACAGAGCATGAGTAAAAGATGCCAGTTGGAGATGCAAATTATTATTATTCATTTTATTTCATTGTTATAATTTTTTTTTTGTTTTGCTTTGTTTTCAGAGCTTGCAGCAACACCCCCTCCATCAGGTGACGCTCTATGCAACCACCTATACTTTGACTGGTACTGTAAACCTTTCAGGAGTGTTTTTTTTTTATTATTAAAATGTGATTGATAAACTATATAAAGCTCATTTCAAAGATTTAGTCAATTCCATGTTCGCTGCCTGTGATTTGTGTTTGGATTGAGTATATTTTTAGCTTTATTTTGATGCAAATGGAAAGTGTTGCCACGGAGTCAGTAAGTTAGCTGTATTGTGCCCTGCACCTTGTTTATTTTTGAGCCTACATGTACATTTTTATAAATCTGTACTGTCGAATGCTCAACCATGCTGCCTACTAGACAATACTGCACTGTATGCACAGATATACAAACTACAATCCTCTGGATTACTTTAGGTACTGAAGAAAACGTCAATGATTGAGTCTTTATCATAACAAGGACACATCTGATCTGAACATAAGTGGATTTATGGATGTTTGTCGATGGAGATCTGAGACACTACTAAATTGGTGTATATGTCTGTATTGCAAGCTAAAATCCAGTTTGCATTCAGGGGAGGTGATTGTAAAGCAGGCCACACAACCGACTACATTCCTGTGAGCTTTACAGG
>JBAJHX010000031.1:1137228-1158258 GCA_037176925.1 Amniataba percoides | reverse complement strand
AATCTTAGAATAGGTACCACAGTCTGTCTCTCAATGCTTCTCAATATTTCACATCCCAACCCTTTCAGTGACACTCAGGCCCAAGTTCATTCACTCCAGCTCACCATGTAAATCTTTTGAAAACAGATGACAGATCAATGCAGAGTTTTTCAGACTCACTTTAGTCCAGTATGGCTGGACAAATGTTAGAGGAAAACGATTTGAGGTTCATTCATGGTTTGGCTCTGCATTTGGGGTTTGATGAAAGTGAAAGAAAATACAGAATGGAGAAGTGGAGTGCTAAAAATTGAGAGCACAGTGACAGTACAGGGACAAAAAATGTAACTGTACAAGCAAACAGACTCCTCAACAAATACAGAAAAAAGTTTCCAAAAATAAATAAGTAATTGAGTTCAATTTAAAGTCCTATTTTCCCCACAATTAGTACCAAATTACTAAATATGTCCTAAGAAAATAGTTAATTATTTAATCATAATTACTTATGAAGTATTTGAAAATTACAGATAATTAGAATAAATATAAATAAAATAAAGTACAGTACAGTAACAGTACAGATGAAAAATAACATTTACTGACATGCCTGTTAAGGTTTGAGGCAAAAGGTGTTCGTTTGCTCTTCCCTGAAGTCCTCCCTCCAGATGTGAGATAGCATGTCAGTCATCTCCCAGCTCACCTCTCAGCTGATAAAGAGATCAGACACAGGGCCACTGTCCGCAGATTCTTTGTGGCAGGAAGAAGCAGCTTTCTTTTGGAAGCTCTGCCTCCAAAGCCAGACCCAAGTGTGTTATTCTGATTGTGAAATGTTCCAAACCTAATTTATTTAAGAGCCCTGGTCGAAGGGTCATCACTCCTCAGAAGAGCCTCCTCAGACTCTTCAGTTATTTTTCTGTCAATCACTGAGTTTTCAAATGTCCTCATTTAAAGTCAAGCAGTGATGCATTTAAATATTAGGAGCCTTCTTATTAAGATGCATCATGTTTTTAGCTCCTTTCAGTCATGTCATATGTCATATGTTTTCTCTCTTTGAATTTTTAATAAAAGCAGCCATCTGTTAATATGGTCAGTCTATACCTGATCCTGTTTTTAATGTAACCTCCTTCCAAATTTGATTTCAATATGTCATAACCATCCATGCAACTTTTTTTTAATATCCCTTAAATGAAGGGGGAATCTGGAAGACACCAGTACTTTCTGTTGTCTTCTGTATCTTAAAATCCACTGTGTGCAAGGCGTGCAGGGAGTGAGCAGGGATACATAAACTGAGGTGAATCCTTCACAGAAGAGTCATGTGTTCAGTTCTTTGGGACACAGCTAAGATACTGTATGTGATAGGCTCTTTGTGATAAGCTGGCAAAAGTAGGCCATTTTTCAGCTAAAGTTTTAACCATTAAGATTCTGGCTCTATGTACAGTACAAAACAGTCATTGATTGTTGCTGTGTTCATGTTACAAATCAGCTCAACCTGACTGACTGCCTGAGTGTTGAGAGAGGACTTCTAATAAAACCCTGGATAGTGTTCAGTGACACTTTTATGGCCAATAAAATAGCATGGCATTTCTTACTTACACACAGTTCAACAAGTCACTTCTCAATAATTTCCCGTTTAATATTTTCTGCAGATGCTCTCTTTAAAGAGTGAGGGTTACCATCTGAATCACGGTTTACAAATGTAATTCTTTAATATATCTATCAGTGCATCAACACCGAAATCTGAGTGTGAAGGTTTATCCTTCAGAAACACTACGAAAAGGCTTATAGATTTTATTTAGCGACACATTTATTCAATAATAATCAACTGTGAGTGACCCTGTTCACCTCAAAGCTATTGTTAACTCCCTTTACCTGCCGCCCAGAGGGTTAAAACATGATGGAGCTCCTAAATTATTCATCCCAATCATTAAATATCTACACACATCACATATTGGCCTCATGAAAACTTTATACATGGAACCTTGACAATATTTATCAAGTCCCAGTCATTGACACCGGCGCCACAAAGGCAACAGTATGCATTGCTGAGTGTGTGTAGGTTTCCCAGCTTTCTTTGCAGCTGCTTACTAAAACACGAAAAAGCCTGTATTCCATCCACATTACGCTTCTAATCAATAAGTGTGCTGGCGGTGCGACTCGCTGGTGCTAATCATAGCTCGGCAGAGTGTGGGGGTCTGAGCCGGAGCAGGGTTCACACACTGCCAGAGACATGAGAGCTGCACCACTAATATCTCATTATCATGGATCTGCTGATTACTTTGCCACAGTCCCGCCCTGCATCGGCCTTTTCTTCCTCATTTGAATACATTTAAATACGGCAAGTGCAGGATGAGGAAGGCAGAGTGGTAATTTGATAGCTGAGGAGACAGGTTAAAGATGTTCCTGTGAATCTTTGCACTTTTTTTTTTTTTGCTCTTTTTTTTACCACATTAGTCTTTCACTTCCATGGTTCTGTAAAAAAGGATGTGGTGTGACCTATCACATATAGCCCGAGCTCCATCAGCCAGTACTGTTTTAATCAGCAATGTCACCGCTCCAATCAGCACCCATACAGACTCTTCCCCTCCTCAGTGATGCTTGCAAATATTTCCCCCATGGCTCAGCTTTCGTTCTGCAGAGGGGGAATTGATCGCTGATTACAGCTGACCCGTTTTGTGGGTGTAAGCTTTTTTGTGTGTGTTATTTTGCCTGTGATCTAGTGCTCCTCTGTTTACATCGGCGGTGAAAAGACGAGCAGCGTGGCACAGATGGTGCTTTATGCAGGATGATTCCTCAACAGACGTTATTTGAATGGTTATTCAATGTTAAATGCGATAAGTGCTTAGGGGGGAGCGCTATAGAGGCGGAGAAAAGCAAGAGTTTGTTTCTGCTACTTGTGCTTTGCATATTAATCAAGAAAAAGAGCGCTGCAGAGCCACACATTCAGACAGTCGCAGTGGGATGTACATAGGAGCACATAGGAGCTACATGCATGCAGAAAATGAAACAGTCAAGGGTGCTCTGATGGAGTTAGTTTCTTTTTTGTTCTTCTAAACCTGGCAGAGGATCTGAGTGTTCTTCTGTGGCTGACTGAGCAACAATATTTAGCTTTATCAAATCTGCCCACTTCCCCAGAGAATCGCTAAATTAAATTGTATACACTAATACAGCATATGAAGCAGGAGGCCACTGAATGAGCTGTGTTATATTGTATGTCAGCGTGATCCAAGCTGCCAGTGTTTGTGCACAAGATGCAGCACTGAGGCACTGGTGAAAATATTGTCTTGCTATGACCTTGGAGAAAGAGCATTTTCTTTTCATATGAAATAATACTGGAGAGGAAGTTCACTGCTTTAATTGTGGTTTCATGTTGATGCTGCAGTGTGTATAGGTAGGTGGTCATCAACATTTGGTGTATTTTTCTCTAAATATGTGCTTACAGCCCTTCAACCACAGTGACACTGGAACTTCTTTGTTTTGTTCCAGAAGCGATAAGACTGCATAAAAATTCCTAACTCAAAATCACATTGACATTTGTTGTTTGTTTTAACCTTTGTTTTAGCCTTGAACCTTTAATGAGCAACATTTCCCATAAGCCCTGGATGATTGCAGGTTGAATGTTACTAACTTCAGATGTGTCAAACACCGCCTTTAATAACAACAGGAGGGAGGAGACAGTGTAAATGTAGCTGTAGATGACAAAGATTGAAGCTTACAAAGTTGGAAAAATTGAGGAGAGTTTTAGTAATTGTCATGGAAGAAACTGCTGTAGCTTTAATGATAACAAATTAATTGTTACTTAATTTTGTCAATGTCATGACAGTTTGAGCATCTGCTGTTAAGTGTTGTAGATCGTAGAAAATGGATCAAATACCCCAGAAACAGATCAGGGTGGGGCAGACAATCACACAGGCAGGAAACACATTGTGGCAGGAAGTAAAGGGACCTGAAACATGAGGGAGAGTGGATTTCAAAATAAAACATGACAGCAAGACATGACATTCAAACGATAATCAGGACATGACAACAAGAAGAAAACCAACTAAACTCACTGAACACCAGTCGACATGAAACATGAAACACTAGAAACGGACATGACAGACATGAAAACTGAAACATAACAAAACATAACTGGACATGGAAAACGAGACCAGGCCAGAAAAAATCAGGACATCGAACGTAACACGATACTACTGTACTTAAGTATTAAAATGCTGAATCTGTACTTTATTGGAGTATTATTTTTCCCCTACTTCCACTTTTACCTCACTACACATTTTTGATGAGTTGAATACTTTTACTCTGATACATTTTCTAAAAGTAAAATCATTACTGTGAATTGTGTGGTAACTAGTTGCCGAGCAGAGCGGAGGAATACGTCATCACACATATGTAAGAACGATGCGTGTGTGTGTGTAAGGATTAGTCTTGTTTAAATGTTACAAAATGAGTGAATAAACTGAACTTTGTGTGAAGTTGCTGCAGTACTTCAGTTTCCGTTTCAGTACTTCATCTTGGGGGGGCATGACAGAAAAGAATTGAGCATCACTGGACTACAAGCATGTTTGGTGGAGCTGCTTGTCGTTGGGTGATGGAGCTGCTTCACGTCACGTTCAGTTTGATCATTGCAGGAATAATCTTCAGCTCCAGGAGAGCCAGACTGACTTAACTCAATTTTGAAAATCAGCTGCTTTTGAGAATAAACAGAAAATTTCTGCATTCTGAAAAATGACTGTGCTTTAGACTACTTTTAATACTTAAGTACAAAACATGTTGAATAATTTAATACTTCTACTTGAGTACTTGAGTACCGTGCTTAAAGAAGAAGTCTTTAAAGAATAAGTCTTTTTTTGGCAGAGTATCTGTACTTTTACTCAAGTCTGGGTCTCTGCTACTATTTACATCTCTAGTTTCAGGTTTTTACACATAACTCCTCTGTTTACTTTGGATTTAATTCACTGAAGTGGTCTTTGGCAGACAAAGTCTCGATGAGGTTTGGGAGCTATCTGTTCTAACAGAGGAGCATGTAGGACTGCAGCTCTGTCTCCTGGTCTAAACTCTAGCTTGACATGGGTTTGGTCTACTGATAAACTCAGTGGTGTGTTATGGGAATATTGTACCAAAGTATAAAAACCCAGCAGACACAACGACAAAGCTGCAGACAGCCAACGACAGTCCAACTGCTCGTGGTTCTTTCCTTGTCAAAGAGTTCAGTTCATTTATCTGAACAGTTTTAACAAAATTTCAGAAACGATCCCTCAATAACAGCGAAGTTTAGGCAATGAGTAAACCCATCAGAAGCTTTGTTTAAAACCAGTTTGTCCAACTGGATTTCTTGCCCTTTCAGGTTTCCTTTTAGCTGTGTCTTATCCCCAAATTTTAGCAATTAACTTGGTAAGAATAATGCTAAGCATCATTGCTGTAATTAGTGATGCTAAGCTAGGAAAGAAGTTAAGAAAAGAAGAGCAGAGTCTGTCATAGTGGTACAAAGCAGTTCATTGAGTTTTTTCTTAAGAGTCATCTGTCATGCTACACCATGTTACACCTCATTGTTTGAGCTCACATCACTCCCTCAGATTACACAGTTTTCCTACGCATGCATATTTATTTGCTTGCCTATCATTAATCCAAACAAAAGAAAACAGCACAGATTATTATGAAATACTTGTTTTGTAAAACTTGTAAAATGTTCACTTGTTTCTGTTCTACTTTCAAGCTTGCACAGAATATGACGCCCATCTTTGCTGATTCTTTGGAACCTGTTTTTGTTAAAGAACTCCACATAAATGAATGAACTTGAACTTTATTCTGCATTATAAAACCCCATTGTATCCCTCATAAATAAAATGAATATCATAACCATCAAAAACAAAAGTGGCCTGTTGTTGACTGTTCCAGTTCCAGAAATGAGTATAAATGATGTCAAAAAACTCTGAGTAAGCTAGCACTGGATGAACTGTTCATTTTTTTATTTCTATTGAACGAGCTGACTTATATTCCAAGCTCTTTGGATTTAAATTCATTCTGTGAATGATACAATCCTCTTAAATCACATAAATGTCACAGCAATTCAAGCGAAGAGGAATTGACTCATTTTCCATCAATCCACCAGTGTCTGTGTGGATGGATTTGCTGTGTTACTGCTGTGTAAAACAAGGGCCGTCATAGGGTGATTGTATAAAAATAAGAACTTTTTTAATTAATGTGACAGTATTATGATTTAAGAACCACTTCTGTCCCATTTTAATGAAACTCAGACAGGAAAAACCATGGTGGGCATCTCAAAGATGCTGCATCCAATCACAGATGTTGGAACACCAGAAAGCGTGCAGAATCGCAACAGGAGTCGCTAGCATGATCATAGTTGTCACTCATACTGCAACTGTGTCCCAAAAGATTCCATGTTGTGTAGGCAGGAAGTTTCACTGGATGCCTCTTAGATTTTTAAAAATGTGACATTTGCTTGTGATTTATATCAAGAGGCGCCACAGGGACAGATGAAATTACTTTCCTCTGAAAGCTGTGCCGCTATTCCCCTCTCTGTTCAGTATGTATGATTATCTTGAAGGAGATGGCAAATAAGATTGTAAATGGCTGCATTCAAAACGGATTGCATGTCTGTAAAATTGGACCAATAAAGAGTTTAGTATGTCTTTGAACTCTCAGAAGACTGTGCAGCACTTGCAACTCTGTGGTGAAGGTAAGTGAAGAAGAAGAATGGGATTGAATTCTGTAACACTTGAGTTACAAATAACTGTGACATGGGAATTTACCACAGTGCTCATAGTTTCACAGTTTTTCATTTAAGCCTGCATTAATTGCATACCTCCGGGCAGAGTAACCAGCTGAAAACACATCAACAACAACATCTGATATATTGTCTTCTCATGTAATTGTTGAAGGAGTTGCTTATTTACACATCCAGCAGATATAAAGTAACATACATATATTTATTTGCCACTTTAGCTAAAAGCTCCACTAAGTTCCCCAGCCAGTTTTTACCTGTGTCTGTCTGTTTGGAGCTGGACAGGCAGCGTACAGTGAATTTATCACAGCTTTTAGGTTTCCTGCCTCTGGTTCTGATCAGCAGTTCCAGTTGGCGGGATACCTGCATTTGCTAAGCTAGGACGCTAACAAATTTCTTTTATATGTATTTATTATTTATTTTTAGAAGTGGTGGGCTTTGTTTCAGTTGAGGAAACCCACCTCTACTCCAAAACATTACAAAAAACACAAACTTGTCATTTCCTCCATTGTTGATATAAAATCTCTTTCTTTGTGCAGATTTAAGAATCAATCAAATACCCAGAAGTCAGTTTGCAGTCTGATCAAATGTGAGGTAGCTGAATGCAAACTGCATCCAGGTCATCACATCATCACCTTATTATTACGTTTTCTCCAGATATAAAGGAGCTACTCACTCCTTCGCACAGACAGGAATCTACTGGTGTGCAGGCATTCTGCACATACCCAACTGTATGTAATGACAGACTGCTTCCTCCATTCAGTGTAGATTTTACAGATAACTTTGTTTAGTACAGTTGGAAAATTTCTGCCTTGAGGCGTTCACATTAATAATGCATCGATGGCTGAACTGCACATTTGAGCACTGAAACAAATGTTTTCTGGAGCAATGAGTGCACCTTCTAATGTTAAAGGAAATGATCTCTCCTGATGGCGCTGGTCTCTTCCTTCGTCTCTAATTATCCCTTTTCTGAGCCAATCATTTTAATGTAATAATTCTACTCTCACACAGAAATGAGGCCTGTCCTCCTCTCTAGTGAATATTTATGGTGTAACGCAAAGCAGTCGACTGCCTTCTCCCTCCAGGCCAGACAATTTGGACTTCATCAATATGTATTTCCAAGGACTTCTGGAAAAGGCACTTCAAAGGAACTTCATCAAGGATTCCTTTTGTCTTTTCAGTCGGTCTCATAACTGAGCCCACATACCCTCTTCCCTCTCTTGGTTTGACGTATATCAATAAATTATTCCTCTCAGGGTTAGCATGATGTCTCACTCAAAGAATTTCCTCCTCCTGTATTGGGGAAGAGAATGGCACCGTGACATCCATCCAGACAGTGTTTTTATGTCAGTATAAATGCATGACCATGTAATGATGTCTGAAGAAAAATGTGTGGGAAAATGAGCTGGAATGTTTGAGCACTTGTCAAGTAAAGATATAATTTATCTAAAGTTAGGGTGTCCTAGAAATATTGCTATGTCACATGTTCTATCTAAGCCAAAGACAAGCTATTATCACAGCAACGTCTCCTATACCCAGGAGGCAGTGCAGTAAGGTATTTAAGGGCATGGGACCCCAATGTTTCTACAAATAATTCAGTGCTACCCTTTGTTAACAAAAGATTTGAGATAATATCTCTCAAACCAAAGCATTTTCTCTCTGTTGTATAAAAAAATAATGTGAGACTCTGAATATGTCTGCAGAGCAAAATTGGTCCTGAAAGCCACATTGCCTATAACTTATTTTTCAACTTTCTTCCATGTTTTGTGTTTAGCCAGTAAAATATCACTGCTCTCATGTCAGGGAAGAATGGTTTTAAACCTGCACCAGAAAAACTTCAAGACCAACTTTTGAACGAATAAATAAGAGACTCTACCCGCTCTTTGCAAGAGAAACTTGAATTCATATTAAATAAAATGTACCCAATTTTTTCTTTGCCCCTACTTAGTTAGGTATGACCAGTGGCCTGTAATGTTATTGAGAAATATATGAAGAGAAGGCACAGTAGTGCCACATTATCATTAATATCAGGAGTAAGACTGTGCAGGAAACTGAAAGAAAGAGCCACACACACTTGTGAATTCTTCTGTGGAGGAGGAAATGGCTGGCAGTGGTCGACTACAAGGGTATCGTTGGTTACATCAGCGTGCTATTCAAAGGGATTTTGTTGTTTCTCAATAAACAATGAGATCGCTAATCAAGATTTTGGATCCTGAAGGAGTGCAACTCCAAGACCACTGTGTCAGACACAAAACACAACAGAGGAACACAATGGAAAAAGGCCTTTAGGCTTTATTGTGTTTACATCGTCGCTGTACATTGTAGTGCAGTGTTACATGTGTTTGAATCAACATATGAATCAAACAAACAATCAATTAAGAGCAGAGTCCTCAATGCCTTCTGGCACATGGATTCATGGAGTTAACTGAAGCTGTATGGCATTTCAATTAACGGCTTGATGGATTTAGTAGTCACACATTGTGGATGGGGGCATATACCACTGGACGCCTGAACCAACTCAGGCATGGAAAATAATGTCAGGGCAATATAGATGTTCCTATGTAGAAATCATTGAATCATTTGGACCAATATGCGGCACGTGATTGGAGCCCTGCTCTGGATGCACACAATGCTGTGGAACTGAACAACTTGTTAGTGTAGACATAATGGGCTTTACTCGCTAATTGTGAAATTTCTTCTTAAAACCTTGCAGTTTTCATGAAGATGCTGGTCATCTGGTTTTCTTATGACATAACAATATAGAAGAATATATGCACGTTCAAAGGCACACTTATGTACATCTGAGTGCTGAGACGCAAAATAATTGCTCATTGCATTTTCTTTAAAACTAAAATTTTCTTTAATTCTAAAATATATGATTCATCATTCTTTTTTTAAATTATTTTTAAACTTGACAAACCATGATGACCTTTATAATAAATACTACATTAGTACTTTTGGGAACCATGCCATCCAGTAATCAGTGACTGATCACACTGTTTATATTGGCACAATGGCAAATTTACTGCAGCTGTGAGATGTTGCAGATTGCTGAGGAGGGCACATCTTCCACAACCATGTAGATCTTTTCAGGTCTTGAAGTGGATGAAAATAAAATTTACATTACATATCAAGTGTTACATTCTGAATTTCTACAGCGAATTAAAGATACTAAGAAGCGAACAACCACCTCAGTTCTTACAGTTAAACATTGACTATGTACACCAGCTTTACTGTGTGGTTCACTGATGTTGTCGGGCTTCCTTAGGTCCTTGTATTCTCTGCAAAAACCCACGGATACTATCACTTCTTTCCACTTTCACTGTGTCACACAAATAGAGAACCTCACATCACCTTGATGCTGTGTTGTGTCTTTGTCTGACTGTTTGGATTCTCTTAGTGGCCTTTCGGAACAAGGCTATTAGTATTGTAAGGTTAATGTAACTTCACTTAGACTAGCTGCCAACATAGAAAAGAAGGCAGGCAGAATGAAAACAACACAGTGCCCACTGGGTAATAAAGTTTATTTTGGATCATTATGACTGGCCCAGACAAACTGATATAGAGAGGCCAGAAACGAGTGGGCAACTGGCAGTTGTGAGAAAGTGCAGGAGAAAGTTGAAGGTAGACCAGAGAATAAAATTTAGTGGTGCTGATACTGTGTGCTTGTGAGCACTGACCCACTTTGAGCACTGGATCCATTTGTAGAGAGTGACAGATATTTCTGGGCCCTAGATTTGAGATTAAACCATATTTTAACTTTGTCTGTTGTGTGCTCTTCTCTAGATATATCATTGCATGATTAATAACCTCTCATGGATTGCTTTAAAGATTTTTAAAATATGATGTTCACTACTAAATATGATGTTCATTTGCTGTTCACACCGCTGGAGTTTCTCTCACGTTCATTCAGGAATCTGGGGTCTTTAAGATTTTATTTGGGCATTATTGATTTCTCTCTTCTTTTTATTATTTGTGATTTCTGTGTGTGCACATACACTACAGTGTCCTGCCCTTCAATGGAGATTGGCACGACATGTATGAATTAGGAAAAACTGACCCCTCAATTTATAAGGATAATGGGATATATAAACAAAAATATTAGTGAATGAGGCATCATGGTCATCAACTCTAAGAATTTTTATGTTTGAAATGCTTGTATAATCCATGACAATGACAAATTAGCAATGCAACAAATGAACCATAATTGAATATTTTCTCTGTAATCAAGATACTGTACAGCCTTTTGTATTACACAAGCATGTGTGTGTTGGAATGTGTTTGTATTAAAGATCTGTCTTTGAATACATGTGTTTGTTTGCAGTGTGTGTCAATAATTGTTTCAATATATTCAGAAGTGGGAACTATCCAGGGAAACTATTTGACATCACAGATCCTGCCTTCACAGTGCTCAGTAATCACGTCGGTGTAGAATGATCTGACCTCAAAGTGGAAGTCAGGAAAATGATCATAGGTCAGAGAGTCGAACAGACACACATTTGGGATCATGTACGACCCTCTTGTAAAAGTTATCTGGACTGTAACCATCTTGATAAGAATAGACACCAACAAATCAGAGTCTGCGTAGTCTTCAGAGCTTTTCCTCATGAAGTCCCCTCATGTATCCTTTCAGGTGCTGGGCCACCTTTGTTTCTGTACCCAGAGCTGAAATGCATATGTTCCTATGGGATCTCCCTTCAGCAGTCAGTGACAGACATTGGTGTTTGCATGAATTCTTTATGAGATATTTCATCTGAGGTCTCTGACAGCAGAGCAGAAGTGACCCTCTTCCTACATTCATAGCTGTTGAGCACCTCTAGAGGATCAACAACATTAACAGAAAGAAGAAATGATCTAAAGCATGCCTGAAGAGCTCCTCCCTTTGGCAGGTCACAAACTGGAAAAAGTCGTCTACCACCCCAAATAGCTTTTCCTTTAAATAAAAAAGTGGGACTACCTTGATTGTAAAGAACCAATCTTGAAATAGTCTCAGGAGGATGATCCCAATTCCATTCTACGTAGTCCATGTTTCCATGTCATGTCCGGCTGCACTAGACCCACTATCCTTCTCTGGTGACGTGTCCAGAAGTAGATGTTGAACTTTTTTTCTCACTCCTCCCTCCTTTCCTAACGTCTCACTTAGTCTTGGCTTTGATGAGTGTGTGTGCTGCTAGAGAAAACTGAACAGAGACATTCTGTCTCCACAGGATCTTCCATCAGCAGGATGACCTATCTCGATCTGTGAATGTCATCTTAATGACATGTTTTCATTAAGATGTGAGAGAACAATGAAGTTCCTCATAAACTGTTAGAAAAAGGACAAACAAAATTATTAAAGTAAAAGTTATCTAAATAGGCCAGTTATCATTAGGCTTTCTGTTCTATTCTTCTCTCGGCCTGGATACTCTATCAGGCCATTGCTCAGCACTTCTCTTCTTTTCCACTTTGTAGCAAGTGCCATGTAGCTCAGGCTGTTTACTGTCACCATTAGAAACAAGACTAAAGGGGAACTATTAGAGGAAATGTAGTTTGATAATAGTTTAGTATAATAGTGTAACCTTGCTGTCCTGTGAACAGGCAGATTTTACTTGGACACAAAAGGAAACTAAGAAGCTAAAAAGTCAGTCTAACTCATGAGCTACAACTGAAGACTCCAGCTCAGTAGGCTCTATCCATCTTCCAATGTTCCCTATTTTCCTCGTGCCCTCTGTTTGCTTGGGCTTCTAATAAAGAGTAGACGTGCCTCTGAGGTTCCCTGTCCTGAATGAGGGAGACAGACAGAGACCAGCTAACCATCTGGGCACTGCTGATCAGCCTCTGTATAAATGGGTCATGCTGAGATTGCGGCTTTTGAACAAAATATTTTGTGGATGAAGAGTTTTATCCAGTGTTTAATACACGAAAGACAAATGACTAATGGTTCCTAATACTTCTCTTCTCTCTTCTGCTATTATCATACTACTAATACGGTTACACTGTACAGATAAACAGTTCTACGGTCCAAAAGCGGTCCATATTTTAGTGTCATTTTTCCATTAGTTTTCTGAGACAGTCGTTTGCTTTAGTCACGGTTTCACATGTTTTACCAATGACAAAGGAATTTGATTTTAATCAAACAAATACAGAGAACAGAAATAAAGACATGCAGTGTACTGTAATGTTCGGACTATTGAGCACACTCACTAAATTTAAAAAGAAAAAGAAAGTACATATACAGGCCACACTTGTCTATAAGCAGCAGGTGTCCACACTGTAACATGTGATATTTAAACAGAAAGATTTTTACTTTTAATTAAATGAATGTTTTTTTTTTTAACAAACAGTGCCTGAAACATGGCTGGTTAAAAAAAAATTAAAAATACAGTAGCCATGCAGCAGCTGTATTCCCTTCTTCAACAGCCAGATCGTTCACCTTTAACTTGAAAGCTGTATCATTTGCATTTCTTCGTGTTTCCATGACGAGTGTGTGTGCATGATGTGCAAAGTGACTGATGTGAAGAATGCAGTGTGAGTGTGTTTGAGTTAATTCGAACTGTTTCATTGGTCCACTGTGACCTGTTCGGTAATTTCATTGGTCTGATGTGACGAGGCTAAATGTATTGGCAACATGAAGCTGCTTAAAAATAAAAGAAACATAAATTAGTTGCATCATTGTTTAAACTGCAGGCTTCAAAGCGTATGAAAAAAGTAGTAGCTTATAGTCCGAAATTTACGGTCTAACTGATCAAGTCAATTCAATTCAGTCTTTTTCAGAAATATCTGACTTACCTTATCTCTAGTAACTAGGAATTATAAAAATGTAAAAGCTTACAGCTAAATTTCTTCATGTGCGCAGGGCTTGTTCATCCGGGTCAATTTTAAGTTTAATCATTAATTTACAATGTAGCCTTCATTTTGCAGGGCAAGGTACGAGGGGATGGTCCGAGCTTCATCTTATTCAGCCTGGCTTTGATTCATCTGTGATACCCTTTTGATCAGTGAATAATGAAAAATCATAGATCATGATAAAAACCAAAGAAAAATTCTGTGAGATTAAAGAATTTGAGTTTAAGGTCTTTTTTTTGTGCTAGTGTGTCATAGCTAAAACAGCCCTGTGGATTTGAAAAGTGAGGCATTGCAGAATGCACAGAAGGTCATCTAACTTTATAGTACCCTGGAAACTTAATAATGCATCAGCCAGCAGAAAATCTGATTGATTGTGTAACAATCTGGGAAGCTCTCCCACAGCGTCTCTCCCGGGCCGAAGCCGGAGGGATGCTTCCTAACAGCACCTGCAACTCTGCCCTGGTCTGAACAGGAGATACCTAATACAGTCATCATTTTTTCTTTGGCATTAAACAGGAAGCTCTACCTCCAAAGGCCATAGAGGATGTGCAGGTCTGTGCCTACTAACATATGTGGACTGCTCCCCTAACCACAGCTGTGTCTCTGCCATGTAGCAGCATACTCTAAAGTTGAAGAGGAAGAAGTGCTTTATTAATCCCTGTTTTTTTTTTCATTGCACATGCACACACACACACACGCACACACACACACACACACACACATAGGGTTCAATTATACACATACGTAAACGGGGCCTCCAGACTGGACCTATAAATATGTTGTTGCGAGAAGATGTCAGGGTGATGGAGCTGCAGAGAGCTGGCACCTCTCTCATCAGTGAAGATGAACTCTCCAGGATGTCATTTTACATTAAACCTTTTAAAAGATGTTTGTCCTGAGCAGCTAAGCCACTGATCATATGACAGGCAGACTGGTGGCATGCTGATGTTTTGGCATACTGGAACTGGAAGGTATCTAATGGAAGCAGTCAGTCTTTAGATCAGTTCAGCCAGCTGTCAAAGAAACACTTTGGTCCTGAGAAACATGGCTACAGCTAACAAAAAACAGTCAGTCTGACCTGAAATCTGGCATGGATGGTGATTCCACACATCCCGGCCCATATTCTTCTCATAACAGTTACACTCTACACATTGTCAGTCTGAGTTTACAGATAGTAATTTTATTGAAGTTATTTTGTGTGTTTTATACAGACATCTGTTTTACGTCTACTCTTCCTGGAAGAGCAATCTCTCCTCTGCTGCTCTTCCTGTGCTTCTCCTGCACGAGGATTTTCTTAATAGTTTTTCCTCAACTGCAGCCTGAGGATGTTGTATGCTGCACAGATCGTAAAGTCTATTGAGGCAAATTTGTTATTTGTGATCTGGGACTACATAAATAAAGCTGACTTGACCTTTCCTCTGTCCTCATAAAGCCAAAATAACGGGTGGCATACATCCATGTCAACTGCTGCTGTGTGTGTCAGATTTTGGTGATTACATGACCACTGCTATTACTGAAGGAAAGGTGGGCAGGTCCAACATGAGAGCCACAGAGGCCATTTGACAGATAGGTAGCTGACAGATAAGGTGTTAAGTAAAGCCACCTGACATCTGTCTGAAGAGATGAAGATACTGTTCCGTACGCAGACATCAGCTATGTCAGGCTATAAGATACGAACATGTTTTACTTTCACTCCAACAATATAAAAGCGAGCAAACAAAACAGAGTTTATGGGCAGCATAATTCACAGTGCAATGAAGCAATGTTCAACTCAGTTTTATTACATCTGACTCTGAGTTGTGGTTACTGTGGTGGAACATTATAGTTCAGTGGGTTTTGGCTTTTTGGTGAGGTGAATCTTTCAAATGTTTTTATTTAACCTCTATGTGTGACTTATAATAATTTATACTTTTTTAATCCCTCATTATGCAGATTCAATTTGTTTGCTTGCTCAAGGGCACCTCACTCCAGGAGGTGAACTGGCACATCTCCAGTTACCAGTTCACACTCAGTTTTGTGTTCTGTGCTAGACTCGATCCAGCCACCCTCCAGAGCCCAAGCCAAGTACCTGCACGCTGAGCAACTGCCACCCAAGAGCTGTACCATAAGGAAATACTCTAAAGATTTCACTGAAAAAAGTAGCAAGAACTTTGAAGAATATTTTAGAAGAAAATACTAATAAGTGATGGAGTGATATGAATGAATAGCACTAAGCCTTTGACATACAGTAGATTTTTCCTTTATCATTCATCCATTCAAAGTGATGAAAAGCATACAGTCGCCCATTGTATTTTTGAACTGACTTGAAGACGGATTATAGCATGGCTCTTATCAGTCCTGAAAGCCAAGGCATTCTTGATGTCAGAGCAAGCTTGACAAATGAGTGCGAGGCGCTCTCTTACAGCCTGTTTGTCATCACAACTGTGACAAGCACGGCGCCGATCTGAATGGAGGCAATCTGCTTTTCCTTTGCCTTTGTCCCTGTGATAGCGGGAAGCGCTCGCCTGCACCGTGTGTTCACACTTCTGAAATTTGTCTCGGAAAAGTGCAGGAAAGCTTTTTACATCCCTAAACATTTCATTCATCGCCTGTTACAGCTTGCCACGTCTGTAAATTTCTCCTGATACCGTGGTTTTCAGTTCACCACGACAGTCGTAAGCACGTGCATTGAAAAAAATCAATACAAAGTACAACACCAGAAACTTTTCTCCTGCACAGTCACATGTATCAGAGCCAACGAGTGGAGAGGGAGGTTTTTCTTGACAGGGAGTTGCGAATCTCCACCCTGTGGGAGCTCTTGTGTGTAGCCCAGCTGCTGGTGCCGCCATAGAGAGCTTCTGATCCCTGGGAGCTTCCTGTAACGCTGCTGTGGCCCTGAGGTGGGTCACTGAAAATGACATGCACAGATGTTCATGTGGCTCTGTTGCAGGAAACCAATATAACAGGCTACCATCAATGAACCTGTCACGGTGCACATTCCCCACTATTTTCCCCACAACCAGATGATGCCAGACCACATACCCTGGTGAACAGAGAGGGCTCCCCAAAGCTCTATTACTCTTTAAGCTTCTCTCGAGAAGGCACATGAGGGCTGAGCGAGAAACATGTTTGCCATCTTGCTGGCAGAGCGTCTCTTTATGGATGTCCCATCAGCCCAGGTAATAAAAGTCCGAGCCATTAGAGGGCCGAGGGGAGCGGGGAGGCCTGTGTGCAGCACAGGATGGAGGGAGTGTTCAAAGGGACAGCGGAGGGTTTAAGATGGTAAGCAGCATTAATGAAAATCCCACACCGCTCTCTGGTCCCCATTTGATGGAAGGCTTTGTTTCAGGGATCAGTGGAATTTAGAGGCCTACACAGGAGCCTTCAGCACAACAATCCCTCATACTGTCATCCACAGTAACAGCATCCAGCGCCTCAGTCACTGTTTCATTTTGTGTCACTGAAAATCAATACTCTGCTGGCTCTGTCCCCGAAAACGTACGTTCATATGTAGCTCATTCCATTTGCATTAGAGACTGCATTTTGTGGGAAATGCACTGCTGACCACATTACATTTTTCACTAAACTGTAAACTATCCATTGCCAATGAAAAACAATATTTTCTTACTTTACTTGTCTTTGCTGTAGATGACGGTCCAGACTTAGTCTGGCTGATAAGGACTGTGAGATTAGTTGAGCCAGTCCTCCTCCTCATGACTTCTGTGCTGCAGTCAAAACCACTCAACTATAATAGAAGATAAGTTCATGTCTGAGTAGTTTCAAGACTGAGTGAAGACAGAGGCCAGATGGGGAGGGGGCTAAGACTGAAAAAAACAACAACAAAACACTCATAACACTAGGATAACTGAGAGAAAATGGTGCTTAAAACTCCATGTCTAAATGTAAATGCTCAGTTCTTACATAGTGGCGGCAGTAGCTCAGTCTGTGGGGACTTGGCTTGGGGACCAGAGGGTCGCCGGTTCAAGTCCCCACCATGGACCAGTCTACATGGAGGTGGACTGGTAGCTGGAGAGGTGCCAGTTCACCTCCTGAGCACTGCTGAGGTGCCCCTGAGCAAGGCACCGAACCCCAAACCTGCTCGGGGCGCTCTGGAAGGGCAGCCCCCTCACTCTGGCATCTCTCCGCCAGTTGCATGTGCATGTGCATGTGTGTGCCTCCTATGTATGTATATGTAAAATGTGTGTATAATAAACAGACTGAAAATTGTTCATTTCCCCAAGTGGGATTAATAAAGGATTCTTCTTCTTCTTAGTTTTATATATTAATATGTTCATTATAAATGATAAGGGTCTATGCCTTCTAAACAGCCTATGTCTATATGCTGTAGCTTTTTGAGAAAAACAAAAGCAAGAAGCATGTCAAGTAGAAAAGGATACTGTCATGTTCTGTGAAACTAAGCAGATCCTCTCACTGTCACTCATACCAAGTAAACAAAATAGCATTACACAATTAATATAGGTAATAAACCAAGAGCAGGTATCTATTCTGACTGCTGACTGCATCAAGTATAAATTCAAACAAATGTCTGCCTCCATCTCTGTGCCAGTCTCAGCACAGGAGGGGAAAAGAAGAAGCCAAAGTGGAGGGATTAAACAGCAGCTGCTATCCTGGCCACGTGGATCTTCTCTGCCAAGCATCCAGCTAGCCAATGTACAGGCGTTAGATAATCAACTGGATGACCTCTCATCAGATTCTAGTGTCATATCAGGAACTGTAATATCCTGTGTTTCAATGAAAATTCTGGAAATGAAAGAAAAACATTTAAATACTATCAAATTCTGTGTTATTGGCAGACTGACAGAGCATTTTGAGCGGCTGGTCAAGGATTATGTCTGCCCCTCACTATGAAACACCCCCAACCCATTAACTTTCTTGTTATTATTTAACCTTGTTTTTTTTTATTTACTGTTTCTGACGGCATGTTTTATCCTTTACTGTTATTTATTTATTGATATAATAAAACCTGGAAACATTAGAACTTCACATATGCTAAAATCTGTCAGGACACAACAGGTTGGGATCAGTTCAGGCTAATTTTTTGACTGATTGCTCTGTTTGGGTTTGGCCAGAACTCTGCAAGCAATTATCTTTTTCTCTTTCGCTGGACAGAGCCAAAGAGCAGCACATTCTGCTGCTGTTCATAACCCCACAGTCTCAGCTTCCATTGGCCTTTTTCATTGTAGCTACTAACAGAAAAAACACTGTCATTGTTTGTATTAATGCAATTAGATTTTCAAAATCCAAGCACTTTTCAAACCTTGATACAGTAAAATTCAAGGATTTCCAGCACATGTATGTATCTTGTATTAAACCTATGGAAGTACGAGGGGGAAATATCGTTTAGTATGACATCAGTTCTGTATCCTTGCTGCTGATTGGCTCAGTGAGAGGAGAGCAGCATTACATTCTGCTTTGCGTTAGTGAGCATCTCATCTCGCTCATTTAGCATCAACGTAAAGTCCTTTACTGTGTAAAGTGTTAACTTTTGTGCTGTTTTATGCTTATCTTTGTTTTTTATGTTTAAAACTGTATTACAGACTAAATAAAACTCCTCAATAATATACGATAGGTATATTTATGTGTAGTATATAAACAGTGTGTTTATATACATCACTTCAGCTAATCTTATTTAATATCTAAGAGAATATAAAGGGTTTATAGTGTATAACTGTGTGGGACGTGGGACTAAAGGTAAGGATAGTCAAAGAGAAGGATCCAGATAACAGCCTGCTGTGGCTGAGAAGAAAACACTGGATAGACCAAGCCAACACAGCCACACTCAGAACACAGGTTCTAAACATGGTATGATTGTAAGAATAAACTTGAAATTTCCCAGAGATATTAACTAAGAGCAGAGCATTTTGTGCTCTAAATCCAAGCGTCATTGCTATAGAAAACACCTTAAGATTGCAATATGAGGACAGGATTCTCCCTCACTGTCCTTCCTGTGTGATCAGACTCATCTACCCCAGGCAGAGAAATGATCAGCGGGGGTGGTTCCAGCCTCTGTTTCCGATTTGTTCCACTTTGTCCGTTGATTACAATCATTATAACTCTCTGGCTTACAGGACATCGTAGGTCTAATGTACAAGGACGGAGGAGTATGTGAATTATCATGGACATCTGCACCTTAGATTTGATATTCTTCATATATACATACATACACTTCTTTTACTGGTTGATATTAATGATCACTTTATACATCTGACATTTTATACATTTGGTTTTGCAACTTATTAATAATCTCAATGCTATATTGACTAATAATCTCAGTGCTATTGTTTATTTGCACTGCAACCGCTACTCAGCAATTTCCCATAAAAAAATCTTGTCAGTCAAGATGTAAATCTGAAAGTCTGTCATGAAGTTGTCATTAAGAAATGAATGCACACCGGTGTGCTACCTGCTGAAAACACTCTACTCTCCACTTCAAAGCTCAGATCGTAGTGTGAGCATACATTAGACTGACAGTTTCTACACTAGACACTAATGGGATGTAATTGCTGTTCCATAACAAAGACATGTTCTTATCTATCTTGGCTAGAGTATATTTAAGAGATAACTTTGAGATGATTGCTCAGAGTTCTTATGTTTCCACCTTTGTTCATTTTTTTTATTCCTTTAGAAGATGTATCCTTTTTTCTTACATTCCACAGTGGTTGCTGTCAGGAATTAAGTGATCCCCTGAACAAGTCCAGACCCTCACAGGCGCCACAAGTACTTAAAGGCAATTGAAAAGGCGTAAGAGATAGGTTGAATCAATAGCCTGTTTTTCACTTTCCTGTCAACTCCCATTGTTGATATCTCCAGAATGCACACAAAAGGATCACAAGCTATGGAATAAAAATAGCTGGCACCCTGTATAGCAAGGAAAGCATCATGGGAATAATTGAGAGAAGTGGTGGTGGAAGTGACGCGAAGATTAAGCGATTAACGTCCTGTTGTAGGACGCCCAGAGCTCTAGCTTAAATAGGATAGATGCCTGCTGGATACAGTGAATTATACACTCAGTGGTGTATTGTTTAGGTTTCAAGCTCGCCTGTTCAAACTCAAGTCAGACTGGCTTTTCTTAAAACAGCAGGGTGGACATCTGGGATGAGATAGAGAGACTGAGCAGCTGATGCAATCCTGCCCTGCCCAGAAACAATCCTGTTTCTGCCCTGAATGCTGCCTGCATACTTTGACCTGACTTAATGGTATTTTATAACCAGGCAGTGTCTAAACTCGGGTTCCCTCATCTGAATGTGTGTGTTTGACTGTATGCGTGTGTAATTATGTGGAAAATGGTGGTCACTGCTGCAAGTGCAAAGAATGAATCTATTATCCAGGGAGGAGTTTCAGTCTTTAAAACTTCTACAATGCACCAACCTCCTTCAAAACACATACCAGTGTATTTGTTAGGTGTACTATACAGGGTTTAGGATCAACTAAAGTTATAAGAACAGTGTAAAACAGTAATACTGACTCACTTCACTCACATTTTACTTTAT
>JBAJHX010000031.1:1114501-1132619 GCA_037176925.1 Amniataba percoides | reverse complement strand
TTTCTAGCCCATGTTTTTCTACATGTGTTGAAATGACAATAAAGAATCCTTGAATCCTTGAATCCTTGAATCCTTTATTTGTTTTGCCAGCAACAAGCAGCATGCTGGTTTTGCTGTTGACTTTTCTTAAGGAAAACTAACATAAAAGATATACAAGCATGTTTAACCAATGATATGACAAAAAATCATATTGTGGGGTGAGGCGTTGAAAAAAAACAGGCAGGCTCACCTCCTGGAATAACATTTTGTCAATACAGGCAACTACTACTGCTATTATGTTTCATGCAAAATTACCACCATTTCATTACATTTCACCCAATGCACATGAACAAACAAACAAAAACCATCTGATGAGGGGCCTGTCAGCACAGCCTGGTACACATGCACACATGCATGGTCACAGGCAGTTGGCAGACACAACCGCAACAGCATCATCATTAAACCATCTGTACAGATATACAGGTAACAAAGCATGTGGAAAAAAAATCAACAAGCCCATCGGATACAACAGTATAACAGCCTGGCACAGCGTCCAAACGACCACATGTAGTCACACACACTGCAGAAGCAAATCCACTCCTACAGGCTCACAGAAACAGCAGTCAGTATTTATTATCAAACTATTGCTTTACCTGTGATAACTGCATGTCACCATTCAAATGATTCCTTTTTTAGTCCAGTTCAGTTCTGCTCGAGAGAAAAGTTCAGTCCGTGTGTCACCTGATGCTCTGACACTTTGATCCAACTGATCCAAGAATGACATTACTGTACAGTTTGTCACATAGGGTGAGCAGGCTCTGTAGGACATCATTCAGCTCATGAAATATGTGACTGGGTTTTATTTCATTTCCAGGAGACTGCTTCAAATTCCAGCATCGGAGAAAAGTGGCTGCTGGCAGGTTGATTTGGGGCTGAATTAACATCCACGTCCATCTGCTCACTGCTTGACAGGGAAAACAGTGCAGGGTTGACAATGAATTTAACCTTTTTTTTATTCCTTGCAGCATTGTCTTGTGACAAACTGTTTAGATTTTTTTTTTAATAAACTTGAGGCTAATTAAAAGGAGCTCGTTTGATAGGTTTCTATGTCTGCTCAGTAACAGAGTAAGTGATGTCAGCCAAAAAAAGAATTATCATTACACGGTCAACAAGACCCACAACACAATTATGTTTTATTTTAACAATCAGATAATCTAGAGAGCAGTAAAGAGTTGTTACTGACTGACATTCATTCAGTCACATTTGAACCCTCATTTAAAAACTTCAGTGAAACCTCAGTGGGGCCTAAGCTCCCAGCATCATGGTGTCCTCTTTAAATATATAAATGTGTCAATTAGAAGCAGTTTACATTTCAAATTAAATTTGCACCTCTTGCAAAAGGACACACAAAATGTTTCCTCCTATCATATATTCTGAAGTGTATTTTAATTCACAGTTTGTCTGGGTGTAATAAATGTAGAGGAAAAAGTGTGTCGGTAAATGAGTCATTAATATACACCAGGAGAGGAGGCAAAATATTGAACAGAGCACATGCTAATGAGAAACAAACACATTATGCCTTTTACGCTATTTCATCATAAACATGACCGCCTGAAGACGGAGAGAAAATAAGCATGGAGTCGCAGCTGGAAAATCAAAGCGCAGCGTTATGACTGATCAGAGCTTCCCTCGGCGTAGGTGAGACAAAGCGCCTGAGCTTTAAGATGCGTTCCTCACTCTCCGTCCGGCGGTTATGAGTGGAGGGAGCAGCTGAGTGTTTGAAGGTATTTCACAGGGAGCCGTTCTGCGGGCCTGAGAGACGAGCAGAAAGTGTTTCTGATCTCTTGTTACACTTCATTTGAGTCTTTCAATGCGTTCACTGGATGTAATTGTTCTGAGGCTGAGGAATAATGGGATCACTTAGAAATAGAATACAATGGTAATTTAATATACATGCGGGTGTGTGTGCAGACTGCCATGTATCCGATTACGTCTTTCAAAGATCTCCCAGTTTCTTCAGGCTCTGTATTGATTTGTAACTCCATCCTCCGGCCCCCAGTCCTCGATCCTTACACACTGATGTACAGGCTGTTTGTCAGCCGGCTCATTTGTTATATTTCTCTACTGACATGTTTGTCCAAGAGAAGTGTCTGGAGGCCCATTATTACTAAAGGACTACTGTTACACCACAGCATGAGCAGAATTTACTGTCGTCTACTGCATTAAAGGTCTGGAAAATGGTTTGGTTCATAGTGATTACCTGACTTATTTCCAACAGAGAGCAAAGGACCATTGCATCAGTGACTTTACATACTATAATATCTACACTAACAAAAAGCCTGTTTTCCAAAATGCTGAGATATTTTCTTATCAAGTTAACTGACAGAAAGGTGTAAACGTAAAAACCAACATAAAGTCTCCTTGGCATTCAGTCTCTAAGTCTGTGAATTCTCCGTTAGGGATGAACTCCTCCTGATTCCATCATTTCATTAAAATGAAATAGAAAATTTAAAAATACTCCATTAAATGACAGTAGCCACCTCTGATGTAACTGAGGTCATTTACTAGTATCATTATTGCCAAGAGATGTCTCTTTAATATGAGAAATAAATTAAGTAAATAAAGTTCATCATATTAACCTTCAACATATAAAAAAAAATAAGAAACAGATATTACAGGTTTAAAATATCCTTAATCCATTTCATTAAATTTAGTAAAAAGTTTATTATTAATTATTATTAAGTGCAGAGCATGAGATAATGACCAGTCTAGCACAGAGCATTATCATTTATTTAGAGTTATGTTTGTGGCCAGCTGAACAAAGTAAATAATAAATCCTAAATATTTTCACTAGCTAGCTGCTAACTTTGCTGTTTGATGGCGCTGGCAAAAAAGCCAAACACTTAGGGTGGAGGAAAACTGCAGCAGAGTTGGCTGATTGTTTTTTTGTGGATTCATCACTTCCAACGCCACCTTTCATTCACCATCAACAGAAATAATATTCACTGGTGCAGCTTTAATGTTTTCCAGATAAAATACAAATTCTGTACATTCTACAGATTCTGCATTTCTGACAGCACCGACATTTGTGCCCATCAGTGTTTCCTCACTTGTCTGTGAAAGAGATGTCTATTTCCAGAGCAAATTAACTTTGATATTATTATACAGTATGGCACTCATTACACATGAAATGGTTTCAAAGAGATCCTCTTGCACAGAGCAACTCATGGCTGTGTTAAGAGTTTCAGCTTGTTGTGCATCCTACGCATATATCCTACAGCAAAGCTGATTGTATCACAGCTAAGATGACTTTTTCAACTTTCTGGCAACTGGGCTTCAGATTGGGGGAATTTGCATTAATTAGATAGGCTCTTTGAGTTGCAAGAATATGCTGCAGGATGAATATATTAAAAGGAATTTTGAGACACGCTATAAATACTAAACAACATTGTTTTTCACAGTTGAGATAGATATAAAGAAGGGTGGAAATGGTGCCTGAGCTGTGGAGTCTTACTGGTTATGTGCTTGTCAACAAAAATGGTTTGTCCAAATGAAATAACACATATAAATAAATGCAGTCTTTTTCTCTACACTTGCACATACCTGTAAAAGCTTCACTCTCTGTGCTTCTAGGTAGTTGGAAGGATTTGAATTATGTATGTGCCTGAAAAAATCAACCTCTTCAGTGGTTCATGTGTATGAGAACACAGTACTGTAGCTCCCAGCTAGAAATGGTCCAAAGAATCAACTAGCACATAATTATACTTGCTACTGCTTTAGGTAAATATTATCCGGTACCAGCAGGCCAGGCTCAGGGACTTTTGAACTCTGTTCACAGATCCATCACTTCATAATAACACAATAACACTGTCACTTTCTATTCTATTGTATTATATATTCTATCGTATATTTTATTAGATATCTCTTCTAGTTGTATATTAGTTTACATCATTTAAATTGAGGTATTATTTATTTCTCTATTATTACTCTTGGACCATTATTTCTTTTTATAATTTCATTGACAATGACTGCTTGATGTAAATTGTTGTGCAATGACAATAAATTCTTGAAGTCTTGAAATCTATTCAGGCTTCAAACCCACTGATCCATCTACACTACTACAAAGGCTTTTCAAGTGGTGAATTGATGTGTGAAAGGTTGCATAATCACTGAAAATGACTTTTTAGATGTGTGTTATGTGTCCCTGTGACACTGGTCGGTGCTCCCTAGGAAAATGGTCCCAGGCAGAGGGCCAGTGATGGCCAATTTAAGAACCCATAGGGGTAGAAACAGCGGAATCACTCTATCCTTACTCTTTTGTTAACCACTCGAAAGTCAGGGTCATTGGTGAGAGTGTCTGTATTACAGCTGATATTGTGCCAGTCTGCCTGTTGATCTTAGGTTTCATCTCACTGTGAACGTCTGATCATGAACAGGACTCCAAGCTACTTGAACCTCCCGTGGGCCAGCAGCTCACTGGAGCAATCCATCGTTTTCCAGCAGATGAACACAGCCTCAGACCTGGTTTGGGACTCTTTTTCTTTGTACTCTTCATCTCTCTTGGGATCTATCTATCTACCTAGAGAGCATGTGTGTGAATATATTGTATAGATAGATAAAGTATAAGATAGACAAAGATTAAAAGAGCCCATGTGTTTTCCAAGGCTGGCGGCTAGACAGAGACTCGTGGAGTCAATGATGTGCGGGTTATGGGATAATAATGACATAAGTATGATGGTAATGACAGCTATTATCGTCATATAGCAGCACTTCACCCACAAGGTTGTGAGACTTAACTGTATGTGCATTACATTTCCTCTGTAGGTCAGGATGTAGGAGTCATGTTGATGTGTCATTAGAAAAATTACAGGATCCTTATTTGTCAATTTGGATAGTCAGTGAGTGCATGCTTCAGTAGTAATATAATATATGTAATATATCAACTGTTGCACCACAATGCAGCATGTACTGTCCCCTACCAGATTTTATGACCAAGCATTTTTCCCACAGCTACCATCAGCAAAATAAACGCATCTGCAACAGATTTCAACATGCTTTCCTTGCAAATGTCAATTTCTCAACATCAGTTTCCTCAAGCATTGCATGCAGTGTTATTACCGGGAATAAAACCCAGGCAGGTTTATGATTATTGTATTGCCACATATCATAAAAAAGAAAATTCTCTTCCCCCTGGTGACATAAACCTCTTAATTAAATATGGTATTTGCAATGGAGCAGTGCATCATAATACACTTTATTGTTGTGGATGTTTTGAGATGCAGGCAGCACGACTGTAATTCTAAACCAGACTTTTTCAAACATCTTGACGCAGAATCTGTCAAAGGCACATTAACATCACACTGCTACTGCGAGCAGGAGCAGCTATTCTGAGCTTTTGATGAGTCAGTGAGGTCACCCCACAAAAACAATCCACCTGAGACAGACAGCTGTGTCGGTGCTGGCGGGCTTCCTTCTGCACCGCGGAACAAACAGCAGCATATGAAAAGAAAAGCCTCACTTCAATTATGCATGTGTTCAAATGAGGGGCTTGCAGTGTTGGCTCCTTGCTTGCATATGCATAGACAGCAAACTGGTTCTCTACACTTCATCTCCAAAGACCTTGCTGGTCACATTTTCCTTTCATGTCACGTCAAGCTACACGTAAAGATGGAAAATTATCCCCACTCCATTGGCTTTTAGGTTCAGCATGGTAGAATGTGAAAAAGGAATACAGAATAGAGATTCTAGTCAAACAATGAGGCCGGTTTGAATCCTGGACTGAAAACTCAAGGCAGGAAAAACGACTGAGTGAGACTTTAAACTTTAAAACCTCCTCTGCTGAGCAGCAGTGACAAACAGATTAATTGTATTTTTCACTCTAAAATTCCACTTCATGAAACTGTTCCATTTTGACTCTGCTCATATGTTATGTCATGAGGGCCACACATGTAATTACTTTTATTAGGTGATATCAGTGATTGTGTAGCCCATTATAACTGCTGTAACCATCAGATCACCATGGTACAATAATGTGCAACGTTACCATTAGAAATGTGCTTAAGTTGGAAAATAAAGTCCTGAGAAAATCAGCTTCTTCAGTGGTTCATCGCCAGAGGTCATGTCTTGCGTAAACACACCCACAGTGTCCCTCGCTGCTTTATTTGATGATTGCCAGACATTTGATGTTAAAGTCACTCATGCTTGCAGACATAGTCTAGGACTATGAAGTGAGAGTGTTTTGACAGGCTCATAATATATCTCTGTGTAGTGCTTGGCAGTGCTGATCAACAATAAACATGCCTGGATGCTTGCTGTAAGCTATTTTACAGCTCTTGATTTTGCTAATACATTTTGGAAGGAAAGACACTCCCTGCATGATGTTCAACACTTTGCTGTCTGGAAAGTGAAAATTGAACTTTGTTAATGGACCTTACTTTGTCCTGTGCTGTGACCTTGCTGTAAAGGGGAGGTGTGTGTGTGTGTGTGCGTGTGTGTGTGAGCTGAGTCCTGACAACAGTTACCATATGTCCTTAACTGTCAAATGTAATACGATGGTACAATGATGGATTCACATTCAATTATTAACTGATGGAAATACGTTTCCCCCAATATGAGAGGATCAAATGGATGAAAAAAAGAGAAGAAACACACAGTGGTTTATCAATGAGCAAGTCAAATGGAGAACGAGGTCCTTGAGGTCAGAATAATAGTGATTATTTCTATAAGTTTAACTGTAACCTAGTTGTGGTAAGTGTAAGATGTATATAACACAAAATGTATTATCATTATTATTATTATTATCATTAGTAGTAGTAGTACAAGCACAGTTAATACTACCTGGATTTGTTGTGCATGTTCATTATTATAAGACATTACATGTAACACAGACATTATATGACATTACACCAATTGAGAATCAAGTCAGATTAAATTTCCACAGTACAACATACCAACACATATAACACCAATCCAATCTAATTAGATTATTTCACATCAGCAGAATATATGGACTAAGATTTCTCTACATTCTCTCCAACACTTAGATGATGCTGATGAATCCTATTTAGCAGATTTATTTGGCTAATATAATAGTGTAACAGTATTCTTCAAGGCATATTATCTCCAGTGCTCCTGCAGTAGCTAACCTACTGGTTAGCTACTGGTTCTATTATTTATTATAATATTGTAATCACAAAAGTAACTATGGTGATCTCTGATGTCATTAACAGTAAGTACAATGTGGGGCAACATGAGTCTCTCACATACAACAGAAACAACCCTCTTTTGGATCACAAACAGGCAAGAAAACCATAGAATATTCTTTATTTAGTTATCCATGTACAATAGTTGTGTTTTATGTGTGGTTTCAAGAACCATTCAAAACATGCCCAAAAAAGAATGTGTGTGTACCACCTAAATGATGTTCCCTCTATCAAAGTAACAAAATGTTAACGAGTGTGATGTGATTTCCTAATTTCTTACAAGTATGAACATTTTAAGAACAAAGCACATTGCTTATGAGGTGAAATATAATGTTACCACTTTTCAATGATCAATATTGTCTCTCCATCATAAAAATAATCTTCTAATGTGCTTGCCGGTGATAATGATACTGCATGTCATAGAGTTCTCTGTTGAAAAGCATAATGATATTTAGTTTTGTATGACTGAGTTATGTAATTGTTGCATGTTATTCATATTCATGTGGTGCACAGTGAATCATTTTCCCAGCTTGAGCCAAAGCCTGGCTTTATTTCTGGGCACACTGTCTCGTGTTTACCCCATTTTCACACGCAAAACTTTGTAACAGCTGGATTTGCATGCATACATGTAGTCACGTGTTGTCATGAAGGGAGTGTGTGCAATATTAAGGTTTTCCTCCCAATAAACCATCTGACGTTGCCTGCAGCTTTCAACTTTTGCAGATTTACACATCCCCTGGGGGAGGGGGAGGGGAAAATGAAGACCCCAGATTATAACACCATAAATCTGCTAAGTGCCTTTTTTTCTCAGGCAATGAAGGGTTGATTTATGCTGACATAATTGCCAACAGCGTAAACTACTTGAAGAACCTGAAGAACACTAAATCTTGCATGAAACTATCAACCATCTCATAGCATCCATGCCTCTGCACTAATTCTGCTTCAGAGTAACAGCAGATAAAAGGAATGCAAACTGTCTGTTTGCTGTCAGCATACAGAGCTTTTGACATGAGCCATATACACACCATTACATGCTGTCATTATGCTTTCATGTAAAGCACTTGGCCTCAGCTGTTCGTGGCACACACAGTTCAAAACCTCTGAATATCATTATTAGTGTCTGAAAGAATGGCCAAAGCTTCACATCTCTTCCTCTCCACTCCTCTGATGAAATACAGATCTCACCTTCAGAGTCAGAGCTCTGATCTAGATGACTATTGCACCTTCACTTATTCTGTTTCTTCTTTAAACAACATGCTCATACACTTTCTTTAGATCAGGATGTTGTTACCCGAGATAACCATAAAGACACCCAACGTGTTTCACCTTTAATGCAACATCATCCTATCAAACACATTTTTATGTGATCATAAGTGCAAATTAAATTTTTATGTGTACATGTAAGTAAGCATTCCTGGTAGACTGTACGGTAGATAAATTGTAAATTCAGGTCTTTACTTTGCGATCATTAATATTCCAGGTACAAAATGATCACTGCAATTTTTCTAAATTAAAAGGTTTCCCTATCCAGTGATACTCCAGTGAACGCTGCTGTGTGAAAAACATGCATTTCTTTACTGAAGATGCCCTCGTTGGATTTCACAGTTTGAATAAATACAGGGAGACCCAAAAAACGGGAATTTTTGAAATGCGTATTGGCAGACATGTGCAAGTGCCAGCACTGCGAGACAGTGACCTTGAGCAAGTAAACACACCCCCATTTTAGTAACCATGGATCAGTGCATTAGCCATAAAAATGTTTAATAAAAATGGTGATAGTTTGAGTTCCCACGTTTTTACAACTTAGGACGTCATGGTGAAAACTCCATCATTGTTTCTTAAATGGCATGTTTTAAATGTGTTTTCTTCTTTCTTTTTTTTTTTTCTTTTTTTTTTACTGTAAATGCCGTTGTTGAAAATCAAGGCCATTCGGGGTGTGTCTGGGATGTAACGTAGAGTAGATTCTTGTTTCGACACAGTGGATTGAGTTTGTTTCTGGTGAGTTTATTGCATCGAGTTTTAGGCTTGGATGGTTGCATTTGATTATTTGACCTGATATGTATTCAAGGTAGTTTCAAAGAAAAAAATATATATATACATATATATGTTGCTAGTCAAATGTCTGCTTGTGTTTGAATAAATTCACAACAGTCGAAGGTTAAAAGACTTAAAATGCAAGTGGAGACCTTGACATCTTGATATTTACACTGATGTGTGTCTTCGTAGCACTTGTCTTTTTTTTTGTCATTTTTAAAAAAGTTTTGTGTATTTGCCTCCGAGGTACGCTAAAAGCACTTTGTTAACATTTTTTGTCTTTCTCTTTTCAGGGAGGCAGGCTCATGTTTTTTCCATCCTCTTACAAAAGCCTGGTGAAGAAAAGTAAATCTAAAATGTCAAAGTATCATTTTCACAGAGAGAACCTTTAGAGAATATGTGTTTCCTGATGCATCTAAAGTATGCCAGCATGTCTCCCTGTGTGATTCATCCTTCTACAACAGGCCTTTTTACAGGAAGGCCATGTTGGGAGACAGCTCCCTAAATGTGGATCAGTGAGCTTAATATTTCCCTGATTGCTTTTATTTGTGGAAATAGGTCTGAAAACAGAGCGGTGTTTTTTGCTCGCAGCGCTTTACCACCTACTTGAATCATGCCCATCCATTCCCATCTGTGAGCCCCATATTATAGGACAAACCTGTGTGTGACTGCTCCACATGGGTATTTATATACACCAGAGAGAACTGATGGATGAATTTCAGATGTGCCTCCCAAGAGTCTGAGGAGATGTTTCCATTTCTAGTCTGGGGGAAAATGCTCTGTTTGACTCCTGGGAATAAAGCATCTGAGATGCCCATGCTGCAGTTTCCATTCTATTACCTCACCTTAAACTGGTGCTGTTATTCCAACATCCTGTTCACATTTTGTATGATGCAGAGCAAATGTATGAACATTGTACATATCATACGCAAGTGACGGTATGTTTAAAAACACACATGAATGGGGACTCAACAGCTGTATGCAATTATTTTCCGATCACTCGGTGAGGCTGTAAAGAGCGCCGCAGCCTCGGTCCAGAGAGGAGGAAGTACAGTGTGCAGCGTTAGACCAGTTTTCTTCTCCTTCTCCTTTTTTTATCCCAACAACATAGACTTTGATTTATTTCAGTGTCCTATGCATTTTAACTGGAAAAAGTGGACCTGAGCTGCTGTATCTGCTATTCTGAGAGCAGCAATCATTTCACAGCACAGCTCGCTAAGTTTCTGTCGCAGTAATTTCCCAAATGGTCTCATTTTTAACTATGAGTTTCCAAAAATATATTATACATACATACATAACACACTCCTAGGCAGAAGGAATCACACAGCAAGGCCATTTCTTCATATATTGCCTAGGAACCCAAGAGACACCCGATCAACAAAATAACAATTTAACATGTTCATTTACAAATGGACAATTAAAGATAAAAACTAATCCCTCAAATGAATGTATATGTGACAGCAGGGTCTACTTTTCTTTGTTCATGTGTAATGCATTCTAAAGGAATTCTATTCCTGCAACATCTTGTTGTTTTATCTAGACACAATAATGTAAACAGAACATGTGAAAATATCATGAAAATAAGTTAAATACAATAGTAAACTACTAAAACTAAGACAGGAGAGCCAATTAGCTGTGAGCTTAATTCAACACTGATATTTTATGTTTGCGCAGTGCTTGTAAGTAAAAATATAATTGTTCCACTGTGAACATTTTGTTCCCCTAATGAACAGTAATAGTACTTCTCTACACCTGAGCTAAAATTTACTACAAGTTTGTGCACCACAGAGCATTATTATTGTGCTCACGTCACAAATTATGTCTTCCAATACTAAAAAAAAATTTTCAGGGAAGAAAAAAAAAAACAGGTCTACAGTTGGCTCTTTTATACATGCAACATTTGCACAATTTCCTCAACTGTTTCTCTTGTCTTGATTTTGCCCCTTTCAAGAGCCAGTCACCAAAATTAAGAAAAGAAAAGGAAATACCTTAATTTTTATATGTTTTGGATTTCTGTATTGTTTTCTTATTGTTCTGCTGTCTTTTCCAGACGTCCCTTATAAACCAACCTACAGCCACCTGCAAAGGAGGTAAACAGAAATGCATTTGTGTGTGTGAAATCAGCAATAGAAATTCTGTTTTCCTCTCTTGTGTAGGGTTAGTGTTACGCTTGGATCAGACAGAAGAACCCAAATGCAGGACAGGAAACAGATCTTGAATTTTCAATGGATTTAATAAAATTTCTTTCAAATCTCAGAATCTTGACTGGTGAATTTCTTGGCTTGAAAAAAGGGTGGATCTACTTGCTCACACGACACGACAAAGACATGACACGATGCGCACGTAAGACAATCTGGACAAGACAGGGAAAACACAGACAATATATACACGAGGTAATGGCCAACAGGTGGAGACAATCAGGGCGGGGCAGACAATCACACCTGTTAGGGATTTCAAAATAAGACAAGCCAGAACAGAAAACAGAACATGACAGACATGCAAACTTCACAGACACAATGGGACATTACAGTTCGAAGCATGAGTATCAGTTTGCTTTATAACTTGAACAAAAAAACAGCTCAAGACTTGACAAATATTAATAGAAATAGGTAAAATGTATAATATATCAAATGGTTTTCTTTTGGGGTTTTTTCTGTTTTTTGTTATTTACCACTAGTAAAAGTCTGAGTTTAGCTCCAGTTGAAGGATAAATCATATCAACACTGTGCTAAATAGAGAAACAATGAAGTGTAAGTTTACATTAATGTTCAGTGTATGGTGGGAGTGATGCATGGAGTGCGTGTCTTGGGTCTTTTTGATAAGACCAGCTGCTGTCAGGAAGAAACTGTTCTCATGGCGTAAAGTTCTGGTCCTGATGGATCACCAGAAAGATCCTACCAAAAACAAGTCTTTCCTGAATGTTTCAGGATCTTGGAGGTATGCCTGCAAATAATTATCTTCTCAGAGCAAATGATACACTGTAGCATGCTCTTCCTTGGAAGCGGCCGCAGTGTAGCAGGTGGAGGTTAGGATGGACTCAGTGATGGTGTAGAAGTGCACCATGAACTCTTTCAGCTGCTACATGAGGTTTATCCTCTGCTGGGCTTTTTGGTGAGAAGCTCCCACTTGAGGTCCCCGATCATGACAGTTCCTAGAGGGTAGAAGGACCTCGTAATGTCACTACGAAACCGTATAATGTGATGGGGGTTGGTGGCTCTGGGTGCTTCCTGAAATCCACAGTCATATCTACTGAGTTCCATGTTGTTCTGATTGCACCAGGTCATCAAATGATCAATCCCCCACCTGTAGGAAGACTCATCCCCACCAGAGATGAGCCCAGTGAGGGCAGAGTAACCTGCAAACTTCAGGTGTGTTGGTGGAGGTCTCGAAGCATGCTGGCACATGGCATGTCCACAGAAAAGTCTTGAAGGTTTCTGTGAATGCTGGAGACAGCTCATCCCAGTGGATGGAGAGACTCTGTTGCTTTCTCTGATAAACTGTTAAGACCTCCCTCAAAGATGGAAAAGGATGTCACTGTGATGTGAGAGGAGACCCCTGCTGCATTTGGATTGGTGGAGCTGACATGATGGAGCTGGTGATTGGAATCACAAGAATTCAGGATTGTCAGGACTGTCTTACTGTCTGTCAAAGTGAGGCTTCAGGCTCATAGTTTATTTTTCAGAGCCTCTTCTAAATGGAGCCAGAGTTGTTTCCTGTGAACTTCGTGTAGGAGTTTCTCTGGGCGCAGTCACTCAGGCTGATAATCCTGTACTTTGACTCTCTGAATGGATCTTTGTCCCCACTCCTAAATGCTTCCTCCTTTTCCAGCCCCAGATGTCTGAGGTTAGCTGTCACTCAGGGTTTGTCACTGCTGAAACTTGCCCCGGTGTGTGGTGGTACATGGCAATCCTCACAGAGGCTGATGTATGACATCATTTATTTTATAATGTCTCAGGGCAAGAATAAGCAGTCCAAAACAACATGTAGAAGACAGATGGATCAACTCAATCAACTGACGTCTTTGCTGAGCTGTTATTGTGTCTGTTCTTAGACAGACTCCTGAATAATCACATTAATGGGCTACAACTGACAGAAATATGTGCACTCTTCAGTTTGCCCAGCTTTAATGGTTCACATTGCAAACAACAAATTTACATTTATATAACTTTTGATTTTCATTGTAGTTGTCTTGAGAGTACTCCACTGTATCTGTATAACTTTGTCAGATCAAATAGAAATTTGTGCAGCAGAACCAGAGATATCAAAAAAAGACTGTAGACCAATGTAAGTCAATGACAGCGGTTTTACAACAGTCATGTTTGGACACAAGCAAAGAAATTGACTTTACAAAAAAAATTTGCTGATGATTAAAAGGTTGTCTTGATTGAACTTGAGATTTGCTGTTGAAAGTTGTTTCTCACTAAATGAAAATGTTTTAATTGGGTGGAAATGCTTTCCATGATATTATTATGTTAATCTAACTAGGTTTTTTTGTGTAAAAGAGGGAGAGACAGTAGAAGAAGAAGAGGCAGAGGTCAGTGCGTTGATCTTCAGTGAAACAAAGCTGAACTAAAGTTACCCACCTGCCAGTTAGCACTGAAGACACCTTCTAGATGAGAAGTGAAATGTCTTCAAGAACCTCCAGCTGGTCCAACAGCTTTCTTTCAACTTATATTTCAGTCATACTTTAATCATGGAGGTCATTTTTCATTAACTGATTCCAGATATGTGACGACATCAAGAGCAAACTTGAAATCATTTTCCATTGTTGGTCTGATAAAACAAGACATCTTAATCTGTCACTTTTCTTTATGGTAAATTACATATTGCAAGCAATTATGCATTTCCAGACAAGTACCACTGGAATGCCACTGATACAGAAGAACTCTTCTGAGTCTGATCATTAAGAGATAAGACGTTATTATTGTTATTATTATTAAATATAATGGTTGCTCTTTTTTTTTTTTTACCAGAATTTAAATAGAAATTTAGTGATGTTTATCCTTGGTGTATGTTGGAAACACTGTAAGAAAGTCTGGCAGTAGCAGTATGCTAGTATACAGTTTGTCACTAAGCTATGACTCTATGAAGAGGCGGTGTGGTTGCACCCCCATTAGAGAGTGACCCTGACATCTCTTTGACATCATCAGGCATATTTGCATCTGTTTAATAAACCTAGTAATGAAAGACATCAGTTCAGCCATCATGTGAATCTTCTCTCTCTTCTTTCACCTGGTTGCATGATCTGAGAGCTTAGCGGTATCACTTTGCTGTCCACGGGTGATTACCTGTGGAGGCTGACCAGCAGCGGCCTCTGAGTGGCAGGCCAGGCTCTCTGCTGAGGAGAGGAGGGGATCAGGGCTTAGAAAGAGGCTGCAATGACTATAGCCTACAGTAATCCTGGATCACAGAGTTAGCTCTGTTAGCCTCTCCCACTCACTGTGGGGATTAGAGACACTGAGCTGACCACTCTGATGAAACACTTGCAGTATCTGGGGACTGACAGAGACCTGGCAGGAGGACGGGTTACTCAGGGGGTTAGTGGGGGGAGGAGGGGAAAGAGGGGGTGGACCTGCATCAACTGACAGCTGTGATGGAGACATCCACCGTGACTTTCTGATGAAGCCTGAGATCATGCCAAGCTAATTAACTTTATTTCCATGTGGACACGAGATAATGTGAAAACTCCATATTAAGATCATCATGCCATTTTTATCAAGAGGAAATTCAAAACATTTACACCCTCTCATTGTTGAAACAATATATTTAAACAAGCACATATCAGTGAAGAAACAAGTTACTAAATCCATTTGATTTTTAATTCAGAAACATCCAAATGGAACCCGAATCTGTGACTTCTTCTGTTGTGTGGATTTCCAGAGCAGGAAAAAACAATGAAGGGCTTATTGCTGCCATTAGTTTATCTGTCGTGAAGATTGGAGGGGTTTAAACTTGTGTTGTCTGGATCAAAGTCATGTGATGACTTGTGTGTCTCCTGTAGAGGTGACTTTGTCTGAGGTTTAACTTAAACCTGCTGCTGAGCTGGTTTAGACATAAATCACAGAGTTTCTAAAGTTCTGTATGAAGACAGATGTATCCAGCTCCGACCATTTCATTTCTAAAATGTCAAACATTTGCCATATTTGTTCTTCTGAAGGCAACATTATAATCAAGTGTCCAACAATATAAAACACTGATAAATGGCAGTGCTACTCAACTGTCACAAGTGCAAATAAACGAGACAAGGTTTTCTGACAGGAGAGAGCTTGGTGATGGGTGATGATAAGTTTCTCACTTAATGTTAATGACTGCTATGACCAAGTTCTATGGTGCACTAAGTCATCAGATCACAGTCAAGGCTGAGAAACTCAGTATTCATGCCCACAGCATCACTCATGATATAATCACATTCATTTGTATTGACTCATTGTATAATTATGTGAAAATGTAACAGCAGCAGAAACATTGCCCTGCACAGTGCAGATGACAATAAAACCACTCACAGTGCAGAAACACAGATAAAGTTGTAACAACCCTCATTTCATTTCCCCAGTGCATGCTGGTAACATATACTCACTCCCAGTGCTACAAAATGTTGAGGTGCTCTGACACAGCTGCAGTGGGCAGCTCAGATAACCTGTTTATCTGAAGTCCAGCTTCAGCTGAGCCTGTGCTTGTTTTGTCTCATTAATCAGATCCACTTCAGTATGCAGAGCTTTAAACCCCTACAAGTTATGGTTTAACATAGTTAGATGGTAAGTGACAGGGTAACAGTCCCACTTCTTTATCCACATTACACTGTGTGTTATGTGTATTTACTGACAGTTTGCTTTGTTCAAAGTATGTGCTAGAGGATGACTGATTTGTATTGTTGTTGTAGTTGGTCCGCACCATGGAAGAAACTGATCTATTGTTGTGTCAGTTGAATTTCATTTGTTGTCCACACTGGCTTCTTAGAAAAGAACCAAGTCTTTAATTACACAGTTTTGGTGATGTCATCCACATCATCAGCATTACATGGACCCGCAAGAAGAAAACAAAATCCAGTGACTGACAGCAGGTCATGCTGCACTTTCCAGAAACTGATGTTCACTCATATTCTCTGCTGTCACATCTTGCTCATGAAATAATAAAGTGACATTTTGTAATCTGGTGTATCAGGAAACATTCCACAGCCTGATGTACAATCATGTTACCATGGTTACCAGATATACATTGATAGTCGTTAGCCATGCAAAAATCATTGTGGAAAGAAATAAGTGTAAAATTATGTTGTCTGATATGTTTGACAACTTTTTCAATTTTCAGCTAATGTCACCACAAGGTTGGCTTTTTTGAAGTATGACCCTAACTATCGGATGAATTGTCATGAAATTTGATTTAACTTAATTCTTCTCCAGCAGAGGAATTGTAAAAGTATCCATCTCCTGATCATCCTCTCCTGCCATCATCAGCTCAAAATGTTATTTTGTCCAAATGTTGCTTTATGACCAAATATGTACAAACAGCGTCCCAATCAACCCCAGCTGGTAACTCGCTGGTTTGCATGTTAAGTTAAGGTGAAGAAGACAAAAATAAATTAACAAACATTATACTGCTGCTGAACAACAGTGTTAGCACTGGCATTATTATTTTTTATATACATGGATGAAATGTCAGCGGATTGCTAACATACGTGTGTATGTATGATGTATGTGGGTTTGTGTGTATGTATGCAGATGCCCTTTTGTGTATTGTACATTTCTGTGTTTTATGTGCAAAGAAAAAATGCTGGTTACTTATAACCTGAGCTTTTATTGACACAGAACAAAGCAACTATAACAGTTAGTTTGTAATTAACTATCATAAAGTAATTAAACATTACAGAAACCTTTTGAAGAGAGTAGCTTTTGCTGAGATTCTTTGTTCTTGGTTCTGTGATCTTGAGAGAAATAAATACGTCACAAAGACCATCTGAGTCTGCACGTCTGGGTTCACTGTAGAAGAGCATGCAAAGTGTTTCCAGGGGGAAGGAGATTAGCTCCAAGTGTTCATGCCACCATTAAACACTTTACACTGATTAAAACATGAGTAGGTCTGTCCTTTACACAGAAAACTGCCTGTGTCAGTTCCGAAGTGCCACTCAGTGTAGCTGTGTGTCTCAAGCTGAAAAAATAGCATGGTCATTGGCTGTGTCCCTTATGTGTTCAGGTTCTCATGTCACAATAATTGCTTAATAAATTTGCTCAAAGTATTGTTAAATGTGTTAATTCAGCTTACATGTTAACCACTTTTTGCTTTCAAGAGAAAAGTGAGTTGAAACTGCACAATCTGACTCTTAATGTATAATGTATGAGGGCATGCATGATGCAGCTTTTTCACTCACTGCTACAGCCATTATTTATCAAGTCTGCACTGAGTCATCACACCCAGACAAACTCCCATCACTCAGGATAGGTTTCTTTGGGTTTGCAGTTGTTGACTTATTTCTTTCTTGACACATCACTATTGGAAGCTAAGCTTAATGTATCTACTGAAAAAATAAAGCCGATCTCCAGGTGAATGTACAGGGCGTGGGGAAAAAGCAAGGAGAAGAATGTTCCTCTTTTTTTAAGTTCCTGTCTGTAGGTGAGATGAACCAGGCAGGAGTGAGAGCAACAGAGCTGCTGAGGAATCGAGCGATAGTGATTCTTTAATTTTGCGTTGCAATATTGTGGACTGTTTGTGTCCCGGGGACACTTAATATGCTGTCTGTATTTTGGCAATTTGTGGCTGAGCTTTGCTGTGTTTAAATTCCTCAAAACAATGTGGAAAGTTTTGTTCTGCGTTTGTTATCTGGTTCTGTAAAGCCGGCATGTCGGTCTGTCGCCGCGTCGAGCAGGTAAATGTGGACTTTTCCTCGGCCGACCAGCCAGCGCAGATTC
>JBAJHX010000031.1:1080795-1101988 GCA_037176925.1 Amniataba percoides | reverse complement strand
ATAGATAGATAGATAGATAGATAGATAGATAGATAGATAGATAGATAGATAGATAGATAGATAGATAGATAGATAAGTCCATTATTAATGTGCGACAGCAGCATTTAACCTGGGTTACTCTCCTTTACAATATAAAACAGTTCACGCCGTCCAGGCCACGCTGAAGTCACGCAGGTCTGCATCGTGAGGAGATTTCTGGGTTACTACTGGGTTAAATCACGACCAGCAAAATCTTTCAAACTTCTCCCATCCGAAGTTTCAAAGATTCAAAGGGTTTATTGTCATATGCACAGTAAGGAAACGGGTTCCCTGTACAATGAAATTCTTACTTTGCTGTCCACACTGAATGCCATAAAGGTTTAAGGTATAATAAAAAATAAAAAATAGAATTAAATATTTACAAAATGTTTAAAGTTTAAAATGCAGTTTACATTTCATTACATTACATTACGTTTAGGCTAAAACACAGGATGGCATGTGCGCCTTGATGAATGTTTCATATATATATATTTTTATATATATATATATATATATATATATATACACACACCAACGGAGGAACATGTATTCAGATAATATTTGTTACACATAATCATCCAGGGTATAATCACAATGAAATGGGTGAAGTGGTCAATGCAATGCAATAAAAATAAGTGTAAAACTTTTAGAATAAATTTAGAATAAAGCATAAAATGAGTAATAAACAATAATGTTAACTATACTAGCAATTTTGAATAATAAGAAATAATAAATAAGTAAATGGTAAATAATTAAGAATAAAAGTTTGTGGCCTGAGGGTAGAAACTCTTCCTCTTCTGCCTTGGTGTATCCGGTTTCTTTCTTGTTGACCACAGCATGGAGGAAACAAACACAAGCAGCTGCTGTTCATGGTGGCTGTGGAAATGCCCTCATGGAGAGCGCTCAATAATGTTACTGAAGTGTGGGTGGATAAATGGAAGCAGAGATAGTCCTGCTCATCACTGTGGTCCGGGTGTCCGCTGGTGTTTAACTCCTCCACTCTTTTGTTACTGCAGTGTTGAACATTTGAGTCCACAAAGCTGTGAGTCAGCCACAGCCACTGTAAAGAAAAAAAAAGAAGAAAAGAAAAGAAAAGCTGTTGCTAAGTACCTCATGTTCAATGCAGGTACATGGGCTAAAAAGGTCACCACTGTAGTGCAGTGCAACACCACATGAACTGCAGTGTAATTTCATTACACTGTATCATTTAAAAATGAATTCAGCAGTGTAATATTCATCTCGCTGCTGCATTTTGTACCAGTGTATGCAATGTTAGCTGCCTTCCAAAAACTAGAAGATGCAACAAAAGTAGGGCACTCTCGACTTTTGCTGGGTCACCTCCTGAAAGGAACAACCTTATTTTTTAAATATTCCTTAGCTGGAGAAAGCAGGATTTTACAAGCCCTTTTTTTCCCAGTGAATGTCAGCTCAGAGTCAGAGCTCAAACCCAGATTTTTAGCTGCTGGCTTAACATAAGCTGATAGGCCTCCAAGTTTGTCTTGGAATGAGAGTGTCTGTGGGAGGAAATAAATCAATCTCCATCTTGTCCTGATTAATCTGCAAGAAATGTTGAATCACCAACAGTGGCTGTGAAAAGCAGGTCGAGAGGGGAGCTAAACAGTTAATGATACTATCATTTAAAATGAGTTACAACATTAACTACATTACAGAAAAGAAAGCTCTTAAAACTGGATTCTGACACAGGGCTCCTACTTAAGAAAACACAATAAGATCAGGATCATGGAGCATTAGTTGGCATAGTAGTTAGTGGTGCAAATGAACTGACAGTTAATCAAATTAAACAGGGCCTTGGGTATTTGGGAACTCTGGAGGTCGGGGTCAAGGGGCAGTCACCCACTGTGCTCTGAGGGCATCAGTTCTCAGAACTGTGGGGCTGAGACATTTAAAGGATCCTGTATTTTACTTTTAAATCTCTTATTTTTAATGTTTATGCATTTTATTCCAATACCTCTTTATCTTTATTTTACCACTTCTGTTCTCCATAATTACACCATTACATTTTATTTTGAAAATGTTTAAATATTGCCCTCTCCCAGCCTTTATGTGCTCCATATTACCAATCAATAACTTGTCATCTAGAACACTGTTCGGTGACATGTTGCATTCAGTCACATTTTAAATGTAAAACATTTTGACAGACAGCAGATAAAGACTTGTCAGTACAACTATATTGTTTTCCTACCTTGCTCATCAGAAACCATTTCCCTTCTGACAAAATTGTTTTGTGGTTGTGCAAAACGAAGAAATAAGCCCTCTGTCTCAAATGCCACTTGTCAAATGGATTTGACTGACACAGATTGCAGAGGATAAGGTTTCAGACCACAAATTTCCAGCCTGACGTTCTCGGCAAATCTGGTTTACCAGTGAGGCATAAAGAACTGTCGTGTTCCCTCAGAGAGGTTTACTTTGGAGAAAACTTTGTCTTTCAGACCCTTTGACAGTATCTCAAGCCCCACTTTCGCCTAATTTATGACGCTGAATGTTACTATTGTGAAAACCTTCATCCTTAAGCAGCTGTCGATTGGGACCTTTATTAAGGCTTGTTTAAACTGAGTCCTACTGTACTGCAGAGACAGTTCTTTTTGTGAATGTGATGCTGCTTATGGCACTTTGTTTTTCAGTTTATGTAATGTACACTGTTCATATACTGTATAATTATGTTTCTGGAACTATAATATTTCTTGAAGAAAATCTAATGGCTGCTTATTTGCATGATTTCTGGATGACTTTATGTTCATATGAAACCCCACTAGCCTTAATGTATTGGCTGGGTTATAGATGCAGTGAGAATGACTGAGGCATGGTCACAATACTGTGTGTCTGTGCCCGACCACACTGGTGATCGGGAGATTCAGATTCAGGGCCACTCACAATCACATTCACTGCATTTTCATCTTACCCTTGTATACAGTACAAAGCTCCATAGTGCAAACTGATCACCTCTTCATGAGGCTGTTATGATGGCATATAATGTCAGTGGGTTACTATAATGTCATAAACTGAAGCCTATTGAAGGCTTTTACTGGCATCTGCATGCAGTACAAAATACATTCAGATGTTTATATTCTCAGTACTGCCTGCCTCTAGGCTGTATGTAAATACAACATGTTGGCTGGTACAGTGTCTGATTTAGTAAGATAGATTACATGATGCATTAAAGCTATGGATGCTCATCTATTCCCATGAATCTATCACTTAAGCAGGAAATGATGTCACTGAGTTTTCATGTGATGATAAAGTCAGACAAAAACATGCCAGTCAGCATAGATGCACACAGCAATCAAACACGTGTTCTTTAGGAAACACTTGTCTAGTTTGTAAAATGTTTCCAAGTAAAAATGAACAAACACTGTGTTGAAGCCATGGCTGAAAATGTGAAGAAGTAAACAGAAAATGTATCACAAATAATTCAATTTCAAACAACAATGAAACAACACTGAGGCAAACAATTGCTTTGATGCAGCAAGTTTGCAGTAGAATTGGTGCTTTCAGAGAAGCCAGAGTACATCTGTATTTTTAGACCAACTCCTGGTTATAGAATTCAGCTGCTCCTCTATGATTCCATCTGAGGGCCTTTATTTTGCAGACTGCCACAGTAGCACCTCAGGTAATTGTGCAATAGATCTCTGCCAGATGGTGACCCTCTGCCAGTGATGCAGTAATGGGGACTGGACTCTAGCAGGTTAATTTTCTCTGGCTCTGCAAGAGATTTTCCAGGAGCCCCTTCGCTCTTTGATAGAGTTTAAGATCCACATTCTCAGTCCTTGGTTCGGGGCAGCCGCCTCCCCCACTATTCAGTCAGACCAATTTACAGATTTAAAGCATCATAGAATTTGTTATTTTAGCTTCGTGTGGTTTCAGCCGCACCAACTGAAATGATGACAAACTGTCATTATGGGCCGACCCAACAACTGTTTACTGCCTCATCTATATTCTGCAGCTTCATGTCCCTCCTTTTATTTCCACCTCATGGTCACACTTCCCATTGTTATCACCATCATTGCAGCAAAAAGGCACTTTTGACTTCCACACTGAAAAGCAGAACCACCTCCTGATATTCTCAGTAAAATGTGGCTTTTTTTCTGAGAGAAATGTTTCACCAGTCATGAGCTCTTTGCTAAAACAAATCCTCTTCCTTAAGTTAATGATATCTTTGTGCATTTCCGGTCAAGGTGAAGGTCGGCACTCACATGATTTCAGTGTTGCTCTGTTTCAAGTTATCACTAATAAAGGGCAGCAGCAGTGGCCACTTACACTCTGCTGTCAGAGCGACACACCTGATCAGCACCTCCGCTCCTCAGAGGGCAGAACTGTTCATGCCGCACGGTTACACCGTCCAAACCGCCACAGGCCCACTGGAAAGGAAATACTGGTTATATGCAGAAAAATGTTATTTTTTGACTACTTTTTGGCTTTGGCATGTTATTGCGTCAAATACCTCATTTTATTTCTTAATCTTATTCTATATATTTTATATTCTATTATTATTCTTATTTCACTTATTCAATGCCCTTATATTTGTGTCTATTTTTGTCTATTTTTCCACTGTGTGTTTTTTTCTTTAAATTTCTGTAAATTTCCCAGCGGTGGAATGAATAAAGGAATCTTGAATCTTAAGTCATATTTACAGATATAACTCATCTTAAATCTGCATATTTCTTTCAGTTGACACAAGCAACATAAAGATAACTGGTGGTTAGCAACTGCCTCATTTCCAGTGTCCCACAAATAATCCGTGTTGGTTTCTTTTAACCATGAAAAGAAATAGTCCATAACAAATTATTCTAAGGTTTTGGAAAGCACTGATGACTGATGCTAAACTGCTGATAGTGGTGTCAGATCATACAATGCTAGTATGGATCATTTTGTTTGAGCAGTATCTTGAGAGAGAAAACAGAAATCACCTGGCTGATTCAAAAAATGTGGTTAAGTTCAGTATAAACATTTGTCATTGACTTATCATTAATCCACCCCCCACCTCCCGTTAGTGCTGTGTCTTACCACTCTCTTCACAGTCTACACAGTTTTGCATCAGTGCAGTTCCTAAAGTACGCTCATGACACAACCATCATAATGACTCAATATAGAAAAAAACTTTGAGCACACAGTTACTTTGATTGTTAACATACTCTTCAAAATGACAGGATCGCCCTGTTTGGGCCTCTGTTCTCTGGAAGGTGCTACAGGCCAGAGTTGACCAAAACAGATATTTTTTCCCTGCTGCATTAAGGACTCCATGTCCACCTCAGTTCTCACAGCACGAACCAGCAGCCCCACACAAACCAACCATTCAGCAGAGAAACAACCACAAACTCAAACATGATCACTCAATAAGACTGAAAGACCTGCATGACATTTGATAAAATGTACAGGAGGCATATTATATTCTGTTTGAAGTAACATACTGTACACCTTTAAAGCTCCCACATGCAGCGGCCGCTGAGCTGAGGTTTCCTGACAAGGTAATCAGTTGCTGGCTTGGCTTCAAATAAGCTCGATCCTGACTGAGCTGTATTAATAAAGCAGAAGATATGTTCAAGGTTATTACTGCTTCTATTGATGGTGCGTTGCTTTCTGCGTCTGAGAGAGAAAGTCAGTGTAAATTGTTGAGGGAGAGTAAAATGAGATTGGCATATTACTACTCTCTCATCACACCATCCCCCACCCCCTCCCCCTAACCAGGCTGTGTGATATCATGAAACCTGGTGAACTGCATCTCTGACGAGCTCCAGTGGAGTCATTAATTATTCTAATTAGCATGTCTGGTTATTTATTTACTTATTTATTTATTTATTGGTATTGCACTGTTCCACACTGTATGTTAGAAATGAACACATCTGGTAGACTTTGGATAAAACTATAATACATGTAATAATATAAATATGATTTTCCTTAAATCTCGAGTTACTTTCTCTTTTTGTTGCCTGGAAGGAAAAAACAGCAAAAAAAAAAACATTGCTGGATTTGCCTCCAGAATGATATAAATACAACACTCTTTTTATGTGAACTTTCACACTATTTCCTGTTTTTCTTGGGTGGACGTTTTTTAAAGTTTTACAGTCAAGGAGGATTGTGAGGGAAAATTGCCCCCATTGTTTGACCAAAATGTAGCAAAGGCCAGAGAACAAAGTAGCCAGGGGCAATGTCACGATGCCAGAGACTAAAAAAACGATGTTGAAATCAATTGAGCCGGTCAAGTGTGGGCTCTCCTTGTGTTTTAGCTAATAATGTTCCAGCAGCAGTGCTGGGTATATTGTACAGATGCACACATTAGATTCTTGAAAATCAGATCAATATCAAGACAAATTCCGAGAACATAATCTTTAGCTTTCTTCTTTTGTTGGCTGTTCTTGGTATACAATGTTGAGACTGGGTGATAAAATGTGGCTTTAAATCAATAGCAGGTCAGAAATGAGTGTTAACTAATAAGACAAATGCTTCATTAAAAATAGACCTCTAAATATATTAGTACAGTCTTTTAATTAAGGAATAATCCCCAAGAGGCCACAGTTTACAGTGATTTTAGAGCTAACAGCTAAGGGATGTTGTTAAGCACGATGTGGAGTGTGTAAAATCCTTTTATGTGTTCTAAACTGTAAACTGTAACCACAGCCTCTTTTCAGATTATTGTTTTTATTAAACCAAATACACATGTCACATTTTCATATGGGCACAGATGGCACTAGGGACGGAGGGATATGTCCCCCTCAGATTCATAGTGGCACCAATCAACCCCCCAACCCCACTTTCTCAGTTTAAGGCGACAAACCACCTGTAAAACAGAGCATTCATGTCATTGCAGCGCATTGAGAGTTTGTGTGTTTTGACTGATGGTGTGTTATAGTTGAACACAAATGTCGAAATTTCACAAGCTCCAAGTCAGAATGTTAATCAGAACCCCCTATGAAATCGCATCTCCAACTCGGAAAGTTGGATTCATCTCGCCAACCTGACACAGAATTCATGCTATCTGCTACTGAAGTAAACATTATTTCCATGTTTTGTTGTACTTCTGTAAGGCCGAGAAGCGCTGGGAGCACTCAACTTTGGGATTACATTGATTCGAACTCCAATTTCCGACACACCGTGTCAAATTGAACACACCATAAGGCAAACTCTCACTCTCCAGGGTCCTAAAGAGGAACTGGTATCTGTGTCTGGATCATCATCAGACTATTGTCTAGTGTGTCTGCTGTGATAGAGCAGGTGATTCCAATCTAATGAAGACAGAAAATGAAACAAAAAACAAGTAGGCTGTCCTATGCCTGTTGCCTGTTTCCCAGATGTGACAGGTAATCTCTTTGTTTATCTGCCACAGTTTCATCATGCATGGCTAGTGTTGATCAGGTAGGCCTTTGTTTAACAATGTTCATTGTTGTTTATCCAAATAAGAGTTCTCCAGTGGCTTTTAGTGAAATCCATTGGCCCATAGGCTATTACAAAATTAACTGCTTGAGTGCTAGGTGAAGCCCAAATTACACAAAAATAACTTATTGAATTTAAATAATTTGCTGACAGTAAATTCAGTTAAAAAATCCCATCTGCACCCCTGCATTTTCATAAAATAAACCTACAGCAACAGAAATGATGATTTTTTTGATAAAAAATAATGATTCTTCAGCCAAGCATTGTTGTTCTCCAGTGACATTTGGTAACATGGTTGCCAAGCGACACATAGACACAGATAGGGCTCATCTTTAATGTTTTTGGAAGTGGTATAAAACTTGATGAGAGTCTCGAGGCTTGAGAGGTTTAGCTCCAATTTAGTGTGTGTTTTAAAATCTTACTCCCCCATTCAGGTCCAGGCTTAGCCCACCCAGTAAAACAAACTGCAGTTAGTTTCGGTAATACAGGTAATTGGGATGCAGGTGTGTGCCTGTAAAATATTTGCCAATCAGCCAATCAAGATCAAGAACTGGAACTATATCCATTTTACAATAATTTCTTTATAAGTAAATGTTTTTTTATGTGAATTATTTGTAGCAACGTGGTGATTACTGGGGCTACACTCATGGTTTGGGTTTAGTTCCAATGAAAGGAAGTCAGTTTAATAGTATGTAACAATATTCAAGACAAAACCTTCTTACAGAAGTTCCAACCCCATCTCACACCTTTGGGATGAACTGGACCTCTGCGAGCCAGACCTTACCACCCTACATCAGCAGCTGACCTCTCTTATGACCTCATGGCTGAATGGGATCCAGTTCAGGTGTTATGTGATTGGCCCCTGAACATCAGGTGCCAAAGACACGTAAAGCAGTCTATCATTCAGTTTTCCATTCGAGTCATCATAATTACACTGCAGCACATCCTCGACTGGACCAAAATGCACAACCTCACTTAAACTAGTTTTTGCTGGCCAGTGGCTATAATTGACCTGAACGGTTTTTCGAGTCATGAGATATACATGAATTAAGAGATAGTAAATTGCATCATTGAAATCTTACTGTGGCCTGGGGCTTTTTGTTCTCTGTTCCAGCCTTATCTAGACTCGTATAAAGAACTCCATTCTCTTGCAAAAGAACACACTTCTTTTCATGCACTAATCAACTTTGAAAGTTTTTTTCCGAGGAAATATGCACTATCATCAGTACACAGGCAGGATAGCTGCATACTGCATCCATTAAATCCTCATACATTTTTTAACAAGCACTGTTACAAACTCTGTACTCTTGCAAAGACAAACAAAATACACCTTTCACCAACATGTCGAGTAACTACTGATAGTAAGACTTTAATCAGAAGTCATCTCGCCAAGAGCTTAGAAAGGCTGTGCTGTGGAAGCACCCAAACTCTCATCCTGCAGGTCACTAACTGTTTATTTCAAAGCGCATTTAAAATCCCAAATGGAGGATACTGGGGTCTTTTGTTTGCTGTCCTTATTATTATCAATGTCTCCTCATCTCCATCCCACTGAAGAGGTTGGTGTGTAACACAAGAATGCATGGATGTGTTGAACAGTTGTCGGCTCCTGCTGGTGTTTCTGCGGATTAGGCTCAAGAGAAGCTTGCTGCCTCCCTAAACAATGCTGCCCCCCGAGCCCTGTGTGGATTATAATGAAGACACAATATCCACGCAGCCATGAACCTGCTGCCCCCTACTCTCATCAAGCCTGTTGGGTGCTGTTCCTTCCGTACGAAATGCTGCCAGTTTGGAGGCTGCCTTAATCACCCTCTCTGGAGGCACCACATGAAGGTGAGGGCAAGTATCAAGAGTTGTTTTTTCTTTTCTTTTTTTTGATCACCATGGTACTGTGACACAGACAGCAGCAGTGGTTATCCCTGGGCGTCTCGCAGCTGGCCCTTTTCACAAATCAGCAGAGGAAAAACTATTAATTTTAGGATGACTCCAAACATTGTTATTTTTAGCTGGAGTGAGCGGTTTTCCAAGTTTAACAGGTGACAAAGCGAGCAAAGGATTATTACTTTTTTTTTCAACTTGTGTCTTATTTTTATGGGTTGGCCATTATTCCTATCAGGTATGACAACATTGTGCTCACCATTTTATTCATAGACATCTGCTCTTATGGTGATATTTTCTACCAAAGTTACTGCTGAAATCTGCTAAAAAAATAGGTCAAATAGGGAAACAAGCCAATCCAACAATCAGACACTTTGTAAATATGCTGATACGACTCTCTGACACAAGGCAAGTCAGGGTCCAAATGCAGGACATGACTTCGTGGCAAGGTTCAAAAAAGGTTTTAATGAACAAAAAGAGACTTTCAAAAAAAGTTCAAAAAGAAGGACAACAACAAGCCTGTGACAGGTTAGCAATAGTTAGTTTAGCATGAAGACTTGATTTAGGGAAATCTCAGCTAGTCGTGTCTTGTTACCAGATTGTGACAAAGTAACAAACTCAAAGCTTCAAATTTCACATACAAATATGAGAGTGACATTGGTATCAATTTCCCTGTTGTTACCTTTTTCACCTTTTGCTGTCAGTATCTCGGCTCCGAACCGTGGTTAGGAAGCTCACTGGCATTAGTTTTCTTGTGGCTCGGCTCGTTCTCAGGCGGGTAACCAGCCGTCCGGGTCTTTGCACCACAGCACACACACGAGGAGACGTTCAAATGTAGTTTGAACAGCAGCCGCTTTATTTAGGAATAGCAGCAAAACAGGCAGTCTTAAAGACTGACTTAGAAACTAGTCTCAATACTTTTGGCGTACCTGACATTTCCGCTGGTAACTCACATGGCGTTTCCCATATTTTACATATAACATATGACCAATCTTCAGTCTGGTGAAATCAAACTATAAACTGTTAATCAGCCCCCCAGACATATGTGACACCCCCCTGTGTCAAATACACTGTAAATTCAGGACACTTTGGTGGGTGCAACATTATCAAAAATGGGAGAAATCATGGCCTAAACTGCAAAGATTTGATTCAAGGAGTAATAAACTTATATGAAATGTTTTCTTATTTCGTATTTACAGGCCTGAGATAGATGACATAAATGGACCTTTGTGCTATGAGCCTGTGCACATGGGCACTGCCTGTCTTCCATTTGTAGATGTCCTGTCCCATCCTATAGAGTTCCTCAGAGCCTCAGCAGGGTAATGAGCACAGTCCTCAGAGTAGCAGCAGAATGTATCTTTATTGCTGTGGTGAAGCTAATAGAGTGGTGATGACTCACTTTTGGTTTTCCCTTTAAATGATGTAGTGTATATAATCAGGAAAAATGACCAGCTTGTATAAAAACCTTTCTGATTGTCTGACTTCTTGCTTTTCCTACCTCTTCACACGCAATATTGGGCTCACAGATCTCAGCATTTAACTTGCTGAGTGATAATGATGGCAAGAAGTACAAAAGAAAATTGTAATAAACCATGACTGTCAATTAAATGAAGATACTGTGATTTATGGTGGAGAAACATACAGATGAAGAAAACATTGTTTGTTAGAAGGGCGCTCTGAACAGACTGCCCTCGCTGGGCTCAGTCATCTCTGTCAGGTCTGCTCACAGAACTCCTCACCTCCCTCCATTGCTCTCACCATGTTAACAAGCCATCATTTAGTGCAAACGGTTGCCAAAATATTGCTCTACTGCCCATTCAGGTGACATGCAGCTTCAATAATGCAACTGGGATTCATGTGTTGGAAACATACACACTATCTGCTGGATTCATTTTCTCCAACTAACTCGTGTTAGGAAGAAATGTCTAAATTAAACTACTTTGACCTTTAGGTAAAGTGAAATACCACTGGTCTCATTATTCTGACAGATAGCTAGAGGCAGGAGGAATATATAGAACCTGTTATGTTGGTCACACTTTAGTACAGGGAGCTATTAGGCTTACGTGACATACCTTTGTCGTGACACACTCCATTCGACTTCTATAAAGCTTGAATACAGCAGGTTTTGCAAACGTATCCCTGGTATTAACAGCTTAGTACAGGACACATAAAATAATGTAATCTCGAAAAACCCAGGTGCCATTTCATGAGGACTCAAACAAATATTACAGATGACTTTTTCCGTCGTAGGGCAGCCTGACATGTAAAATCAATTGAATGGCATCCTTGCTGCAAATGCCTGGTCACCTTGGTCTACAAATATGTGATCCAGGGGACGCTTATGACTTTACTGTGTGAAGGATTAGCCTTTAACAAGAAGAATAATATGCAGGGCAAAGAAAAGGAAGGCTGTACCTTGGGTTTTTACACAAGCATCACAGCTGAGACAGCCAGCAGCGATTTGACAAAGATTTTCCTGTTATTATGCACTGGCATACATATTCATGGAACGAACAGGCAGGGGGCCGGCACTTGGATCTTCCAGGGATGAGGTCATAGTATTGGTGATGGAAGACAGAAGACAGCAGGGGGGCGTTAGCCTGGAAGTTGGGGGATCCCAGCCTTGTGACTGCAGCATCGCCCTGGGGTAAAAGCATATCGTTTCACTCCAGGCCGGCAGCCAGGAAGCAGGCCCTTAGCCCAGACCATAAAAAGCAAGACGGATGGGCTACAATTATTCATGGCAACTTATTATCAGTCACATCACAGCAGATCTGAAACTGCTGTGATATAGAATATTACTTATTTAAAATATTTAAAGCTATTAACAAAATGAACAATATTGTCATTAACAAAATTCCACCACAATTAATACAATTCACTACAAAATTATTTTAAGAAAAATGTGAGCTGTATGCACCTGAGATGTAGCACGTTCCACCATCATACAGGATGGTAATAATGGATTCAAATGGGTGAATTATGCCTCTGAGTATTACAATGTAGGAGCATTACTGATTAATGCATGCTCTTGAAGTGCGATATTATTTTAGTAAAAAGCTCTTGGGCTCTTTATCACTGCTTTAGCTAATTGTGCTCCCCTTGTAACATGATTTCCTACAAATGAGAGTCTAAGGAAGAGTGGGGTTATGTGCTACAGTAGAAGATGCATTGTCTCCCTTTAAATGCCCCATTAGGCTCAGGCTAAAGGATTATGAGAGTCCTCATTAGTTAGCCTATTCCTCACCCTGACATGCCATCTCTTATGGGTATCCCTGCCGTCAAGGCTCTCTGAACTGTGTTTAAACAAGGCGAGGGCCTTGTAGGAGTGAAAAATGGAATCATGAGAAATGTCTGAAAACTGTCCACTGAAAAAGTCCAGATGATTTTTTTTTACCTGAGTGATTCTTCTCTGTTAAGTCAAAGCAGTGTTGTGGTGTTGATCTGAGATTTCATTTCTGGTCGAAGGCTCTGTCGAAGAAGCTGACAGGGGGCGAGGATTTAAGCCTGAATGAGTAATGTGCTCCCAGTAACATGAATGTGTCTGCTGCTATTTTTACCCTCTTAATTGCAAAGTGATATGCACAATAGCAGTTTCATGAAGATGTTGCAGAAGAGGATTAGCTTTCAAATAGTATCAAAGGTCCTTAGGCTTAGCGGGATTCCACGAGTCATCCAGAGTACAAATGTGTCGTCATTCAGAATGCTTGGCTCCGTCAGCCGAGATGAGAGCGTTAAAAGGGATGCTGTCATTTCACTGTGAGAGGCTAAAACAGTGTGTTTTACAGTACATCACATTGGCTCAAGGTTTAACAGTGGCCACTTAGATTGTGATTTTTTTGTTGAGCAGTGAAAATTAGTTCCTGTAAAACAGCAGAAAGAGCTGCATCTTTTTTTTTAGTTCATTAGCCATTACCAGATCATATTTTCTTGGACAGAAAGTAAGTCTTTAATCCACACATTTTAAAGCACCCTGACCCTGCATTCTCCCCACATAACACTCTGTAACACTCACATTTAAACAGCCACTTCTTTTCCAAATCTGGAGAAAAGTTAAATGAGCCGTATCTCTATTACACCTGTGTAATCTCTGAACCATCAAAGTCAGACATTGATCTCAGTCTTTGTGGGAATCCAAGTAAATCAATTGGCCAGGCTACAATCAGGCTACAGATAGCACAGAACCCCCAGATCATCCTCTCATCAATAACGGAGCAGAGCGGTCGATGGTCTGATGCCAAACTACTGCTAACTACACTGGAGTGCCAACTTTGCTCATAGAAGCCTGGATGTACCAAGGAGGATGATTGCTTCTTTCTCTCTTTTGGGAAGCACTGTAGTAATCAGTAAAGCAGAAATACTTAATGAAATGGGAGCGCTCACCATATTTAATCTCCGCCGGTTTTAATATAGGCTGTCGTTTCAAGAGAGTGTGAATTCTCTTGAAAATCATTTTAAGCAGTCACATGTCTGTGGTACGGGATGCAGTACTTGAATTAGTTTGTCCTGGTGGAGAGGTATATTGGTTTTTGGTTTTTCAACGGTGTGAACTTTGTAATAAATTTTGTATAATGCTCTTTACAAAGAGAAGTAAGAGATTCCAGGTTATATATCTGTGAATCAGGGTAGAGGAAGCAAAGTATAGTGACACCACATTTAATGAGTCAAAGGCATGGTTCCAGTAATGTGGGGGCAGGGCAGGTGTCACAGTACTTTCCTTATTACCGCCATCCTTGTATTCTTTGTGGTGGTCATAGTCAGTGTATCAACCTGTTGTCTTTAACCCGTTCTAACTTTTTCCAGTCATTTGATCTCTCCTCACTCACCTCCACACATGCTAAACAGACAATCAGTGGAAATCAGTCCACATATTCACTAATTATAACTTTCCCTTTAACTGCCTTATTGGAAACTGTGAATGTAAAACTAACTTCAGCATCATCTATAGAGAACAATAGCAGAGGTGGATATATTCACTTTCCTGAAAATACTAAATGTAACTGACAGTATCATCAGCTAATAAAAGATGATCAGGTAAACGATCCCTCCACTAACTCATTGCATACTCTAAAATGTAAACTTTCTTGTGACCACACAAAACTATCTAGTGTGCACCAGAAACATTCATGTTTCAAGTACAGTTTTTTTTTGTTTTGTTTTTTTGCATGTGTCCCTTTAGGGGCTCCGTACATTCATGTCTGTGGCTGTAATTTTTACCCTGTGGCCTCCATGTTAGCTGTTTCTGGAATCTGCTACCTGTACTTTTGGCCTGCTGTCTGCTGAATTCTCCTTGCTTCAATGTCTAGATTTTTAGGAAGATTAATTCTTTCAGGCAGCAGTTAACATGAGGCAATTATGGTAATTTGGAAGAACACACACAACACTCTTACCTTTATTGTGGATGTCTTTGGATGTCACATTGTGAGACAGCTTGGTTGAAGCATGTCGTATTTGTTTGGCTCTTTTGATTGCCATTCATGTTGTAGGAAAGGACCTTAAGAGGGCTGGAATGACGAAAGCAGATCTGTTCATGCTGAACTGAAGATCTGCATACACACATGCTCACACGCTCACACATTTATGCACACAGTCCACCCAACCCTTGTGGAAGCGAATAAATCACACAGACTGCCATGGCTAAGCAAGACAAACATCACTTTATCAGCAAGTGCCCTAAAACAACATCTCTTGATGTTAAAGCAGTGGTTCTCAATTATTTTCTGTTATTTTGTATTTTCTGTTTTTTCGCCAACTAGTTCCCACATACCTCTCATGCGGGAACTAGTCCTGTCCTCTTTGTTCTCTGATCTTGTGTCAGGTTATGTCTTGTCATGTCTGGTTTTCATGTCTGTCATGTTTCTTTTATGTCTCGTCATATTTAAGTTTCATGTCTGTCATGTCTCTGGATCTGTTATGTTTTGTAACGTTTGTTTCTGGTTACTTGTTCTGGCATGTCATGTTTTATTTTGAAATCCACTCTCCGTCATGTTTCAGGTCCCTTTACTTCCTGCCATTGTGTGTTTCCCTCCTGTCTGATTGTCTGCCCCGCCCTGTTTGTGTTCACCTGTTCCCTATTACGTCATGTGCTTATATAGCCCATATCTTCCCTTGTCTTGTTACCAGATCGTTGTGTTTTCATGTTCTTGCGTCATGTCCCTGTGTTCATGTTTCATGTTCCACGTCCCATGTTCCAGATGATCGAGCTGTCCATGTGAGTTTTTTGAGTTCATGTTTTTGAGTAGTCTTGTTTTTTTTTTTGGCAAGGAATCAAGCCAAGGATCACGTTTTGTTTTTGGACTTAATTTGAAAGACTTTTTCTTTGTTACAATAAAGCATCTCTGGAGTCAGTGCCCTGCATTCGGGTCCTCCCACCTTGTTTTTGAGTCCAGTCATTACTCAGATATGTGTCACAGTTCAGGGAATGCCAGATGCATTAGCTCAAATATTTCTGGAAACTGACATCAATCTGTAAGGAAATGAATGGGATGACCAACACAGGCTGCCCTCTGTCTGAGAGCCATGTAAACCCTGTTGGAAGTGGCCCCATTCAAGCCCATCACTCCATTAAGCCTCTACATTCTTCTCATTATGAACATAGTTAGAAACCAATTAATTAAAGTGATTAAAGTGTTTCCTAACTCAAGTGAAGTTAAGAAGATTGAGGTCAAATAGTGTTAATTTATTTTAGTGAATATTCTGCTGGTGCCCCCTTATACACAAATTATCAAAAGTACCCTGCTGCCCACATGCTGATTAATTCCCAACCTTCATTTTTTTGTCTGGAATAGCTTGGGGCAGACTGACAAGGCTGTCCTTTACTTCACTCCAGTGTCTTGATGTGACGTTGTTCACTGTGGAACAACGTGAAGAGGAGCGATCCCTCCGAGCTTATCAGATGTCACATTTACCAACAGCAGCTTGGGAAACCAGAGGAGCAGTGTGGAACAGGGAAAGCTACGTTCAGTCATATCAACCACCCAGCCTGCTGAAAGTGTGTGAGAAAACATTCTCATTACATGACATAAAAGTGAGTATATGGTGCATTCCAACTACATGATATGGTCATTTTCATTACACAGGAAATATCCATACATGCCAGATTTGCAATTATGTGATGTGAGCATACTTGACATATTAAACTCTCCCAAAATGCACTGCATTTCCTCAGGCTGTGCATTAACGGGCTGCAAGGCAGATGGATAGAATGTGAGCAACCATTTTATAAGGAAGAGTTACTGTTCTGCTCTCCTGAGATGTATATTTGTACATGAATTGTCGGTAACCAGTTAGCTTTCTCATGATGGGACCAATGTCAAAGGCCTTAGCATGTGCCTCTACCACTGGCTAACCAGTACACCAACACCAGGGTTAGCCTCACATAACGTCCTCATTCAAGACAGATGTCCCCCTATAGACAATATGTTAGGTTCTCCATTGTTGGTCTTGACAGGTGAAAGTCCTTCATCAGTCCTGAGGTCACCTCCCCAAAAGAGAAGTCAACAAGTAGCTCTACCGTTACCATATGTACCCAAATCAATCACTTAGATGTGGCTACACACGGATGTAAATTCAGCCCTTTAAACAATATTTTACCTTCAGTATCCTGATTGTTTTAATCCTTATGATTTTTATTATATAAAACAAACTAGATCAGCGAGAAGCTTGCAAATAAAGAAAGATATGTAAATGTGATACAAAATATTTGATCATGTTGCCCACATGTGTCAAACTCAAGGCAGTTTTCATTTTCCAGGCGGAGAGATGATTTAGATTTTGTATCAATATTTTATAGTCTGCCTGCCTGTTCACAACACACTCCTGAAAATCTAACAATGTTACTAAACAGCTCAACAAGCTGGCTCAGTGCAAAACGTTTCTATGGTTGTCCTTTAAAAGAAACTGTGCTCTGACAAGTAATCAATTCACAAACTCACTTTACAACAAACAGCAGTCAAGAGGAGTGCCAGTTAGGGATGGGAATAGATTTTACCATTGATACCAATGCCATTATCGATTCTGCTTATCCAACATTATTTGTTGTTGTTCCATATCCAAATCAATGGATATAATGGATATAATGAATTGGAAATTGATTGAAATAAATAAGGTAAGGGTCTTTTCCTACACTCCAGCCATATGTCCTCACATATCCACACTTCAAACTAGTATCCTAGTATCGATATCCCTTAACAGGAAATAACCACTTATACATGACATACATTGAGAGACTTAATAAGGTATTATTGTGACATGTACTAACTCAGTGAGGCATTTCTTACATTATCAGTCTCAATGTAGTCGCAACAGCTTCGAAGTTCTTGTGAAGGAGGAAAGCGGAAAGGATTCTCCTACGGAAAGATTAACAGACTGGCTCCCTCACACACACACACACACACACACACACACACACACACACACACACACACACACACACACACACACACAACACCAAGGCCAAGGTAAAAACAGCATGTTGTACACATAGTGTTAGTGTATTCCCTTAACCCCCTAGTGTACATGAAAAACAACACTTTCCATGAACCCCGAGCACTAATCATAACACAGCAATAAGTGTATTTATGTGTTGCTCGCTGTGCTACGGCTCCATATTTCCTGGCTGGCGTATAAGCCTCATTATCCCAATGCTTATGGAGCAGTTTTTGGAAGTGGGTTAGTTGTCAGACAGCTCTGAAAATCCCCAGCTTTTGGCTGCTCTTGACACTCTGGTTGAACCCGTCCTATTAATGCTGGATTACTGTGGAGAGGCCATGTTTCCTTGACAAGGGAATAGCAGAATATTTGAGGGGGGATGATTTCATCTTGCAGTTTTTAATTGCTCTAGCATCTATTCATGCTCTTTCAAGATGCGCCAAATAGCTTTGCAGATTCCCAGGGAAAAAAGTCAAGGTTCAGCAGAAATGGCTGATACCAAATACTGAAGGTTTACGGCCGCAACATCAAAGTTTTATGGTCTCAGGATAAACTGATCCCTTTCCAGCTATGTTATGTTTTCTACTAACATCTGCCAAATTTTGCCATTTCAAAGGAGCCTGTGTTGTTTTTGCATTCACAAAGAGTCAGCATGAGCATTACAGAGAATTTACATTTGTAGCTAAATGAGCTCTTTTAAAAGTACAGCGATGATCATGATCTCTAAGCAGACAGAATAAAGTCAATTTTAGCTTCTGTGTTAGTAACTTGAAAAAAAAACATTTCCTGCCACTAACCCTGCTTTACTAGTGTGACTATTATTCATCATATAAGATGACAGGCGGAAGCAAGGCCAGCAGCTGATACTGCAAAATGTGGTATGTATGTGAGTGTGACACAGACTGAATCTTGGTCCTATGCATCTGCTGCCTCCATTTGCAAAGTGTCCATGTGTCTTTGAGCACTGAAACTGTTCTGGTTGTCATACACAGCCCTGGCATAGAAATGGGAAGCAAAATGGCGTAGACCAGGCCACCATCATCGGTCATAGTTAGTGGTGTAATCAGTAATTAACTGTATATCACATTTAAGAAAATATCCCTTGAAAAAATCAGATGATTTATGGGATAGTCCTGCAAATCTTTTTCATACTGTACAGTTCCAGTTCACCCAAAGATTTGCTTTGACTGAGAACACTGTACAACGGTATCTCCTTCATGGCTGTTCAGGTCTTGGTGTCACAGGTGCTGTCCACGGTGCTGAATCTAGTGTCATCCCTGTCTCTGTGACTGATAAGCTTCTTCATTTGCCTCTCCTGTCAAGTTAATTACATACTTTGTTGCTCAAAATACTGGCTGCTCAGTGTAAACGCCAAGTTCTGCTCCTCCTCGCTAAATAGTTATGTAGTAGTTTTGTCTATTGGCACATTATTGCCTTCATATTCTGGCTGTAGATTTTCTTGTTTTGTTGAGAAAATAAGAACGTTTTGAAATTAAACTACAAAACCCTCCTTACATATGTGGTTTCAACACTGAGAACTGTCCTTTTTTCCATGAATTACATCTGCATTCGATGATTCTGCAGCTCATGATGCCCTTAACTAGCAAAGTTAAAAAAGGGCACAGAGGTTGGGGTGGGAGATGGGATGAACTCAGCTGTAGAACTGGACTAAACGATAAAAATGTTTTTGCCCATTAGCTCCACTTCTGCTTACACTGTCAGGTCCATGGCATGATGCAGAGATAATACACCCCTGTCCTGAAATTTCCTCACACTGATGACTAGAAATAAGCACACCACTCTGTGAATCACAACTCTTCTAATTTCCCCTTCTAAACTCCAGCTAACAACCACTGTGAGGCTGCAGGTTGATTATCTCACATCACCAATAAAAATAATGACTTAAACTATGAGGGATTCAATTATACCCCTCATGATTTATTTGTGGTTTAATGATTAAAAAAACAGCCTGGTTAAAAAACATTAAAGCTGATACCACTAGCAATTATGAGGCGGCGTAATTTACCCCTGACAATTGGCCAAACTATCATTTCAGTTCTGTTCTACTGAACCTCATGCCAGCAATAATTGACATGAGTCTTGTTGACTCTGGCGTCCTCAGAGCAGCAATGATTATCTGATGCTTGTTTGCTCAGTCACATTGTGCAATCGTGTATTCAATAATTTACTTTTTTATATCCCCAGGTGAGTGCTGCCTTTGCTTGTTAGCCCTCTAGACTGAGGTATGCATCTTTTATTTTCTGCTTCACTCTGCTGCTGCGACATTACAAGCTGCTGCAGTGCTTCAACTTTTTTTGTAATCGTTACCCAAAGAAGCAGGAAAGTACGTCTGGTCTGGTAGCAGCATGGACATCCCAGTGCTCAGTGGAATTTCTTTGCCCATATTCTATACCATCATGATTTTAAACTCATGGAGAGCCAGTCCACCCTCTGAGAGGAGAGGCTGGGAACCACAGATACAGTGCAACCTTGGCAAAGTGCAGTACATGAGATTTAAGGAAGACTGTCAAGACAGAAGCGCTCAGCTACAAATAAAGTTTTACTGAAGGCAGCGATGCTGACTGGTGCTTTAAGCAGAAGTGTTCATTGAAGTGGAATGAAGAGACATGTTTCATGTGCTCAGACCTTGTAAACAGCTGCTGGACAAAAGAATATTTGATAAGAGTGTGAATCAGAGCTGTCTACATCCCTGAGAGCTGGTTCTTCTCAGCAGTGTGTTTGATTCACTTCCTTGAGCTCTTTAACACTGATGCAACCTACAATGCTGCCATGATCATACACTGAAAGAAATAACTCATAGAATCTACTTTAAAAAATCATTTTTTTAAATACATTTTAATGCTAAAATCTTGAGTGAAACTTATGAGAATGAAAATTTACCTCTAAATACATATATGCACAGTCAGAAATACTGAGTAAATGTTAATGAATTATTTTCATTTTGGAAACAATTAATTAAATATTAAGTAACTCCTTACATAAATGTTAATACATTTTCTGTGATGAATGTTAATTATACCACAAATCACAATAAGATTCTTACCCATTTATTTTTTTTTAGGGCATCTTTAGCAAATTACAGTTAATACTGCCGAAATAATAACAAAAAAGACAAATAATGATAATAAAAGAAACTTTGATCCACAGCCAACAAATAGGGAAAAGAAATCCAAGGCGGCAGTCTATAAATTGGACATTAAGACCCTTTCACATATTTTTAATATCGACAGATTGACAGGGCTTAATTTTATCTTTTTTTAAATACTTTAACAAGATTCCCGCACCCAAGAGGGAATGAACCTTGAACCTTTCAAACTTTAACTATTCACTTTAAAAGTTATAAGAATAACTTTTATAGAATAAAAATAAGAAACTTAAGTGTACAGCATCCAACGTGTTTGCAATCAGGTCAACTGGACGTAGATAGTTCCTTGAAGACGTTTCGCCTCTTATCCAAGAGGCT
>JBAJHX010000031.1:1053560-1080695 GCA_037176925.1 Amniataba percoides | reverse complement strand
TATCTACGTCCAGTTGACCTGATTGCAAACACGTTGGATGAACGATGACCTGGATGAATGAGAACCTTCACCGACAAGTGTACAGCCCACAAATATAAAAAAATGCAAGGGGAAGTCAATAAAAAGTACATTAAGATTCTTTCACAATGGTTTTTTTTTTTTTGGAAATATGCAACACTTGATCATTTGAACAGACAGGCGAGAGAAGATAACAGAATGCTCATTTAGAATGCAAGGTGGAGGCTAACGTAATTTGGATTTCAATCCTTGCCTTCTAGGAGGATGGCTACGTCCACAGGATCTTCAGCAGGACCATGGACAACAAGAATTTTCAGGATGTGTTGAGTGATATCACTGCGAAGGTGGTCCTGCATACAATTTACAACAATAATAAAGAAAAAAAATAAGTAACATTTTATGGTGACTTCATCATTGGGGTAAAAAAGCATCACTAGGCATAGAACACAGCACAAGACTTTCAACCTTAAGGACTTCTAAGGACCTTGTTGTTCAAGATCACTATGACCTAGGAAAAGGAATGACAAGTAGGCCTAGTTAGAAACAGACAGAGGCTTATCTAATGAGGCATAGTACTGAAACGTAATGCTCTATGCCCATCAATAATTCGGTCGGTTGTTCTTTAAATCTTGTGTCTCTGCACAACTGTCCCAACACTTTAGTTACTGAAATTGCACAGTAGCAATCAGTCATTTTGCAGGGAAAGGCTTCAGAGTTACATGACATTGATTGAGAGCTAAAATCCAATACTTCAGCAGAAGGCTGGGACAATATGATTAATACATTTTACTTGTTTTACCTGGCAATCTTCAAAAAGGTCTTCCTCTTTCTCTCCAAGATACAAAATGAGGCCACGGATGACTGCTTCACGTCTCTCCTCACTGCTTTGATTCTGTGGACAGATTAACAAGAACTGAAATACTGAAACCTTATTGTTACATGAGCACATGAAGTATTGAAGCCATCAAGTGCAAGTAGCAAGACAACATATCTCGCCACATAAGCTACACAAACACAACAAACCTGAGGCAGTTTGTCTAAGAATGGTCTCAGCTTGTGACCCACTACTCCACCTTTAGCCTTCATCAGGGTGATGAGTTTTGGAGTATATTAGTCGCGTTTGTCCATGAACCTCTGCTCCAGCGAAATTGTTGTTATTCTCTTGAATTCCTGCATGATCTGCATAAACAAAACCAAATATCAGGAACCATTATTAAATGCAAAATGAAATGAGTGAACTCAGAGGATTTGACTTAATATAGAATGTTTACTCATCTTAATATTGGATAGAAAATTAAATTGTATGCTAGATAAAGTACTACAGATTCACCTACCCCATCTTCACAAAACAAGGCAGGCCACCTCTCTCTGAAATCATCTGTGGGTAGATTCCCACTCACAACCTCGAGCCTTCGAATGGAGAATGATTTTTTTCTTGAATGATTTTGGTGTTGTTCTTCTTCTTCACTTCATTGAGAAGTTCCAGTCTCTCCCTCTCCAAACTCTCGCATGTTTCTCCTCTTGGATGTGGGGGAAGGTAATTCACCATTCATGCTTTCTTTGGTCTCTTGCAGTTTTTTGCAGGTGTTTGCTCAGCTGGGAGCTTCCTTTTCAAGCTGTTGACACTAAGCTCAGGACAAGGAACGTCATTCTTTCTCAATTTAGAACGGTGATGCCCATCTTGTTTTGAAGACACTGCAGCCATCCATACATGCCTGAAACTGAGGTTTCAGGCTCCTTCAGGCATGGATGCTTTTTTAACAGAGCTTCCACAACTGCCAATCTTTGAAGACCATTGGGATAAGCAGTGTACGAGAATATGGTGTCAGCAAGTGTCTCAAGTATCTTTGAGTTTGCGCTAGAATTTTCAAGGAGAGAACCATTGTTTTCGTAAGCCTGATTTCCTTCCTGAAGGAGCAATTCAACATAATATGAAAATGTAGGAATCTGAAAATTTGTTGGCCATGTTGCTGTTCTACATACTGGAGACTCTGGTAATATGACAGTGTCAGCTGAGCCAGTTGAGCAGGTGTCATCCTGTGAAGGCTGATCAAGTTGCACTAAAGACGAAGCGGAAGAGGAAGTTGTTGAATTGTCCAGGCCTATGGGGCTCATTGCCATAAGAACCGGCTCTGTATTCACTAGTTTGATTTTATCTTTGTCCTTAATCGCGTATGTTGATGTTAGTGTGAAGAACTGGTTATCAAAATCTTTGTCCATATACATAACAGCAAAGCTTCCTTGCAGATGAAACTGATCTTGCACAGCTGCTAAAAGTTCATTTACAGTAACAGGGACTCCATTTGGCAATATTAACTTGTGGGCTTGACCATCTTCAAAAGTGACACACAATTGAGTTGGGGCAGACATAATGGCCTTGGCCAAGAAAAATGAAAGAACAAATTAGACGAGAGCAAAAGTTGCATTTCCCCAGACCACTGAGACAGCTTACATTCCTTTTTTTTAATCAAAAAAGTGTGACAGCTTACATTCCTAAGGTTACTTATTGTCTTCATCAGTAACACACACAAACAATAGCTGTTGCTGAATAAGTTACTTGTTAATAAGGTAATTAAGTTAGGGTAATTAAATAAGTTAACCTGTTACCTAGTCTGACAAGCAGATGTGTTGTTTCAGAGAAACCATCCGATGCCCTTGCACAGAATACACAGCCAGTGGGGATGTGTCGGTTATTTGGGAGTGCTCAGTCACTTTCACTACCCTTGTGGCCTCCAACTTGAAACTTCCAAAATGCTCTAAGTACCATACACTTTGTAACTTAACCACAAAAAGTAAGTGGTCACAAATAACAATGATTTGTCATATTTCAACAAAGTCAGGCAATCCACAAGTGGAGCCATACACCAAGATCATGCCAATACTGTAACTGGTGCCCTGAAATTCTGCCTGTTTTGTCAAATGATCAACAGTCTCTTCAGGAAATTTCTCTGATACAAATTCCTGTATCTTCTCATTTAGAACCTCCAATGGGACAGTTGACGTCTTTGATACAGAAATAGCAAGTCTTTGTATATTTGAGTCATGAAGATGATACACAATCATGAACTGGTGTTTTCTCGCCATAGACTTCAAGATGTTGCAGAAGTTATTAGTCTGCCTAACTAACTTCTTAAAGAAGCATTGCTTTGCTTCAAATCGCATTGTCCATAAGGACACTAGTGGACCAAATGCAGAAAGACGCTGCAAAATCTCTCCCTATGCTCAGCAATCAGACTATCTAGGAAACCAATGCTTTCCTCTGTATGAGTAGGTGACATAACCAAAGAAACAACATCTCTGAGTGATATGATGATGATAGCAACTGCCAGGTGTGATCCTCTTCTGGTATTTTGGCACCGATCATAAGCGGCAACAGTCTCAGTAAACACCAATTTTCAGTTGCATTGCCACCAATGGTTCTATTGGAGGCAAACTTTGGTGGAACACCTTGAGGAGAATTTGTGCTGTCTTTCCACTTGTATGGGAACTGTTTGATGATTCTATTGAGCTCTTCAAAAGAAAAGTATTTTCTCTTTATTAGGATATCTAGACACAAAGCTAATTCCACAGGTACAATACCCTCAGGCAAGTCGTGGACTATATCAGGTGGGTAGCCTGTCGTCACATGGAAATGACTTAATCTTTGAGTAACTGCACAAGGTCTTTTTACTCCGTGACAGTGGGTGTTGGCAGCCAAGGCTGTTTCAATGTCCACCTCATATTGGTACTTTGCTCTGCTAGAGAAAGCTCCTGTCCTAACTCCTTGGTCCTGAAACTGGGACCGTTGCTAAGTAAATGGATGATAGTCTAGACCTCAATACTGATGGAATGTCAGCAAATACCCAGTAAACACCAGTCACCTTGTGTTTCTTATCAGAGGTACTTAACGGGTTACAAATTTCAAAGTCATCGCAATAGAGAAGCAGTGAAGCCTTAACTCTTCTCCAGACAGAAATGTATTTTCTTTAAAGTTAGAACCATTGAGAAAACTAGTATACTGACCTGCGGAGTCACAATGGCTTGTTGACCTACTCTTCAAAACCTTTTCCTGGATGTCCCTATTTTTCAAAATATGAGACAGGGATTGCAAAATTGGAATATACTGGAATGACCTGTCCTCTTCAGCATCAAGTATATATTCAATTGGTTCAACAACAGAGAAATGTTACTTGAAATAAATATTTCTGTTGTACGCTGTGCTGAGTTTACCTTCTTTAGAAAAGGCTACACTGATTGGATTTGACTGACAAATGCACTTCACTAAGTCTGTGATCACCAATTCTTCAACAGTGCAGCCATGATTTTTTAATGTCGGGATTGTGTTTCCTACTTTTATGTGAGACAAAAGTTGAATATATATTAGTCCTATACTCACAATCTTTGAAAATGCATTAAACAGTTTCAAATTTTTTCAAATGTGCCCCTAAATGTTCAAAATATCACCTTTAAATGTTAACATTTTGTGAATTACATGAAAATGAAACAATTTCCTGTGATTGGACAGCTGGAATGTGATCTCTAGATAAATGTGTACAAAGTGCCCCCCAACTTTTGAATAAACAAGGGCAATCTGTGAACAAGCAGGGTACTGACCGACCTTGACCAGTGTGCAAATGTTTTAATCTATAATACTTCAAGAGCGCTAAACGTTTAGATGTCCTAAACTCACAATTCTTGCATGTCCATCTCATAGGTCTACTTTCTCTCCCTGATGTCCACAATGAAAAGTCAAAGTGTACTCTTCCCTCAACCGTCACCTGCACTGGCTCGTCAGCAAGCAGTTCCCTGTGTATAAACAGATAGCGTGTGACATTTAAAACAATAACCTACAAAGTGAAACTACCTTTTTATATAACATTTTAAAAGTGAATAAAGGACATTAATAACCAGAAAACCTTTACTCACCCAAAAAAGCTAATGATGCAGCACTGGACCAATCATTCCACCAGGCACTAGCTCCTGTTGAAGAAAATGTGGAAGGAAATGTCTCATTCTTTGTTTCATCAGAAAAAAAATGTTAGGCTGAGACTTTTACATTTCCATTATCAAGGTTGGACTAGGACTGGAGTCCTCAACAAACTAAATTTCTCCGGTTTTGTTTAATCACATTCCATTGCAAAAGCCCCAATTCAGAACAGGTTTGGCCCTCGTCTACTCTACAGCCGCCGGTTTGAGCCCCAGCCTATTCAAACTTTCATTTATAGCCATAATGGAGATAAAAAAAATCAGAGGCTTTACCCTAACCATGTTTAACGTCACTCTGTAGTGGAACAGCGCGATGCCACCACTGATTTTGATGGTTTTAGGCTAAATGTAGAGTCAGGTTAATTCAGTTAACATAGTTATTTTAGCCATTAGCATGCAAACCGCCATTACATGGAGCCAAATTTACTTTTAAAACTTGTCTGTAGGCTCTGCCCATTAGAGCAAGCCGATACTGTGTAAGTAAAAATGCATTGGCATTAACAGAGATAAGCCTAAACGATAGCCAGCATTAGACGTGAAAATGTAACTCCTAAAGCTAACGTTAACACAAGCCGTTTCACCTGACCAAAGAGATGACGCAGTTATCATTACATTACATCCTTTTGGTTATTGTTAACTACGAACAACTGCTGTAGGGTACACCAAAAATACGTCTTTCAAAGTGTACAGCAAGCCATACATGACCTCAAACCTGAAAATAGAAAAGGAATTCATACGCGCAACAAATTTGAACAAAATGGCGACTTTCTTTCAGTGTACGGTTGTCAAATAACTCCTATCCTTCTTCTTATTATCTCCACCTCCTCTTGTTTTTTGCTCAGTAAAAAAATAAGAAATCCCAGATGCAAAGCTGTATTTATTATGTCTAACAATCAGTCAGATAACTCTGGCACTGCCTCCCAAAAGCCAACCCATCTACCTGTCCTCATATATGCACACAGACAGACAGACAGAGGTAAAACTACATTATGTTCATTGGGTTTTAAAGTATAGAATAAGCATTTCTGATGAATGTATTCCTCGGCCAGGAAAACATGAAACATGATTGGACCAAAGGACACATTCCCACTGGCCAATGGCTGCTTCGTCTGTCAGGCTACTTTGTGATAACCCCTGAGCTTTGAACATTCCCTTTGAAGATTCCAGTCCTAGGCTGAATAACAATGTAATCACATCTAAAGTAAAGTTCCTGCTCTGGGCCGGAAGCACCTTCACTGACTGAAAACCTCAGCTGTGTCAGGTATTTCTGCTTCCAAGACTCCAGATGAGTATTTCCTGCTGCATCAGTGCATGCTAATAACACTGCCCATCAAACAGACAAAGGTTTGTGACAAAAGTGAGCAAAAAATTAGTGCCTCTGGCTGATCACCACAGTGTTATTGAACAGCTCAGTCGGTGACTGACCCCTGCTTGCCGCTGTACTGTCACCTCATGGGAGAAAAGTAAAGCAACCAGCAGAGGAGGCTATGCAGTATCCAGCTGACTGTGCTTTGGCTCATCTCTGACCTGCTTCTGTCCACTTCCTGAACACACTGACAGATGCTAACATGTAATGATTGTTTCATCTACTATAAACCATAATCCCCTAATCTCTGTCTGTCATATCAATCATCTCCAGCTGTTCTGTGTAGAAAGCAGGCAGGCCACCTTCAGCTCAGGAACTACTAATCCACTGACATTCAAATGCCAAATACAAGAAAGTGTTTTTGTTGCAAAATGGCCAACATCAGGGGGAACTAAATGACATGGCAGGAGGTTATTTTTGTTGATGAATCACACAGATGCTTGTGAATAGGCTTCATAATGGAAGTGATTTAACAACAAAAAGAAGAGGCTAATTTGACTAAAGATTAATTTAGTCAGGGCGTCCTGGTGGCCCAGCAGGTGACACTGCACACAGTGCCATTGTAACATGGCTTTGCCTACATCAGCCCCTGTCACATGTCATCACTTTTCTCTCCCATCATTCTTCCCTCTCTGTTTCGTCTCTGCCTGTTATCTAACATTAAATAAACTGATTAAAAAGGAATAAACAACACTATTATTCATCATTCAGGTATTACCCATTTTGAATAGTGTGCAGTGTGTGTTTGTGGTTAAGATGTTTGAGTTCTCATCCATGTTAACGAACAGGTGACAACGTGGATTATCTGTACAAACCCACCAGCTGTTTGATTCGATTTCACCATCTAATCTACAACTACAGACTGTAAATGTATTTTATGCATCTCTTTCATCATCCCACTATGTTTAGTATCACATTCCTGTTTTCTAACAAACAAATTGTACTCAAATTGACTCAATCTTTAGACATCAGCAGCTCAGATAACATGCTTCATGTCAAAGTGTGATTGTTTCTAATGGACTATTCCACATAATATATACATTTCTCAAGACCAGGAAATAAGAGCAATATCTATCTGTCATCTGTCATTCCTGTGACATCTGCTATGGTGCCAATGGGACAGAGAGGTCAACAAGTCGTGGTCAGCCGTCCCAAGGCCGTATTTTGCACGCTACCAGTTTATCCAATTTCAGTCCCATTTCAGCAGTGTTGATATTTGCATATTGACGTCAAGTAACCGAGACAGTGACAGGATTATCCTGTATTATATTACACTGATTCAGAAATGTCACACTTTGGTTATGACATTAAGAACCAAGCATGGTGAGAAGACTGTGTAATGAGTGGATACTATGGTCACATGTTATAGTAGAGTATTGTAGTATCCCCAATGACTCCCATACATGTGATCATGCTGTTGATCACATGGTTTTCATTCAGTTTTAGGCTGATGATGAGGACGATGATGATGATGATGATGGCTAATTTTTTTATTTAATTCCTGGTGACATATGTTGCTGGTTAGTGATGGTAAACCAAAATGAATTTTGAAAGAACAGAGGAGATGAAATACATTTGTTTGAAAGTTATAGCTGTCCACTCTAAAAAGAAATGTGTAAATGCATCCGAGTAGCTTTGAAGATGGGTAGAAAGCCTCTGGAGGTCATTTGAGACACATTCCAGCCAGATGTTATCGCTGATCAGCTCAACCACTCATCTATGTGATTATCTGTATGGGCAAGAGAGCAGCATGTGTTAGACCCATGAAGACAATAAAACTTTTGACTTGCATATAATTGCTAGCTAGACAGACGTTCATCTTCTTCTGGTGTCTTTGGCAGTTACCAAAAAGTTACATGTGTCTCCCTCAGTACTGAGGAACGTTTGACCCTGATTTACAGTACATATAGTGGAGAAAAGAAATATAGATTGTATTTAGATTTCTGATTTGACCAACAGAGACACATAGACAGTATGTGGCCAAGTGCAACTTAAACTGTCTCAAATCTCATCTCATCATCTCATTTTATCTGGATATGAATACTTGAAACAGCTACAGTAAATGGGGCTAGAGATTTTTGCCAGATATCCTGCTGCCTAATGTGGGATGAGCACTGAACTAAGGAAATGGCTTAACACCAATGTGCACTGCAGTTCTCAATGAATTCGCAGCTGCAGTGTGCATCCATTGCTGAGCAGATAGACAGTGTGGCAGCAGCCCATTAGGCAGTCTGCTCCAGGACTGAGCTGGGACCGGCTCTAGAAGCACTTTGTCTCATCAAGACAAAATGTTTTTATGTAGAGACCTTGATTTCAGAAAAACTGTTTAATCATATAAACTTCAACTGGTGGAGGGAGAGAGAGAGCAGAATGGAGCGTCAGTTTAAAATGGAAATGTTACCGTTTGAATCACTTGCTTTAGGTGCATTTTTCACTATTAACATTTGCACAACAATTTCTCAAAACAACTACTATAAACTGCAAAACATAGCTGATAACCTGCATAGTAGTGAATTGCTACTATGATGTGCACAAATAACTAAATGTTGTGGAGGTTGCACTAATAGAGCATTTTAATTCTGATCAGAGAAATGCACCAAAGAAACTATAATAAAAACTGTAATAATCAACTGATTGAAATAACAGTCTTACAAAGAGAAAAAAAGAATGCAGTTTCAGCTATTCCCATGGTACTATAGAACTGTACCGTGATGCTAGTGACCAAATCACCATGCCCGGGTTTTATGGATCACCATGGGCCCTTTCGGGTAAGAGTAGTGTCCAGTGACTATGTTGAATTAGAACAATTGGAAATCCATATTGGAACACAGTTTCTTTCAGTACAGCCATGAGTGCTGTACTACAGATGCTGACAATGGCAGCCCTCATTATCAACCAACAATGCCATAGGAAACACTCAGAGGCTCAACATGATGTTTATATGTCCAGAAATATGTTCATATTAGAAAAATATTCACAATAGCTGTGGTGTCACTGTTTTGGTTTTGGTTTTGTTTTTTAAGACATTTTTATCTTCATTTTAGAAATACATGCTCCTGAGTTCCTTTGGTAGTGACACATATCCACAGTGGAAAGAGAAAGCTCCATCAGTAACAGCATAAAGAGGCAATTACATAATGCAAACACAATGAATGGCTATAGCTGAAAAGTAATGAATAGTTTCAATGAGAATCTCACAGATTATAACTAAAACTAAAAATGAATAAGCAAGAGCCTATTGTCCCCTTGTTCAAAATTATTGTTGTGAGTGTTTAATATTTTACTCAGCATATTTTTCATTATAACTTTAAAATATGTTTTTATCATTGGCATTAAGCATCATGGTAGTGTAGCTGAGAAGAATGTGGCCCTGTGGCCACAGAGCCATGAAGTGACAGTGTTGTTGAGATATCACAGCCCTGCCTCAAGGTCAGGGTCACAGTCTTTCCTCCCCTTTATCTAGCAAAGACAGAATGGATATGCAGCCACACACAGACACAATCATGTGATACATATACCATCAGATACATTCACATGAATACAGATATATTTAAATGCATGCATTACAAAATGCATAAAAACAGAATAAACGTGCATTGCAGCAGTGTAGAATAAGAAATGTCATTCCATTTGAAAAACAGAAACAGCTCTTTATGCTCTGCATTAAGCAGATGCTGTTATGATACCCCATGGCATCAATGAATACTTGTATTTATGCCACGTACAATGTGATATCCATATTTTTACATTGGACCTAGGTTCACTGTAATTAAACTGGCATATTTAGAGACTTCAGGAAGAGTGAATGTTGCCCTACTGTTTGTGTTAGTTGTTTATGGATTTTATTAGGCAGTTTTCAAAATTGGGCAAATAGGGCCCTACATGGCACAAACCACAGTTATCCTCTAAGAATCTCCATTACGTCTGCCTTTAGCAGGGAATTGATAGAAAGAATTTCTTGATTCCTGCTGTTAGAACCAATAGTCACAGCTATTGTCAGTCATTTTACCTTACTGTCAATCACCTGCTACAAAGCAAAAATAATTATTATTATTATTATGTACACATGATCTATTTCTGGGATCGCTTAAGTAAAGAGCATTGTCCTCCCTATAGGACAAGCAGCTACTGTTTTAGTTAGTTCTTGTAGCCCATTAGGTGTGTAGTTGTGTTAAGGGCTAGTGTTGACATGTAGAAGAGGTCTTGTCAGAGCAGAATCTGAGACGTTGTCTCAGCCTGCTGCCATCCTCCAATATATTTTGTATTATGCTAATATGCAGATTTAATTGTTCACTTAGGGGTTAGTGGATGTGACTTTGACTCCGAGCTGACCTTTCAGTTAGCCAATAAGCCATTTTGATCTGCCGTATTAATATAGGAGATTTATATTCTCATAATGGAGGGCCTGCAGAGCGGTATTACTCACAGTGATTAGTGACTAATGAATGACTGCCAACCTGGGTTGTGGTAATGCATTCTTCTGACTGATTGTGGTCAACCCTGTTTGGGAAGGCAGCCAAAGAGAAAAGTTTATTAGTAAAGCTACATTAATTAACAAGTTACAGGAAATTACTCCTCCTCCTCACCATGATCTTGTTTTCATCATATCAACCCTGATGTAAAAAAAAAAGTCATATTGCAACAGGCCTGCTGCTGGATGTTTTACAATTACACAAGAGGGATTTTCAGATCCCCAAACAGATATTGCTGTAAAATGTCATTGGTGAGCTATGGTTGGCTTATACAGTTGGTAAGTGAGGTAGCAGGTTTGAGCTAAAGGGAGGAGGGAGTGGCTATAACTGGTGGCCTCTCTCCCTTCGGACCAGCACACATTATTACCTTTCTTTTCTGGGTAGGTATGGTAACTGCGGGAGCTCTCAAGATGAAGAAAGTCTCCAATTTTGAAGAATAATTGTGTGTTCAGTTCAGTTTGAAGGCAGAGAGACATTAGAAATGTGTTGATGGAAAGAACTCAAGTTGAGTTTACCAGTCAGGTCACTTAAGGTCATTTCCTGACTAGGAGTGAATCGGCAGCCAGTCGAGATGTTACCCCAAACAGGCTGAGGAAGCACTGCAGGCTTCCTCAGGGGGGCGGGGATATATGAAGCTTTCTGCAGCCAGTCATGGTGGAATATAACTACATTCATTTATTCAAATATTGTGCATGAATAGGAATTTCAAGTACTTGTACGTTACTGAAGTATTTCCATTATTATTGCTATTAGTATTTCCATTAATACTTCTACCCCGGTACATATTTTAGTTTTTATTCCACCACATTTGTCTAGTTATTTTTATGATTCCACTTGAGATGTATGAAAAAATGTTGCTTGATTTGTGTTGGTTTAGAATTTAAATTTTTCTGATAAACTTTCTTTATGGGTTAGATGCTGGAAAATACTTGCTGACATTACAGAGAATGATGCATGTCTCAAAATTAAACCAGCCAACAGTACATAAAGTAGCTTAAATTAATGCCACCGTAAACAACTACAGCACTGAAGGCACCTGAATACCTCCTCAGCCAGAAATATCTGGACTATCTTCACTGTAATATAAAAGTTCATTCCTGCGGAGAAAAACATTAAGAATCTCCTGTCCACAGGGGCTTCTCTCTCATCTGAGGCACCGTGTCCTGGCTTCATAAACCGGCACAGCTTAATGCAAATGATATGACCACACAGAACAAAAAGAGAGATTTTGGAACACTTACAGTGTGAGAGTGATAAGGTCCTCTGTCAATGTGAAGGCTCACTGTATTAAGCCAACAATATAAGAGACAATTTGTTCTGTCACTCTCTTCAAAATTGCTCTAATCATGATTTCTAACACTTAAAAGTAATAAGAAAGATTTTATTGCTCTGTAAAACAAAATGACTGCAATATATCTGCAGGAGTTTGATAGGCTTTAAGATTCATTCGACTCAGTGATCGCAAGGCCAGATTCTGAAATCTGTGGTTCACACAGTTCATGTTCTGACCTGGATTTTCTTTTTGCTTTTTTTTTAAATATATCACATGCTCAGTATACATTTATGTTTGATCTCTGTGCTAGTTTAAACACTATTCATATCAGTTAATGGGCATTTATGAACTCAATGTGTGTGTGTTTGTGTGAACAAGTCCATTTACTTCATACCATACACTACTTCATTTGAATTGTTAAAGCTCTGGAGTGAAAGTAGTCAGTATCTGACAAACCAATAAAACAGACAGATATTAAATAAAATATAGCCAGGTAAACTAAACTAAACTAAACAACTTTCTTTCAAATCATCATCATAGTTTCTTGTATTTTTTTGAGTCTTGGATACAGTTTTCCGTCAAGCATCCATGGTCCATCCACCCTCTCTGTGGCTCCATAACAACATCACAGCACACAGACAACACAGACGAGTCCCCCCAGCTTGTTGGACCTGAACAGTACTTCGAGAAACCCTTTCTCAATAGCTCTTAATTCACAGGCATTATGCCGCCACAGGAAACAGGCTTGTCAGCTTATTGACAGCTCATTTAATAAAGTGAGACAGTAAAGACCTGGCCAGACACTCCATCAGCCGGAGCCATCCTACCCAAATGCATGAACGGCGTCCTCACAAGGACAGAGGTGCAACCTGTCAGATGGCCAAAGCGCTGTCAAAGTCTGCAAACTTTTTTTTCTTCTTGAAAAACCACAATGTATCTGCAGCCGTCACAGTCTGTCAGGGATGAGACACGGCTCCATCAGCACCTCGGGCTACTGCGAGACAAAAACACCAGCGTCTGGGAGTCTTGGCATCCAAATGTTTTAGTCTCAGTCATGAACAATAAAAGTGATGAGACTGTGTCTTATAGATAAGTGGTATCAAAAGGCAGGAGTGTTTTTTATGATCAAACCATAGAAATAAATCTTCTATGTCCTCGCGTTTTTAGGTGCCTGTAGTGGAAAGTCCATCTCATACTGTATATGGTTTTATTTGTCTGTATTCTCTTGTGATTTATATTGTGGACGTTTGTATCAATTTGTGCCCCCTCAAAATTTTGGCTGTACTGTGCCCTTGTCAGTATCAGTTTGTTGTGATGTGCTGGTTCATAGATCTCATACATCATCCCAGTCGCCAACAACCACAACACTGTGTGAGTGTGTGTATATTTGTGTGTGTGTCCAGCAGATTGGTCTTTTTGTTACACAACATTTCTTGGAGGCAGAACTTTCTTGCTGTGGAGAAAGAATAATCTCAGTGGAGTTCACCCTCAACGGCTGGACCACAGCACTTTCAAAGTGAAGGTTTGCACTTCCTAATGTGAGTGCCAAAGTTTGTGCCAAGATAATGAATATTTTGACTATTTTGAATATTTTGGTATATTAAATGTCCAACCAGATTCTCATGAGTCAGACAATCAGTATTACTTTCATAAGGAGAAAAGTGTTTTTGATCCATTGTTTTCACTGGCTTGAGGAGCATATGCTGACCTGATGTATTTTATTTTTGCGTGTGAACATATCAGACTTGGAATATTTCAATATGTTTGGTTTATTAAACAGCATAATTGCTTTGTTTGAAACCGCACAATTTCAAGTGAGATGACCCTGTAAGTGTTACAGGGCCTGATGAAGCTCTGTGTTTGGACACTGAACAGTGTGCTGGAACAACGAACTTACAGGTGTCATTCATGGCATGACCAGACTTTCATTCAGAGAACCTCTCCTGTTTGGCTTCATTGAGTGATTGATATGTATTGTCATGTTAAACTAACCATTGTCCATTATAAATTAATTCATATCATAATTAAAGTTAGAGACAATAAGCAAAGAACATCTCTATGTGCTTACACACACACACACACACACTTAGACTATGTTGCTGAAGGCCTGTTGATTGGAGATACACCACCTCTGTCAACCAAATAAGATGTGAGCAGATGGATGATCAATAAACTTGTTCTGAAAAGTACCATTTACCATTAGGACGGTCCAGATGAAAGCTATCAGTCCACCACACACTGTCCGTGTGTGCCTGTGTGTGTGTGTGTGTGTTTAGAGAAAGGTTAGGGTAGTCCAATTTGCACTTCCTATTGTTTTTGGCAGAAACTGCTTTAAGTGATATGATTAAGTACTTAACTTATCAGAAAAAGGTAAATAATTACTCAATATTTATGTAGCATACATACCTGTTGCCCTGGTGACTCTATTAGCTCTGAGAAAAACAAACAGCCTGACAGAGAGGCTATGTCCATTTCCTGTCGTTTCCCCTGAGCTGCATTTAATTTGCTCTGTGGCATTGCACCCACATCGAGGGCCAAGGGCCAGGACCTGCTCATTTACTGGAGTGTGAAAAGTCAATATATACTCACAACAAAAGGTATGCCGCTGCACGTCCACCTCTGCAGGTGCTCTTATTTGAACCAAAGGCCTCACTCACTGAACACACAGATGATCTTAGGACCCAAAGTTTCACATTTCCTCCACCAAATGTTCAGTTTAAAAATGAAGAGAAGGTGGTGCCAGAAGATCCAGGATCGGGTGTTCACAGTGATTTTGGTTACATTTGTGGCTTCTCACCCATTACAGGAATAATGTCATGATAATGTGTATTTGTTAAAAGAAATGGCAATAGGCAGCCTTTCGCCTGCACAAATGTTAATCTCTTATAAAAATGCATAACGATTTTAACTAAGGGGTCACATTGTCTGCCTTCTGAGTCACAAAAGGCACCGATTAGCCATCACGGTAGCAGACAAAACTACTTATGATTGCCCCTTTAGAATCCTGTATTGTTAAGGTATTGTATTAGAGGTTTTATGATATTTTAATGGGGAACAGGAAACACAGAAAGAACACGAAAGTGAATCGACTCGTGACGATGAAAATGAAAGTCAAAATAAAGGGCACTTGAGAGCTGCTTTTATCTGTACGCAGAGTGAATCATCATCCTGTTTGTTCATGCACAAAGAGCCATGTTAAGTTCCCTATATCCCCTTTAATGCTGCTGGGCTGGAAAGGCGCTATCCCTCTTTTTATGATTACTGCAGTGGATCTGATTTAGCTGATCTCTTGTGGGATTCTCCTCCAAACCTCTCCAAACTAATAGGTTTGCCATGTTTAATGATGCAGGACATTTTTTCTGAATGGATGTTATTTATCTTTATCAGCATCCTCAGAAGTGGTCTGTCAGTCAGAAAGGCCTAGTGTCTGTCAGTGTGTGTGTCTGGGTCAAAGCAGTGCAGAAGCCAGCGTAGGGGGATTTCAACTAATCAATAGCATTGTTTAATGTCACAAAGAAGTAAAATGTTGATATGTCATCACTGCAATAAAGGCTACATGATTTTCAGTTTTTCTAATTGTTCCCCTATAAACAATAATTTAATAGATGAACTTGTGACTGAGTCCTTTTCCTGCTTTTTCAATTCCACCACCAAACTAAGTCCACCAAACCAAATGACATGATCATCACTATATTTTCTCTGGGAGTGTAGACTACACCTTTAAGGTTGTGATCATCTGTAATAGATGACCTGAAGTCACAAGTGATTTTTTTTCAAAAGTAATTACAGTTGGCTGAGGTGGAAAAGTTGGTGTATCAGCAGAAACAAACTGCAATAAAGTGTGACTTCACGGAGCAAGTGACTTATCTGTTACTGAAGTGTTCACTGAACAAAAATAAAGTGGTAAATACCGGCCAATGAAAATCCATGGGATCTGTGTGGAGCGATGAGCTTACAAACTTCTGTCACCTAACCATAACCTAACCATAATATGTCAATGACTGTGGTGTTTGGCTTGTTGTGGTTTTGTGAATTACAGCTTAAAGTTATGGAAAAGACTGACTGTTAGTCAAAGATGGGAAGAGCCAGGGTCTCCTTCATTCACTTAAAGTGCTTTTCTAGTGAGGACAGGCTCAACTTCCTCATGGGTTGCCTCAATTGCTCTAGAAATAAAGCTAATCATCTGCACATTCTTTTTTAGAAAAGGAATATTTCAAGTTTCTTTAAATTCAAAGGATCAGAAAATTCTTCGAACAAGTTGGGTTGAAATTGAGCACAAGTATTCCACTGGTGCTTTCTCTGCTCATCAAAGAAAACATTTCAAGACTGAATACAAGATTAAATAATATGGAAGTTTTGGCACTGAAGAACCACAGACTTTGGAAATCGCCTTTGGAAACATGCAGCAAACAGACCACACAATAGGATGAGACATTGGAATTCTAATGGATGTTCAGGCTGCCAAACCACAGTGGTGTGAAAAGCCAGATCATTCCAAATAACCTTCACTTTAAAACACTGAAAAACACTTTGCCTTGAAGCTGGATACCAATATTTATGTTGGGGAAGTTATGTGGTAGCTTTATAGGAGAGATCGTTCCAAGTTTTGGAATTGAACTTTGAACTTTATTTCGAAGCCAGCAGTGAACCCCCTCCAGCATCAGGGTGTTTTGGATTAACTTCAAGAGTAACTATCACAAAGATACTACTGTAGCAAGCGGTGGGAATATCTGCTGTTCAGCACTGTCTTCAGCTAAACACCAGTGGTGAGCGCAGACATGGATGCCAGGGGGAGTAATTATCTGTTCGCCTTCCCCTTTTTTTCTCCTCGCCGCCAACACGGCAGCAGCTCCAGATGCTCTGCGGTTAGTGCGTAGCTATTGATATTAGCTGCAGAGTAAAGTTAGCTGTGATCCAGGATTCTCACACTAATGGCACCCCTGAAACAGAGTTTGAAAGTAACACTGGCGATTGCTGTGGGAAGTGTGTTTAATGCCTGGTGGTCTGCTCCACACTGTAAAGTGGTGACTATAGTTTCAGCTGTGTTTGGTGTGTTCCTGTAGATCAATACTAAACTCTTACTATAAACAACATACCACTCCTGAATCTTTGTCAGACAACACTGTCCATCTCCATGTCCTGATTCCATAACATTAGATCAAGAATATAATTCTAGTCATGTTATATATTTTTTTCACTATTGGCGCTACTGATTAATGAAGAACTAATTTAAAACATTTTTACTCAAAGGAGGTTTCAGGTGAGTAAAAAGCTGGATGTGACTCAGTTTTTCCTACATCATCATTACACTCTGCTGCACTGTGCATATGTGTGTATATAATGTGTTCATACTTAAAAAGTGATTCATGTCATATTGACAAGACTTTTTTTTCTGTTTTGAAAAGAGGCAACACCTTATGAAGGTTGTTATTTACAGTACATCAGTGTGTGATAACACACATGCACATTCAGCATATGTAGGTCCATTAATGTCCATGGACTGACTTAAAAAAACATGTCAGGACTGAAGATCTGTAAATTCATCATATTTTCTGTTGTGTTTGATCATACTTAAGTCTCACATAAAATGTATGCAAACAGTGTATGTGCTCTGAAAGCTGTTTCTCTGACATATGTACATCAATTAACAATACCTAAGTAACTAATAATTAATAATATCAAACTAATATCAGATTTATCATGAACAGTTTTCAGCGTGTGGACCTTTTATTGATGTTATTCCAGGCTCAGTCACATTCCTTGTCTACTGGACAATTTTCAGTGATGTAGGGAAGCTGAGCCATCACCACAGAGGCCACAGAGGCCTATAATTCTTCCTCCATCAAACCATGGTAGGTACGATCACTGGTTACATAACTGGTTACATACAGAAACAGTAACAAAGCAAAACAGAAAAACACCAAGCTTCAGTGCTCAAAGAATACATAAGGCTGCATTGACAAGCAGACAAGCAAGCTTGATAACTTTATTTTTATTTGTAACCCAGCCTACATGTCAGCAGGAGATGAAACTAGTCACAAACCCACAATATTCAAATATAAATGATCATCAAGGTTGGAGATTGTTTTTCTCTTTTTTGTTTTTAAAAGATCAGTGAATTCCTCAGAACTACTTTCTAAATGCACAGATTTTCACAGAAATATCCATTGAAATATCAGACCTCTAAAACATCCAATTAAAAAAACTGCAGGATTGTATCTTGATTCAAACAAAGGGAAACTGAAACTCTCAAACAAGTCTCTTCCTCTCAATGTTGACGATTTGTACAATTCAGACACAGTCAGAAATGTCAGAAACCAGTCACATTAACCAGGTTCCTGCATTTACGTGTAACCGGATGCCTGAGTAACCTGGTTTCTTGTGTGAATGTAAACAGAGTAAATGTTCTGCATGTTCTTTCCTTCCTTGGTTGTTAGGGTGCAGTGCCTCTGCCGGATAATATTTAAAAGTGAAGTTAATTTGCCAATCATATGCTCCATTGCAACCCAAACGTCCATAGACTGTTTAGCATTTAAATAATTTATTATCTGCTTTTTAATGCAGTAATGAAATGATAATTCTGCATGGACAACAACACGCCAGATTTCTGTTAAAGCCCATGTGACCCCACAGTTTCTCTCACCTGTCTCTTTTGTAACACAGCCATCTTAATATGCGTGGAATATGCTGTGTGCATCCTAAACGTTCAACGCTTCATGTTCTTTCTTTCAAAGTGTGACGAAATGTGAAAAGCATGTTACACGCTATTGAAAACAACTCCTACTGGGTCGCCCTCACACTTGCCTTGTAACAAGTTATTGAAGAGGTGCTGTTGTCACACTTGACAAGAGTGCACACAGTGAAGCGATGAATTCCTCCAACTTTCAGCGGCACATGAAACAACCCACTTACTGCCTCTCGACATTATGCTCAGGATGAAATTGTATTCTTAGACGTTTATCTGTTACACACAGAGACACGATGAGTTGTGGCTAAATATTCATTGTTCCTCTTTCAAAATGCACGTCTCACTCCAAATGAAACCTAGATACGCCATGAAGTTCTCATTTGTCACGCAAAAGATGTCATCTGTTGGCGGGAGCCGAGTCTACAAGAGAAGACAGCTGTGAGATTAAAATTCTCACACGCTCTCGCAGTCTAAAATACTTTGGGGCAGACGGCTTATTATGGCATTCCCTTTCATGTCTTTGGAATAAACTTATCACAGTAATACTCTTCCCCAGATCTCACATTGATTCACATCCCCTTCGGCATGTCAGGAAACTTCAGATGGAGATGAAACGAGAAGGGGAATAAATAGTCTTTCAGATATGCAAGTCTGTCTAATCAGCTGAGAGACAAACAGCAAAAGTTCACAGAAAGGTCATCCATCAGCACAGCTGCTCTGGTCTAATCTAGACCAATGGCTCCAAACCTTTTATGAAGAAGTACCCCTGCAGTCCTGTCACATGCGTATTTCTTCATAGACACCTCCAGGTTGGTCCCAAATGTATTAATAATAACTGATTTTAAAATTATTTTAAAAGTGTATATTATCAACCCACAGTGAGTTCATTTTAGTAAACTATTTAATTTATTTATCAATGACATTTATTTATGTATTTCAATGGCATAGACCACTTATAGCTGTCTATTTTAGCCAACATTTTACCTATATCCTTTTGCCCATGTCTTTTAACTATTTATCAACGACACTGAGTTAACTGTTTGAACTTACTTTCAGCTAATGGTGAACTGGCCATCTGAAGAACCAAAAGTTTTCTGAGTGGGTCACTTAACTATTATGACAGATGAAAAACAAAAAAATATACATATGTGTAAGTTATGTAACTGATGGACACTGACTGTCTTTACTTTGAATAATACCAGTATCTTGTCCATAAGATCACATATCAGCAGAGTCATTTACCCATAAAAAACAGGTAAGCAGGCCTCCTTCTGTTGTCTTCTGTTGTGGGCTTGAACCATCAGAATCGTGAGGAACAGAGGACTGCACTCCTTCACATCCTCGCCCAGCAGAAGAATGGCAGAGCCCGGTGGTGCAGGAGATGTCACATTGACTCTGTCAAATCTGAAAAATGTATCGTAGTGCTGCTGCACAGATTTCTGATAGGGGAGCCACTTTTTAAGTGTTCCAGATGCAAATTTCTGGTACAATGAGCAACCAGATAACCCTGGACTGGGATGTTCTACCAAGAATAGGTTTCAGAAATGGTGTTAACAATCTGATGAGATGAACATCATTTATGCACAGGGAGACATGCTTTTTTACTGTTGAAACAGACAAATAACTCAGTGTGTGCAATGTAAGCCCTTGGTGCCCTCACTGGGTACAAAGTAAGCAAGTCTGCTTTCCCCTGCATGAGAGCCTGATTGAATGTGCTGATCTGAACCACTTGGTTTACTGTCTCAGGGATTAACAGTTAAGGCAAAAATGAGGGCTTTGGCAAAAATTCAATTGCCCCGAGCAAAACAAGATGCTGAAAGGCCCAAAACATGGTTTTCTGTGGCACCTTTATGAAGTTTAATTGGTTTCAAACCCATGCACACAGTAACATGCTATTTATTTGTGTTAAGAGAATCATAGAAGCAACTAGTCCTCATGTTACCTCTTTTTCTCTCTTTGTAATGAATGAAAGTGGTTATAACAAGGAGGTCCTTTCCCTTTATTCCCACAGAGTGTGCTTGTCTGATAGAGATGACATATGCGTACGTGTTTGTCAGTGTTATGACTGAACACGTTACGGTTGATTAAAGATGTACAGAAGAACAAACTCATGATGTTTGCTCAATCTGTTATGAGGACTTTGGCACCAAAAAAGAAAACAACTGTGGGTGTTTCAACCAATGACCAATTTAAGTAGAGGAGACATGAGCTGCTGTCAATCCCACCCTGCCTAAAAAGTTTCTGTAACAAGACCCTCGTCGTGAATAACTGATCTATGCTGTTGTGTTTGTGCAGCTTAGCAGTGAACAGTCTCCTTAAGTGTGATCTACTCCGTATGGAAAACCCCAAACAAGCTCCTTTAAACCCTAGAAAGAGTGAGAGCTTACAATGAGAAGTGGCAGGTGAGGGCTGATAAAAAGAATTCATCCATTACTTCTTTGGAAAAGTGCATTTGAGTAGCTGGTGTCCATTTAGTTGTCAGCATGTGGTTAGTTTCATGGTAAGAACAGGTTTCTGTGAAGTCAAGTCTGCTGAGGAGCAATCTCATGCTTTAATCTCTTTACCTGCTGTGTATATATGATCTCATCCTCGCTTTTTTGAAGTCTGACTGCTGTCAGGCTCACGACGAGGCAAACAATTGCCTAAAATGAAGGAGGATGATTGACACGATCAGGTTTACCACGCATTTCCAGGCTTCTTTCATTCAGGCAGTGTAATGTCATACAGATTTCTAGTGTTGAGGTGATCTCTGGTGGGTTGTCATACACCTATGATAGTTGTTTTGCTACATCAAGGCCTGTTGTTGCCATTTTCCTGCTATGCAGTTGCAGCTGTTCTAATTCCAGGTGAGAAACTGCATGTTTCCATTAATCCTCACAATGGGACACACAGTGGTCCTCTAGTCGGCCCCCTGATCAGTTACTGACACCGCATAAAGTCACCTCCACAGGCACAGCGATGCTCTGGTTACCTCCAGACTGGGAATTAACAGGAACATGCATGTGTCCTGGGAAAAATGGGCCCAATTAGTCAGTTGAACCACCTCCAAAATGTGAAAGCAAAGGTCTCTGTTAGTAGAGCAAGACAGCGAATCCATGTACTGCAAAAAACTATGAGATGTGTTAAGGACAGCTCCCCAGCACTACTTTTTTGTGGTTATTACTCAGTACTCTACCTGCCTCTCAGTTAATTACCACTGGGGTCAGAGTATGCCCACTGGCCCTCACTGGCTCTCAGCAGAAATAAATGTTACATTCCAGTCATGTTGGTATGTAGGAAACTGCCAGCTGATTTAAGGAAAAATGCGATGTGCAGTGACAGTTCCCTGGAAAGATTTCCCTGCTCTTGGCTGATATGCAGTAATGCAGCTCTCAGTGTGCATTACATGACATCGTATTACATCTCACACATTCATAATCCTGAAAACACAAACAACAGTCTGGACTGAGGGTGCAGATTAGATTTCCTGCATTTATAAACGTTTAAATTTTTCTAGCTCATTGCACGTATTGTTGTTTTCACTGAAAGAAATCTTTCCTTTTTCTCCTTTTCTGTTCTTGACTTCCACTGCTACAGCCATTATCAGTCATAGTTATATGATATCATGATACCTATTACAAGTTACATCTCTATTATTATGATTATTATTAATATTATTATAGTTATTGCAGGATCTTTCTGTCTCTCTGTCTGTCTCCATTTATCTACTCTTTTTTACTGCTTTCTGTCTCAAAAAATAATTCTGATTATTCTGATGTCATGAGGATTATTTGCTTTTTTTCTTTTCTTCCTGCATTTCTGACTGCACATGTGGATGTTAGAAGATGAAGTTTTAGCAGAGAGGAGCTGTCAGATGGAAAATGTGAATGTTTTGGGTTTGCCTCACAGAGACCTGCTTTGATTTTCACCATTCTTTTATAATGTATTCACTGCATCTCCCCAGCTTTATGGAAACGCATTGATAAATAGGTGAATTGCTGAAGAATGAAGTGTTACACATTGGGTTAATTTAGTCTCAGAGACCTTTGTGTTAAACTTCTGGGTACTATGAGTCAGACCACCATGAATCACAGAGGTTATAATTATCACCCACCAGCTGTGAATATTCAGCCTCTGTCTCTTAAATTGAATGCAGAGTAAAATTCATACCCACCTCCATGTGACTACTACACTACTGTACCAGCTATGGCAAGTGTATTTTAGGCACTACACATTACAACCACTGCTCTTATAATAAAGCAGAGCACCATCTGTGCCTGAACCGGCACTATCATTTATAATCTCAAATGCTGATAAGTGCAGCAGTGGTGTTAAATAATATTTCTCTTTGTAAAATGGCTTATTCACCTCCAAGGCAGATCAGTCAGGAGAAAAATCAATATCCACAGTTTATACACTCAGGTAGGAATAAGGCGATGTGGTGTTCACTGCTTCCTGAAATGTATTTGTTATTGTCAAATTGGGGGCTGAGAGCCAGTTTTGTCAGAAAAGCAATATTTACTTGAAAAGAAATGATTGTTTTCTATAATAGTCATCAATTTTAAGGGTTAGGTTAAAGTTTTAGACACCTTTGTCTTTGCGATATTATTAATTTGTAGCTCTGGGCGAAGTCATGTCTGGAAAATCAATACAGCCCATACAGGTTACAATTAGGTGGAAATTAATCAGCGCCACAGGCTTGTTCACCCTGTAAATAATCAAGGGACAAATCCTGCTACAGCCTGGAAACCAAACAGGAGCAAAACACCCGAGTCTGGCGCAAACTCGAGGATCAATCAGAAGGCTTTTATGGAAATGTTTGGAAAAGAGAAAGATTCTGAAATCGAGCTGTGATGAATACACTAGTGGAAGAGAGTGTGCGGAAATCAATAGCAGATGATTCATTTCTGGCGGCGTAATGGTAGCAAGCTGAGTCCCCCAGGAAGTCTGAGCCATTTCCAGCACTGTGTGTGCCTGTAGAAGTGTGTGTGCACAGAGAGGTCTGTGTGCCTCCATTTTTGTGTAAAACATGTACTTGCATGTTTTATGTCTGCTTCTATGTTTGGATTTGGGTTTTTCTTGATGTCTGGTTTCTTGACGTGTGTAATCCTTAATAGATCCTTAATATATAAATGATGTGTATGTACGCCAAAAAGATGGTCCCAGCAAAAAAGTTATTGAGCATACACATGTAAGAATTTACAATATTAACAACTCAAAACTCAACACCTCCATTTCATATCAATGACTAGGGTGCAACTAAATACTCTCAAACGATCCCTACAGGCAAGATCCCCTGAAAGTAGAGACAGTATATTGTATATAATTGGCAAATTATATACAGGCGCTCAGTCCAGGACTTGCTTGGGAACCAGAGGGTCACCAGTTCAAGTCTGTATGAGTGTGGACTGGTTGCTAGAGAGGCACCTCCTCCTGGGCACCACCAGGTGCTCTTGAGCAATACACCAAACCCCTAAGTGCTAAGAGGTGCAGCCCCCTCCCTCTGACATTTCTCCACCTGAAGCACGTGCATGTGTGTATTTCACACCTGAGTGTGAAATGTATATTTCCCTTCTGTGGGACGAATAAAAGTTGAGTTCTTCTTCTTCTTATGATAGAACTTTACAATAAATTGTACAAAAGTGGACTAATATTGTAACATAAGTCATGATTTTGAACTTGACGGATTTAAGAAGAATTGTACTTCAGCTATGATTTAAACACCAATGACTAGTGACTCCCTCCAATCTGACCCTTTTGACTTAAAATGACTATCCTAAACAGGTTCAGTCTGTTATAATGTGCAGGAAATAACTCTTGACTTTTCTACAACTGAAACTTTGAATCATTCTAAAGTAAGAAGGCTACATATCCACGGCAAAAGTCTCTATAAGCAGACTGTTATTTGCAGTAAATTAACATTTTTTGCATCCCCTTCTGGGGATTTCTTATCTAACTTCAGCCCTGGTCACAGGATCAGTATACAAAGATAGACCTGATAATTATATTATCTTTATTTGAAACTTGTGACTTGCAAAATGACAGAGTTGAGAATGGGGGCATCAGGGTCTAAGACATGTTCTATCAATTACTCTTCTCCTGAATCAATCATTTTTCTTGATGCAGTTGTTACCTTAGCTCCTGATATAATACACAGATGTGCACACACAGCCTCATGCCTGTGTGTGCCTTAAACATCCTTTCACACAGTCAGCCCTTCTCCCATAACCCCCCCCACACACACACACACACACACACACGTCAGACATCCCCAAAATACCGCTGTTACAAGAAATCCTTGACATTTCAACTTTGTTTTATTTAATCGATGAGTTCAAAAGGTAAAGTTGTGTACTGTAAAGTGTTAAAAACCAGGCTTTTCAGGGAAACTGCCGTCTCATAGCTGAGGCTCGTGTTGAGAGGTAGTCTTTAGGTCAGGCTACAGACCGGAGGGCTTCACGAGGCCAAAGACAAATAGAGAGGGGAATAGTAGATGTGTTCATTCTGCGGAGATTCATTGCAGCTGCCATCCCATAATTATCTCCACTCTGGGGCTTGTCGGCCAACCATTCTGCAAAGCACTCATTATACACCGTATATTGTGGATGCTCTTTGTCTCTGTCGCTTTCCCTCTCACCCCTTCCTGCTCTCTTTTCCTGTCTCTTTTTTCACTGCTCCTCCCCCTCTTCTTCTCAGCCCTCCTGTCTCTGCAGGCTTGTTTGAGTGTCAGATGTGGTGTCACTTCTCTCCTGGTGGGCTTGCGCGGCATAATTGAATGGCTCTGCTTCCCAACTTCATTTCCATCAAAATAAAATGAGGCCAGCCTCAAAAAAGAGACAGGAGTGGCCCGATACAGTAGGATCTACTGCTTCGGTTAAGATTTCAGGTGAAACATGTTGATGTGTCTTTAACAAGTCAAGGTGTTAGCGTGACTCTGTTCCTTTTTTTAGAATTGCTGTGAAACAAGTAAATAGTGGGCTTTATTCATCTGAGCCGCAGAGAGGAGGAGTCTGTTTGTGTGTTCAAACTTTGCCTTGTTATAATGATTAGTGTTTGCTAAGTGGAGATTTATGCATAATTGAATTAAAACTGATTTCACTACACAAGCTGAGTGACTGAACAATGAAGGTCCACGACTGATCGGCCGAGTGTTTGAGTTTCCTCATCAGTCTTCTTCTTCTTTCAAAGTGAACTGATGGGAATGACAGTTCCATAATACTATGACCAAACACATTAGTAATTCAGCCACCAACCAGCTTTTTCTTATAATGCAGCATCCCTTACTGAATCAACATGGGATGATTTTTTTTCACATGCTTGGATTGACATAAAAAATGAAATGAACAAAAGACTTTCAGGAGACATAGGACAAGAATGAAATCAGAATATGCAGAAAAGACTGACGGGCAAGTTGTCACTCAATGTCATCGTTGCCTTGGTTACAGAGACTCCAGCTCAGTCTGCCTGTAGAATAAAAGAGGCTGTCCAAATCCAAATGTGATCCAAATGAGTGGAGGACCGTGAGTGGGTCAGTCCTGTTAGTGGGAGGACAGCTGAGAGCAGAAAGGTACAGACTTTAAACTTTGACAGCAAAGAGATGACTGACTCATGATTTCTCTCACTGTGGGGCCGACTGATCTTTATGTCAGAGATGATAACAGCCAGGAGGTTGTTATCATTTGTTAAAAAAATGTTGTTAACATTGTGTATGTTAAAAAAAACATACACAAACATAAACACCATAGTGCTCTCTGTAGTCTGCACTTCAAATCAGTGTTGTTTTCGTCATCGATGATGATGACGAAAATATTTTGTTGACACCCCTTTTTTTTCATGACAATAATGAGCCCATGTCGAGCTAAACATAAACATGGCTAACCAGGCTTGATGACTAAAACACGAAGAGACTTGTGTGAGTTTTCGTTGAGGAGACAATACTGGACAAAAATGTTTGCGGGTGACACACCCTAATCGACCATATGAGCAATGAGCCCTCAACCATGAGAAAAAAGTAATTATCCAATCAAATGAATGAAATAGCATTGATTGACAAGCAAGCGACAGTCCTCTGTGCTGATTGGCTAATGGTCAGGGTGGGCAGGCCAAGAGAACAGGTGGTTTATGGCACAGTTCCTGAATCAGTTTTTCTTTAATAAAGTCAAAGCTAAAAACAGTGGGATTAATTTGTACCTGAGCGTCAGTTAGCTTGTAAGAAATATACAAGAGGATGGCCAAAAGCTCAGCTGAGCTGACAAAACTAGAGGTGCTCCAATTGATCGGTGACCCGATCGGTATCAGCCGATACACGTGGTATCGGCATTGATCGGACGTGCCATTTCCGCCGATCAAAATAGCCGATTTCATTCAAGATGGC
>JBAJHX010000031.1:1033831-1053460 GCA_037176925.1 Amniataba percoides | reverse complement strand
TGCAGTAAATGTGGCTACAAACTACTAAATATGGAGATAAAAGGTTTCTGCCCAACAGCACTGCAGCATTGCATCTCAATTCAATACAAAAGTGTTAAGGTCAACTGTTTTTTCATGAACTGCAACGCTTGATTCCAATTTCTAATACTTATTGACCTAAATTAATTAGTTAAAATACTATTACTTTCTGTTTTTTTTACTAAAACTAGATCAAAACCTTTTTGAGTTTTCGTCGACTAAAGCATTGTAGTCCCCAAGACTAAAACTAAGACTAAATCCAACACACTTTTTTGTTAAACTCAGTGAATATCTCTCTAATACTGAATAGCTCTCTGTTCTGGGTGTAAATCGTCAAACAGACTTGGACCGAGCCACCCACACATCTTCATTCCCAGGTTGTCAAATAGCAACACTTTGTCACAACTCGTGCTCGTGAACAGGACAACACTAAAGCTGTGTGATACTTGGGCAGGTTTGAAGTAGCGTTGAAGGGAGGGGTGGGTCGGCTGTAGAGTTCAAGCATCAACAAGCATTTTGTGGGATTGCAGGTGTAAGAGCAAATGTGACTACAACAGAAAACTGAAGATGAGCATTTTTTTTCCTGCATTTTTAATCCACCTCCCACCAGGAGTTTGGTCAGACAATAAGCCTGCTGGATGTGCAATCATACAATGATTTGAACTGCAGTAAATTATACATCACTTTGGGATATCATGACCATGTTAAGTTGATATGGCCAGTGTGTATGGCAGAAGTTACACATCCAGCTGACACGCTGCATCATTAGTGTTCCTTTGGGGTCATGTGTCTGCTGAGCCAGGCTGGTAGTGTACCATGTGTTATCAGAGCACTTTTCCTCAAAACACCTTCCTGCTGCTGCTGTAAATGAGGTTGATGCAGTGGGTCATGCTATAGGTTGAAAAACCAAAACGATTGCTTAAAAAATGTTTAAAAACTCTGTAGAGCTCAGGTAAATTGCAAAATTATTGTTACATTGTAAGCAACCAGTCACATTACACCCATTTGATCCCTTTTTCGTGTAAACCATTGTTTAGTGCAGTTTTAAAAGTGCACAAAAACACAAAGTAGAAATAACTTGAATTTATTATAATAATAATAATACAAGTTATTTCAGCCTTCCTTGGTTTTTTTTCAAGGCTTTTATTAGTTGCCAGCTTTATTTGTTCATGCTGGCCATAAATTTATGGTGGATGCAGATGATAAGATTTCATATCTCATTACTCTGAGATTTAGGCTTAGAGACACAGCAGACATTCTATATATTGTAATATTGCTGCATTGAAATCTCATTCACTGTGCCAGATGCCTTCTGCCCTTGTTTGTGAGCGCTGAAATTGGGGTTTAAATGGCTTTCTGTGCCCAAGGAGGTCCAATGGAATTCTATATCCTGACAAAACATTTGTCCTTTCTCCAGTGCCAGAGCTGATCTGACAGGCTTTACTGTAGCTCTCTGAACACCTGAGCAGGGCCCTATGAATACAAATACATCGGTACACCTCGTCTGTTTCATCCCGGTTTAGCCTGCCTGCAATCCCTGCTATCTGCTTAATCTAGGGAGCCTGAAGTTGTAAATTCAATAAAGTAACCTCTCCTCAAAATTCATACGCCTGTCTGCTGTTATTATGATATTTGTGCCTTAAAAATCTGGCAGTGCAACGAAAAAGTCCTCCTGAAACTTTTTCCATGTAAATCTGATCAGTCCAGAAGAGGAATAGTGGTTTCCCTGCTTCTGTCGACATAGCAAAAGCATGCTTAGATATCTGTGTAGGTATCGAATTTTGGTTCACTCAATTTGTACCCCATTTTACTCCTTTGTCAAAAGACAACCATGAGGGTGCCAATTTTCCTCCCTAGATGTTCTGGCTTAGTATCATTTCACCTTTCTCTGTATAATAACTGAAGTAGCTACTGAGCTGAGCTTGTATTTACTGTATATATCAGGGCGCCTAGAAAGATGAAATCACACATCTGTACACTAACGGCAGGATCTGTGCTGTTAGCGGGCTTCTCAATTTCACATTTTATAAGCTATAACAACATTTTCTGTTGTTAGCCAAAGAATAAAAACTGGTTGTTCTTTAGTCATGCAATGCAAACTCTGTTCACCACATGAACACGCACAGCGCTCTCATTAATGTGGATGGAGCCTGCTCAGTGGCACAGCAGAGGTGCTAACACCAGGTAAGGGTGAAAAAGATTAACCTGGCTCCACTTTTGCAGCACCATCATCCAGTTTCCTCATTATTACCGTCAGAAGATGACTACGTAACAAGTCACCATAAATAGAATCTCACTTTTAAGTGTAATGATCTGAAAAAATTACAGTTAGAGTCATTTTGTGTAGAGTACCAAATGTGAGTTACAGTAAGTCAGTCTAGATACAGATGAATTTCCAAGTACATTTAAAACCCAAACAGATTGAAATTTTTCTGTCTTGCCTGACCCCCTAAAAATTAAACAAAAAAAAACAAAAAAAACTGCTGCCACTTCTGTCTAGACTCACAGTAGCAATATGTAGGGAACCTGTTGGCCTCTGCTGGAGGTGAGGCCTAACATGATACTGTATCCCCAGATGCTCCTGGCTAGCAGATTGTCCCCCTGAGTTACATTTCAACAGTGGGAAGGAGACTTTTCCCACTGAGGACGCATTTTCCCACCAGCGACAGAGCAACAGCCGGTGCCTATCGAGGTACAGTGCTACCAGCTTGTCGAGCTGCTAAATCACAGCCCCTTGATGTTGGGCTTGATTGGCATGGCGCTCTAAAAGAGTAACCAGAGCTCGTAACAGTTTGGAACAAAGCGCCTGTGCTTTTGAAGGGAGATGTTTACTCTGCATGCATAAGCCGATGGGCTCTTATTTGATGCAGGGGCAGGCTAATTGTGGAGACACCACTTAAATCTGTGATAATTACAAGGGATCTGCAGTGAAATATAATAACTAGGAATTGTGCCCCAGAGTAAAGAGGATGAAGCTGTATTTCATGAGCAAACCCAATGTGGCTGTCGGTCAGCCGCTGTGCCGTAGCATCACAACGGTAATCTTAATAAGGGAGCATTAAGCAAATTACCTGTGAAAATGGACAGTCATTTCCCTGCCCCAGGCAGCCCTTTTTTCATCTGATTAGACCATTGCAGTCATTAATCTGAAAGGAGGCCATTCTTCAGCAGCCACAGTCAGTGTGGCTTTTCAGGAATGAGACTGTTTATTCATACTGTCATGTTGTAAAATGACAGGGTTATGAGCCCAGGTTGGACACAGATGTAGATCATAATTGACCTTGTGTGCCTGAGCCCTACCCTCTGTAACTCACTCCATTGAATACACATGCACGCACACACATACACACACAAAACCACAAATTAAAAAAAAAAAAAGATAATCTGTGATGAGAATAACTCATTTGAATTAAGGACAGTTAAGTAGAATATAGAAAATTAGAATGGTTGGTTACTTTAATGACTTGATCATTCTTTCTTTCCTTTTAAAGGAAACTATGCATATAATGTAAGAATGCAAAAAATATGCAATAGTGAGGTCGGCTGATATTTGGCTACAAGGTTTAGCTTACAGTTGGTGTTGCCTTTCATTTCAAAGGTGTTGGATGGGATTGGGGTCATAGCTCTGTGCAGGCCAGTCAGTTTTTTCCACAACAAAGTGGGGCAACCATTTATTGATGTGCCTGACTGGAACAGAAAAATTACTTTGCCAAACAGCTGGAAAGCACACTTTATGAAATGTTCTGCTGTTGCATTAAGATTTGTTTTCACTGAAGCTACGGGGCTTTGTTCAAACCAGAGGACACAAAACAGAACAAAATAGCCCGGTCTGCATATGTTTGATCTCATAGTGTACACAAAGACATGAACATACAAACTAATATAATACCACTGTTAGCAGGTGCATCATGTAATGGTATGTGGTCTGGTTCTGGTCTACAGACAGACGCCTGTGTTACTGTCAGCAGTGTACTGTGACTGTAGGTATGAATCAACAGAGGTGAGTCTGAACACAGAGCTGAGGAGGAGTTAGACCTGCACGTACCACAGTCTTCTGTTATCTCCCAGCTCTGGTGTTTACCCTCTCCTAATCTTGCTTGTTCACATTGTGCCCCCCATAGGGAAGCTGCTGAATTACATTACCAAAGTGCTGCAACTAAAGTCATCATCTCTACATGGGAATGAAATGAAGAGTTTTTATTTCAAAATGTTGTAAAAGCATTTTGCTCTGGGAAATGTTTTCAAATTACACATAATTGCCTCCTCTTTTTGAAGTACAAACTTGAGACTGCTTATTAAAATTCATAACATCTGACAAAGAGTGCCATCTCATGTTTAGTTATTTTGTGAGTGCGAGGATAACTCAGTGTGGAGTCATATCCACCTCATGTAGTGGAGACCGTACATGTCGGAGAACTGATGTGATGACGAGGATGATTTGTTTTTTATTGCTGCTGATGCATCTTTGGGGGAAGCATCCCACAGGAACCATGATATCATCAGATTAATGGAGTACAGGCAGCATCTTAAAGTGTCAGAAAAAGTAAAGTGTCACAACAGAAAACAACATCAGTTATGTAACTGAGAATGTGGGGTCACATTTTCTTCTGCAGGTCTGTCTGGATGAAAATCGAGTCTCTTTCCAGTTCCACAGTAACTAAAGAGCCGCAAAGAATTTCAGCTTACCCAGCACGGACTTGAACAGTTGACAATATAATTTCTTTATTCATTATTTATTTATTTGACTTTTTGCCATGGTGGAAATAACGAGACATGCCCTGAGAGAACCGTCGCAGCTCTCCCTGGTGTAATTGGTGCTACCTTCATTCTGATGTGTCAGTCACCTACTGCAGTAGATTTACAACTTCATCTGGTGTGGGTGAAACCCCGTAAGAGCACTTTCTCCTGACAGCCTCTGTTTCACAGTATTACAGTGCTTCTTCCACTGCCTGCAGGAAATGCAGGAACCTGCCTTATTTTACATAGGAAATTGCCTTCTTTTTTAATTAAAATTACTTTATTTCATTCTATTTGGTATATTTTAGAGCACTTTTACCAAATAAAAACCCTCAATAATAAGATTGTCTATTAAAAACAAACAAGTTTCTTTAAATTAAGAGACTAACACGTATGTTGTTAACAATGTCATAACCTAAAAGCACCCCCTTAAACAGTTCCAAAAAATTAATAAAACATACTGTAATACATTAATTATTCATTTATCCATTCATTTACTTGTAATGTGGTCTGGGATAAACCTAATAAATAACTGAATATTGATCCCTTCCAATATGATCAATTTGCACCTGAAAATATTTCAAACTCCTCAGCATCCCAACCTTAATAACACCTTAACATTTATATCTTTGTCAAATAGTTCCAAAAAAAGCCACTCAGCCCTTAAAAGACATGTAATTTTTCAATTACCGTATTTTTCGGTCTCACAGTGCGCTTTATTATCCAGTGCGCCTTATGTATGAATTCTGGTTGTGCTTACTGACCTCAAACAGATTTTATGTGGTACACGGCGCTCAAAAATCTGTCAAAATGTTTTAGTACAACTTTGGTAAGCTACGAAGCTGCGCTGCTTGATGGATTGTTGGAGCATTATGGCCACCGTAGTCAGGAGCCTCGCGGAGTGATACTTACTGTGTGTAATGCGCCTTATAGTCCGGTGCACCTTATATTTGAAAAAAGATAAAAAATAGACCATTCATTGACAGTGCGCCTTATAATCCAGTGCGCCCTATAGTGCGGAGAATACTGTAAGCTATTTTGAATATGAGGTGTTTTTAAAGTATCTTCGGCCCTGTGACTGACCAGCGCCTGTGATTTTGTGAAATTTGCTATGGTTACTAAGACTGGTGTTGCCACTGGTTGTGCTAGTTGTCACCAGCTGCTTTGTGCAGTTTCTCAACCAAGTTATGTTACATTGAGACCAGTTTCACAGACAGGAGCTCAGATTAAGTCATGGACAATGTATACCAAACCAGAACATTTAAGTCACTTTCCATGAACATGGCTACACTTCCTTAGGTAGTTGAAGTCTATGTGGTCCTTGAGCGGGGTAAATAAGCTTAAATGAGAACACCTGGGTTAGGCCACATTAGATAAGTATGAGAAAATGCTGCTGGTCAAGTGGTGCTCATAACAGCCCAGAATGGAATAGAAAGCACCATTACTGGTGAGAAAACAAAATAACAACAAAAAGAGGAAAAAGAAGAAGAGGAATCCAGCTGCCAAAAAAAAAAAAAAATAGTGTAAATCCATTGATTTTCAGTGGATTCAAAATGTAAGAACAGAAGAACAACTTCAGGGGAAATATCTTCATCATCAGTTTTTTGTCTTCTCTACACATCTCTACATATTTATATTTTTGCTTTAAGTGAATAACATTTGTCTTTATAGACTCTATGGAATCATTCTATACTGACTTTAAAAGAGGATGAGAGGAGTGCAGAGATGAGAAGAAAGATATCAGCGCGGGTGGTGGACTACCAAAACAAACATGGCTGACGGACTGGGTGACTTGCTGTCCTGGAATACAAACTCTGGATGGGAAACCAGACAATGGCTGTGTGGACAGTTCAGATGATGAACCAAGCACAAATGATGAATTTACCACACAGAGCAGACTGGTTACCTCCTCTGGTAAATATATTCCAGTCTGTGTCTGTCGCTATTCTTCTCCCATGAGTGCACCTGTGCTTCAAACTGTGTGACACTGGTGCTGCTGTGGAGGGTGTGGACTCTGCACCGACTCTTCAGACCTGTGCAGATTCAGATGTCAGTGAGAGAAGATGCTGCACCACCTCTCAGCAGAGAACACAACAAAAACAACCAGGCATGAACAGTTAGTTGGAGATTTCCATGATAAAATGAAAAATCTGCAGGAAGAACATGAAAAGAAAATGAGAATTCTACAAGTTGAATTGGATATAAAGATGAAAGTCTCGTATCCTCTTCTCTTATCCTCTGTTATGTTTGGTTGTTTGACCTCTTTCCGCTTGTGATGACAGCCTGCCAGAACTTCCTGTAATTGATCATAAAGTCTAACCATCCTAAAAAAAAATACTCCTTACACTGGAAACAAACTGCAAAATGGTTGAGTTTGATGATTGAGACCAGCCGGTTTGCCCAGTTGAAGGGTCGGCTGTTTTGTCAGGGAGAGGTTTCACATGTCACTTCAGTTTTTATAAAAACTGAAAAGTAAAAAAGTCCATACAAGGTGTAAAAGGGCATTTATTCACTTAATGAGTTTTTAATTCACATTTTAAAATTTTGTGCAGAGCAATCTTTATCAAAAAAAAGAAAAAAGAAAAAAACATGAATACATTCACATTTAAATGTGTCTCAATCCATCCCACTAGTCTGGATATGAGCTCTGTTGTATCTTTGCTGCTCAGCTGTTGTGGAATTTAGGTATGGAGTGGATACAAAGTTACTGTGACCGTATTCAGTCTTCATTACCACCAAGAAGTAGTCCACCATGTTGTCCCCTCTGAAACCGAGCACACAATGGGCTGAGATAAATCATTTATCATACCTTTGCAGCCTGCAGTAATGTTTGAAAGAATTCTGAATTTGAAATACCCTGAAAATTGATGTTTAACCTGTTTCTATATTGGAGGGTGACATCTATACATGACATGACAACTCCTTGAAAGTGCACATATTCATAAAATAACACTTGGCCAGCAGTATCAGGAAAGACTCTTCAGTTCAAAAATGGCCTTGCAGGCCCTTTTTTGTACAAATCAAAGTGATCTTGAAAAGATATTTCATCAAAGGAATTGAATTAAATACTCCTGTCAAGTATTCATGTGGCTGCCCTCTGCAGGTCATGTTACGTGTCTGAGACTAAACTAAACATCATTTGGGGAGAAGGCGCAGGCCGGCAACTTCCTTCACGTCAGGATCATCAGGTAAATAGGAGGTCAAAATAATACAACAGGATTATTCCAGCACTAGCTTAATTTCATGAAGTTTTTGCACAGTTGCACCTTGCTCTTCAACTTTCACACTTTTGCTTGGAGACATTCACGTTTCCTTTTTTTTCCTATATGCCTAATCTGTAACATCTCAGTTTAATTCTGTCTCTTTAGCTGTTAGAACGGCACTGCCTGCTCTTCACATGGTTCTTTTTCCTTTGTGGTCGTTAGTTCAAGAGATTATGCAGTTTGTAAATTAAACAAAACCACTTCTGAGATTAAGCTGCGGTTTTTGTCTGTGTATGTCTGTCTGGTGTCCTCCAGATGACTGATCAAGACGTCTGGGACAGATTCTGTGGAGCACATGTTGTGTGAGACCAGGGATGAATATTAGAGCCCCTGTAACAGACAAAAAGTGGTGAGAGACAGACAGTTAATTGGATGAATGATGTGATAAAACTGCAGTACTTTGAGGCGTCTCACTTAAAGCCTACAGAAAAACTCATTTTGTTGAGTGCATTCCTCTCAGAGAAATTGCCAACATGTAGCACTCCTCAGTAAGAGACACTTCACACTGTGACCATATCTGTATGATCAAAGTCACCGACATGCCTTCCCAAACACTGAATCCATCCTTTAGTCCTTTTAAATGTACATTAGTGCAACAGAGTGTGTACTGGCATGTATGAAATGAAAAATACCGTTAATATGGGAGGACCCAAGGTTCACAAAGTAATATCTCCAAAGATTGTACAAAGATTGTACAATGTAATGTCTCTGTGTGAGAGAAGAGCTGAAGAGTCAATGAACTTGGTATGAACTTTGGACCTTGTTTATATAAAACTGTTAATATATACAGGAGTAAATACAGCTATATGAGATTCACTCCCTTTTTTCAAATAATCACTGTTGTCAGTTTCACTTTCTAGGAAACGTGTGCCCCATGTAGTCAAGATTCCCCTTTCAGTTATTTCCAGTATGGAGAAACTGTGGTTTTTAGTAACCTGAACTGTGAAGAATAACCACAGCAGGCTCTTCAGTATTCTGGCTTCCAGATGAGAGCCACTTGTCAAGGTCACGCTGCAATCCCTTATTAATTTCTCCCCCGACATTGACTTCCTGGGGCCTTCCCCACCATCTTTCATTTGAACAACTAAATCTTTTGTCATTTGTGTTTACAGAAATCAGCAGCATCAGTCACCTGCAGACAGCCAATTGAATATTTCACCCCCTGCATCCTTTCAAATGACCATGTAATGCCACTGCTGTTCCTCACATCTGATCAGGAAGATATTTCTTAGAGACGGCTAATGATGCTAGCAGATGAGATTGCCTCATCACATTGTGGCTCCAGTCTGCAGGGCTTTATATTAAAGAAATAACACAAAACCTTTACTGTCACTGACTATGTAATGAAAGAGCAAACCACAAAATGAGAATGTGAAAATGTTTACTGGTCCTTCAGTTTTCTAGACCACATAAAAGATAAAACAATAGTAACACTAATAATAAAAATACTAACAGTGAGGGTGGAAATATAGAAATCCTAATTACATTTACATAGAGAAAGAAAAAGAGGAAAATGACACTGCCCTTATCGACAGAAAAAGGAAAGAAGGAAAATGGGTTAGTATGATAGTACTCTTCTTTATTCTTCTACTAAAAGGATATAGTAAAATGGAATTTAATTATAACAATAGTTGTGTCAGTGTAGTCTTGTGAGGAAGAGAGAGAGAGCAGGTGAGGCAGAAGAAAGTAAAAAGCAAAAAGTCAGTAGAATGACAAATATTCATGAATAAAATCACAAATCTTAGTCTGTAATCTGTTATAGTGTTTAGACCCAATTAATACATGTATGTAAAGTGGCTAATAAAATGTCTTATTGACTTCATCAAAAGTTTTCTCAGTGTGATACGTTGTGTGGTGTTGGGAAGGAGTTAAAGTTAAGTTTACATAAATGTTATTAATGTCTCCAGCTTAGCAAATAGCTGTTTGGGGATGAAATCAGATTGTTGTGCATGCTTTTGTTTTTTATTCTCGGCTCAGTGTGTCATTGTCTGTCAGTACCCACAGCAGTCTGCACGTCATTTTCATCCTCATCAGTCCATTCAGTGATGCACCTGCTGTATGGATGGATGGAGGCATTGTCTTCCTGAAAGAGACCAGGATAGAGATGTTTCATCAGAAGAGCCCCCAGCAGAGCAGGACCAGCAGCCCCCTCACAGGAGGGGTGAAGGATCCAGGTTTATCCTTTGATTTGTCACCAGTCTGTAAGTCGTCTTTAATGCTTTAATTATTTGATGATTTGAAGATTTTCCAGATGTCACGGTTTAAATTTAGATTTGTTCTAATTTGTTTGAAAGATGTTTTAGATGTCCGATTTTAATATATTTTTTATCATTCAGCATCTAGTTAGGACCTATTTCACATAAATATTGTTACCGAAGTGCCAGTGAAATAATCATTCATCAGTAACTGATGCTATAATGATTTTGTGCACTTCTTTATAATCACTGTCACAAGTATCCTTGCTGACTGTCACTACCAATACAGACACTTTGCACATTTATCCAGTCTGACATCTTGGCACACCTCACAGTGAAATACTGATGTCCAGCCTGGGCTGCTGGAGTGCAGCCAGAGGCAAGAGAGCGTGGAGGGACGCGGGAGAGGGAAATACAAGTAGAGTATGAGATTCTCCCTTTATTTCAGACGAGCCACATGAAGCTCTTTAGGGAGACGGATTCTGGGTAAAGATGTTGAACAGGGGGAGTTCGTAAACTCAACAGTTCTTAGTTGTGATGTGAATTATGCAGGTAATATTCAGCCTGGTCGAAAGAAGTCAATAGAGCCAACAGGCATCCTGCCTCCCATAATTTCCTGCAGAACAAATATCTGATGGGAAATTCAAACATCTTGCTGTTGTGTGAGGCAGTTCTTACTGATATTCATATAAAGATGGTAAAGCAACAAATAATGCTCCAGTCATTACACTGAACCTAAATCATTTTAATTCCCTTTATAGATTCCTGATAGTATTTGCATCTTTACTAAAATAAGCACTGTGATTTACTGTCTTCAGGATGATGTTTAATTCAATATGTAAATTCAGAATGTAAATTTAATGATTAACCAACCAACAAAGTTGGTCATACCATATTTTTATTCAGCCTGAGTGGGTTGTATACAGCTGTAAAAAACATTTCCAGGACGTTAGGACAACCAGCATGGTGCCTAAGAGTTGAAACTGGGGACAAAGGCATTACTTGTTACAGTCATTGATTTAAATGCACATTGATAATTAGAAATTCAAATGACTGTTTCAGTATTTTGATATGTGAGGGGGGAAGTTGCCATTGAGAAGTTTAAAAATGTTTGGAAACCTCTGTAATAATGTACACTTGGAAGAAGAAAATAAACACTGTGTTTTTGCATATGAAATGTACAATGTGATCTATTATAATCTGGCCTTTGGGATGTAAAGTCTAACAATCATACCCCAACCCCTAACCCTAACAGGCAGTTCTCAATGAAGAAAGAAACAGAGGTTTAACTTCCAGAAGTGTTAGGACAGTTAATTAATCAAACTAAACTGATTGATGTTCCTGATGTGTACTATTGAAAGATTCACCCACATGAATGGCAGTGTAAACACTAGTGTGTTTTCTTCATTGATTACCTTTTGGACCCTCTGGCTAAAACCAAACCTGATAGAAATCTTTTCTCCTCTAATGTGTGCCACTACTACACTATTCAAGTCATGAAAAGCCAAACCAAATATCTGGATGTGCCCATGTATGTCTGTTCATCTTCAGTGATACTTTTTTAATGAGATGCATGCATGTTGGCTTTGCATGCATGGCAGCTGTGAAACTTTTGGGGTGGGACTTAGTGTAGTTAAATTTAAATGATCAGACCTTATTATACTAAGCAATATCACAACACATGTCAAGTGATAAATGATGCCCATAATTTAGTAGCAGTTGCTTTCAGATGTGTGTAGTAATCAGGTGAAGTGTGATGTGCTAAACACTCTCAGGGGAATATAAACTGATGAGTGCAACAAACAGAGAAAACATCTTTTCCTCCTGCCACCCTGGGGACCAGCCCTGGAATATCTAACCACTTTTAAAATGATAGCTAAGCAAAATGCAACTTCAGGGTGACTTTTAGTTCATTTAGTTTCAAAACCTTTGTTTTGACAGTGTGACACAATGAGGGCAGATTCTCTGCTCGAAGACACAGTTTGACAATGGCAGATTAAAGGATAGATAAAAAGGAATAGATAACCGCATTAAAGATACTGAACAGATCTACATGAGATATGGCTATGACAGGACTTTGCACAAGAGCAAATGGTTCAAGAGGTTCAAAAATATGAAATAATGTCACAGTATGCACAAAGCTGCAGTCATTTTTTCTTCAGCTCTGACATGAGTATGAGCTGAACTTTAAAAGGTGATCCTCAGGTGTGCAGCCTACAAGCATCTTTACATCTGAAGCTTTAAATCAGCATTTCTCAGCACTGTCATGACTGAATCAATCTCATCAGTCATCTGAGAAAACAACATCAGCATTTCATTAGATTATTGAACTCTTGGGGACAAACTTTACAACTCCACAACAAACTAAAAATCACACACTTTTGTTAAGTTAGTATACATCCAACTAATATAGAGCAACACTCGCATTTCTTTGTTGTTTTTATGGTGACGTGATGAATGTGAGTCCAATATTTACCGTCTCTCAGCTGATTTGGGGTGTTTTTCTATTAAACACTCCTCTGTGTTAAATGCTCATGTGCTCTGTCTGGAAATGTGGTGGGTGAGTGCACAGAGACTGAATATGGACAGACAGCTTGCAGGTAGAAAATTCAAAACAGTTTGCTTAAAGAAGCTGAAGAATTCTTGGGGGCTGAGGGGGGATGATAGAGTCAATAAGATTTCTTTACTTTATCACCACTAACTCTTTACCCTGTATATATGGTCATCTTACCCAGTGTCCATATTCAAATATTATTTAATGACACTGTGATATATGTTAGAATATAGTAAGATACTCTATGGTATTATTAGGGGTGAAGTTTTCTTTCTATAGTATAGTACAATAATAATGTACTCTATGCTTTTATAATGAAAATGGTATGAACATGAATTTGTGGAGACTTGTACTTCTTGACATAGTGTTGTGTATATCAGTATATTTTGTGCTTTAACCCCCTGTGATATTGCTGTCTCACTCTCTGTGGTGAATCTGCTGTGGTAGCACTGTGTTTAATGGACTTAGTGTGATTAATTGTAAATAGTCCTGCAGGTAACTGAAGCAGCATTGGACAGTGTTTTTGTTTGATTTCTTTTCTCATGTTTTTCTACATTTCTACTTTCACCTTTTCTGTATCACTGTGTGGAACTGCCAGTTTTCACATCAGCATACACCTGCACTTGTACAGAGAGACAATAAGCAGGCAGGAAAGGAGGTTTGAGTCACTCCATGTTTATTCATTCATTGAAAAACATGGTAAACAAATGAACAATATGATTTTGGGAATAGACATAAAGAGAATATTAAAAACCATCACTGAATTAACCTTCAGGTCTGGGAGAAAAGATTTTCTGTTGGGCTTGTACAATCACCCAATCTCTTTTCTTCTGTGCAGTAGGTGTGTACCCTGTCACATTCTGGATCCCACTGGAAGCACTGTATACAACACACTACACAAACTGTACACTGCATTTCATTTTACTGTGTGCCATGAGACCAGATCAGATAACAAATAATCAAATCACCAAATTAACTTCTTACTATGATAATATTAATCATAATTGATCACAAAACAACTGTTAGTTGTGGCTTTATTCTAACATTCACTCTGTTATGTATTATTTTGGCTGTAAACCTTTGACAGCTCATGTGGGGACACTTGGTATTTTCAGTTAAAAATAGATTTTAAATAGGCCATTATTCCCATACTCTCCCCACTCTCTTGAATTGAATAGAAAATATAACAGAGCAAGAAATGGTTTAAAATGCAACTGTAAATTAAATAAATGTGTAAAAAAGAAAAGTGCACTTATATGGGTGTTGACATGAGTTACATTTGTCTTCAACATTGGTGTAAGTTCAAGATACATGAAAATGCACGCAGCAGAAATAGATAGAATAATAGATAGATCAAATCTGGAAGAATTTCATTTTTTTAAATGTCTGTTAAGTCACTGTCTGTAGTAGTATCAGTATCAAGGTTCCGCCCACACACACACACAGGCCCAAACAGATAATCAGTCAATAGACTCTGTTAGCTTATATTTACCTGCTAAAGATAAAGTTACATTTTCTCTTGATGCTCTTGACATTTGCAGGTGTGATATGAACTGCTATAAAATGACAGAAACTATCTTTTGGAAACATGTATTTGACATATACTAGTTTGTTATATTCTGTTAATGTACAGACAATAAAACCTAAAATTGAAACTGAAGGCCCAGAATCATAAATCACAGTTCTTTGAGATTATAGCTTTAACAATCATAAAAATAAATCTAACACAACCACAGAGGCCTGTAGTGCGGCACAGCGTCACTTTCAGTCTTCTAGTCAACATGTTTCCTATGAGCTGCATGATAAGTGCAGTGTAAGCTACAACATGTTCTTTTCAGCATGTGATGTGACTTTGTGGTCGCCAGCAGGTGGCAAATCCTGCAGTGAGAATACATTTATACATTTATGTTTTTCTGTGTCACTGCAAACTTGACACTTGTGACATTCTCTGCCATCTTTTACCAAAGGTGACGGCTGTTAGTCAATCACTCTTCCTAGAGAAAACATTTCTATCTTCTCCTGTCATTTAAAAACCGGCACGCCGACATTGACTTTCCCATTAAAACTTTCCTGTCATCACTGACAATTCTGCAAGCCAGCTCGTGTGCGTCGTCTTGACAAGTAAACAAAATACTTGAGATGACGATGGATTGCTGTTTGACTGACGTTTCTTTTCAAGTTCTCATCATCAGCGTTTAAACTGTGTCTACGGATGGGAATGCCAAATTATGTTGCCATCGTTGCCAAATACATTGCTAATGTGCAAAAACATTAGCGGGAAAGAGCAGTTAGTTTTGTTGTGACACGCTTTCTGTGGACATCTTGCATTTTACAGAGCACATGACAGTCTATATATAAAGTCTTGACAGTAGTTAACGTGCCCTCCAGAGAGAGAGAGATGCCCCACAGTGGTAGATGCTCCATTCTCTGCATTGGCACTCCTTCTTGTTGGAGGTGACTCCTGAATGGCAGCCTGTCTTTGTCACAAGAGTCTGAAAACTTTGTCTTTCTGTCAGTAGGAGGTACAAGCACTGCCTACTCAGTAATGTGTTAGACCACTGAATTAATAAGCTCCCTGGCCAGACAAATCCCTGTCCTATTTAGTGATAAAGCAGTGAAATCAACTGATAAAGACACAACAGTAAAAACAGGAAAATAAAGCTCGAAAAGAGGAGGAACAAATACATTTGTCTGGGTGTGATAAAGTATCCTTTCAAATAATATATCAAAGCATACAAAAAAGAAGCTCTGTACTATCTTTTATCTAATACTAAGCTATACGTGAAGGTAAAATACACAGCGCAGTGGAATCTGGGTCACACTGGATTTAAATAGTCCAATCCTCATACTCAACTTCTAACAAGCAATGTTGTAAAAGATGGAGTTTCAGGTGAGACTGAAGTGGGAGAAGTAGCAGTAGGAGATAATAGGTGGTTGGATAAGGGTTCATCTTCAGGTCAGAGGGGTGGTTGCATAATGGGGAAGTTTCTGAATTTGAATTTGATAATCAGCAGAGTACACACTTTTTATCCAAATATGTCTTTCTTTTTAAAAGTTTTGAATGTTCATTGGCATTCTGAAGGCTAAAAAACCTGGCTATACATAGCAATTTAATACTTTCATAAGCCCCTGGGATTGGCTAAACCCGTCAGCAGTTTTATTACCCGCAACCATACATCCACCACCAAGGTGAAGTGACTTACCCCTGCACATGATGGACAGAGCATTTTTTGTGGAGAGGCTTGACTTAGCAGTATCACTGATTCATTTTATTTAGTGTATAGTTAATTGCATACAAATGACACAAACATCTCTCTCCAACTGTTCGACATGTCACTATGTAAAATTTCAGCACACGTAAAAACTCAGATCACACCACATGCACTGCAAGCTGTGTGTAGAGAATTAAAATAAAAGACTGACTTACTCTTAGAATTGTCTATGCCTGATTTTATCTGCAGCAAAAGTCCTGATTAACTCCTTAAGTCCATTTTCCAGAGAGTGCCACCTCCAGTAGACAGTAGTCACTGAGTATAAGGCAAACAAAACAAAAATCCATCTTTGTATTTGTTTGAGAAGTTGAGGGGAGTTGAAGTTGAGATTTATTCACCAAATTGAATGCTTTCTTGAACAAAGTCTTCCCTCAACTCCATGGAATATTTCCTCTGCATATTTCATTAGCAGAGGTAAATGTAAATGTGTCTATGGAGGCATCGTGCTTACATTTGCATTACCTGCATAGATTAGCTGAGTCGCACAACTCGTACCTGCCTGGCCCTTTTTAGAAAATTGTGTTCCATTTTTATTAAATAGTAAATTAATAATAAATATATGTCTTTTCTTTTTCTTTGTTGATCTTTCACTTTTCAGCATCTCTCATGTGTCTCATATTTTACCATTCAAATTCAAATGTATTTATTTAAAGCCCAAAATCACAAACATTGATTGCCTCAGAGGGCTTTACAATCTGTGGCTGCGGACTCCAGAGACGCTCATGATGTTGCAACAGTGGCAGGTTTGTTGTTACTGGTGGTATCTGTTGACACTCACTGGTGACACAGTGCACAACTCCAACTAAAAACCTGAATTATTATTGATATAATTGACATTCAGAGGCCCTAATTCAGGGTCCGAGGGCCTCAGCCAAGGCCAGCTCATGCATTAAATAGCTATAGCTTTGGCTACACACCACAATAAAAGCAACACTTTTTGGGAGGTACATTTACTCTTTTGCAAGAATCAAATGAGAAAATCAATATCAATTTCAGGTTTGTGAAGTGCAATGCTGCAGTCTGGATATGGTTACTTTATCCCAGTGTTAGGACTGGAAGCTAGGGGACACGAGACACTGGCCATCCAATGACTGTCCAGCGTCAAAAAGTACCTACTAACAACTCTAAAGCTCACTGAAAACACTGTATCTTGTTTGTCTTTGTGTTTTGCAGGGGAATTATGAAGATATTTGATGTAAATGGTGGAATCAAAAGTTGGCAGACTGTTGCCTCCTTTGTTGCCCATGCAAAGTTAGCAGCTCGGTGCTAACTTTGCAAGGTGCTTGCAAAACTTACTCACTCAGGTATCACCAGGAATCCTAGACAAGCCTCAGACTTCACTGTACTGCACAAGTACACAAGCTTGCCAGGCTGTAGAAAAGTGGCCTGCTGACAACTTCAGTTACTTCACCTTTTGCTTGTTTTCTGTGATTTAAATGCAGCATGGAATGACATTTGGGAGATTTCACAGATATTACATTAGCATTTTTATTAACCAATATTATGATCTTTCCTCTCCTAAACCGTCTCTTAATCAAGACTTTGAAAATCACTGACACTGGATGTAAAACCTCCAAGTCTGAACATTATCCAGCATTTTACAGAATCCTCCGATACGTATGTTCTTGACGGTAACCTGATTCAGACTTGGATGGACTGAGCACAGTTTATTTAGATACAACAAATCCATGAAGTGACACTATATTCTCTCAGCTACACTATCCAACATGAGCACAGCCACAGTCACGCAGCATGACGTAAATTGAAGTTGTTAAGCCTGATAAGGAATCCATGTAAAAGCCAATGTGGTATTAATGGGACCGGTGTTGCTGTTATTGAGTCTGATTTAATAAGGGAATTGGTGGTGATTGAGGTCATCTTGCTCATCTGCTTCTTTCAAAAATAGTCTAACATCTGAGCTCATGAGACTGTGTGCACTTCCACTTCCACACACTGCTGCTGACATCTTAATTTGCTGCTGCCAGGCAGGTTTACTCCTCTGCAATCCTTTTGGAGAGGATTATACACCATGCCTATTTTATTCACCTCCAATTCCAATAGAAATATTTTAGCTAGTGGCAGAAAAGAGAAATCTTATTTGATTCAGTTTACTTGACGCACACGGCTGCATGTTTATCCAGGAAAATAGCAATTATCAAGCAGGTTTCACCTGTGAGAACTCTCTATTTTTCCACATTCATTCTCTTATGCTGTATTTATGTTCAGGCCACAGGAAAAAGAAAAGGCTCCACAATTGAAGTCATTACACAGGGGTCACAGCCACTGACTTCCAACCATGACAGGAACTCTGTCTCATCATTCCTTTTGTACAGCTGCATGCCGCTCAGCCTTTCTACGGACGCATTCAGCCGGCAAGTGACTGCTGCAGCGGTGTATTCATAAGGTGAAGTACCTGACTGCTCTCCCAGGGGTGGGCCATGATTGAGCAACTTTCTGAGTTCTCCAGAAACAACAGCACTCCAGCAGGGGAGCGTGGACGGGCCGGACTCTGCTCCTGTCTAACCACAAAGAGATGCTCCTCTTAAAGTGATGAGCGAGCATTCCTGGCTCATTATTTTTTCAGCTAGACACAGGTTGTCACTTTGGCTCTGCAGAGTCAAAAATAAAATTCTAGACTTTTTCCTCCAGACTCTCATAGTTTGAGCTCTCAGCAGACATCTTTATTACCTTGCCAGTGGAGACTTTGCCGCACACAGTGTTCCTGTTTTTGACAGTCGAAAGACATCTTTGTACTTTTGTATGGTTTAGAAAAACAGAAAGTGATGCAACCAGTAGACTGGGCAGCAAAGTCTGAAAAAAGATGAATTATTAACTAAAGGTGACTACACCAGATTCTTATGTCAAGATATCTATGACACTAAAGACATCAGTGTCATTGTAGTGAATATCCCCGTTATTGGCTTTTATTTTCTGAAAGAGCAAAGACGCCTTCACTTCAAGACTTCAAGAATTTATTTGTCATTGCACAACAATAACATTATGTGATCATTGCCAATGAAATTCTTAAGTCTCTTTCTCCCTACAATAAACAAGCAATGCTAAGGAATATTAGCAGAAAAATAATTGAAAAATTCAAACAATAAAATAGATTAAAGAATAAAAATATAGAAATAAATAATAGTACAGAGTACTAATAGATTAATAAATATAGACCTGAATAATTTAAATTAAACAAAATCTACATTTACATCTAAGAAAATATACAACTAGAAGAGATCAGCAACATATAAATATATAAATATATAAATATACAATAGAAGATGCATTTAAAGGATGGTGGTGTTACTGTTATTGTTTTAAGAGTTTATGTGTTCAGAAGTCTTATGGCCTGCGGTATGAAGCTTCCCTGAGCCTGCTGGTTCTGGCTCGAGTGCTGCAGAACCGTCATCCAGACGGCAGCAGACGGACCAGACTGTGACTGGGGTCTTTAATGACTCTGGTGGCCTTCCTCCTACACACTGGGTGTAGAGGTCCTCCATGGACGGCAGCTCTGTCCTGGTGATGTGCTGAGCAGCTTTCACCACCCTCTGTAGAGCCTCACTGAGGGCGGTGCAGCTGCTGTACCAGGC
>JBAJHX010000031.1:1019900-1033731 GCA_037176925.1 Amniataba percoides | reverse complement strand
TCTCTCCACCGTGGTCCCGTTGATGGAGAGGGGGGCGTGTTCCTCTCTCTGCCTCCTCCTGAAGTCCACGATCAGCTTCTTAGTCTGGCTGACGTTGAGATGGAGGTTGTTGTCCTGGCACCAAGATGTCAGGGCTCTCACCTCCTCTTTGACCTCCTCTCTATATGTGTCCCTCTGGTCCACGTGGGAGAGGGCAGTGTGGAGGGTGAGGACAATGGCATCTGCAGTTGATCTATTGGGCCTGTAGGCAAACTGGTTTGATTTCCCAAAAGGAGAGCGAGGAAGCGCCTTGTTCGTGTCCGCGTAAGGGGTGTAAACATTATCGAGTGTGTCCTCAGCACACGTAGGACAGCTGATGTGTTGGTGACATCTCAGCAGGACTTTTGACTTTTCAAGTTTATGAGCTTGAATTGTTGACAGAAAATAACTGAAAGTTTGACTGGAACAAGGCAACTACGGAATCACTATCAGGAGAAGATCCTTAGATTTGCCTTAGACATCTCAGAAGTGGAGTTATTGTTGTTTGTGTGAAATCAGTAGTGGTCATAGCTAAATGTGACATATTAGATAGAACACACACTCTCTGATTTCACCCTTCCTTCCCATGCCTATGAGTGACTGTGTTAAATGTTCTCTCATCTCTCAATTCATTAACTCAACAAGGCTCAAAGACAGCATAGCAGTGAAAGACTGGAATAAATTAGCAATGAAAACAGTATTTGTGTTAAAAACAGCAACTCAGACCAGCAGAGTGGTGAGTGTGAAATTACTCTTGAGTCAGTGTTGTAGAAAAAAACATTATATAATTTGACATGCTAAAGTATTAAGAGCATGGCTAATTTAACACCTGTTCAGTGGGTTTTACCTGGCCCTATTAGCAACCAGCCCTGAGATATTTGACACTGCCGTTATTCAGCCATACACCAACTTCTATTTGAGAAATGAAAATACAAACCTCCATCTATGTGATTTCTAAATGGGACTCTTTCACGTTTATCTGCTGGAATTTGCTTTCTGCAAGTGAGCAAGCTGAGGGAGGATCTGCGGTCGGTCCCCTGACAGAGGAGAAATTTTAATTAGCATTGCTTGCAGTTTGGGTCACCAACATCCATCTGAGACTGTTCAATATTTAATTAAATCGCTCTTGCTTTACACCTTTGTCCACCTCAGAACACAATTCCCCGCAACACCTTTTATTCAGCATCCCAATTAATCAGTGCAAAACACAAACACTTAATGAGAAACAGCTGCCAAAGAAAATACTCAATAAATCCCACAAGCAGCTGCTATTGTCTTAAGTGATATCGCATGTTTAAAGGCAGAGGCTTAAGAGCAACAGATTTTATGTTTATGTTCTTCAGATACTGCAGTGGGGTGGTCAAATGCTAAAATATCTTTTGAGATCTCTAAATGGGGGTGGGGCTGTCTGTGTGTGTGGGACATTAAATAATACCAAGTGTACAAGCCCATAAAATACACATTTCCCACTTGGTTTGTCATTACTAGGAGAAGGTTGTTTTCGCCATTAGGATTGGGGTCACTATTAGAGAAAAACGAGATCAAATCATCACTTTTTCTAAATGTAATGAATTCCTGGTTTGTGTGAGAAAGAAATTCTCTGGCCTTTTGTACAGCAAATCATTTGACTCGTTATTACAGGGAGGCTGCAGGTGTGATTAATCAGTGGCTTACTGTCACTTGGAACACAGCCATCAGTAATCTTCTTGGTAATACCTGAGCTCTTCCTTTGATGAACAGATAAAACATCTAACATAAACACAGTTCTTAAAGCAACACTATGTAACTTTTGAAGGAATAACATCTTGTCTATGTCTTTAACAGACAAATGAGAAGTTGAATCCATAAGCAATAAAAGGCACTCTTGCTAAATCTTTACACACTCAGATTTTCCTGCTCCAGTCTCCTTTATTCTGGCACAGCCAGGTCAATCAGACCTAACTGCAGATGTCCTTAAAGAATAACACAATTCAATTATTGAACAAGTGCACAATAGAGAATTTGATGAAAGTCAAGAGGGTTTGTCGATTAGACCCCATTGTGATGCTGTATTTTAAGGGGGCAGTGATGCCATGAGCTGTCCACAATTTTCTTTTTACAAGAATGTTACTTTACATTTAAGTACAAAACTGAAAAATACTGTTACAGTAACAGCAGTGTGTAACTGTGTTACTTCCATCCCTGCCAGCATCTCATGTTGCTTGCAGTGAGCTAAGTTAAACATGCAGTGGCCATGACTGCCAATCAGCTCTTCAGACCCGTTTGTACATATACACCCACTTTAATCACTTAAACCAGATGCTAACTCAGTCTTCTTTTTGCACTAACCATGTACATTTGCATATATTTGCACTCACTGTAATTTGCCTTGTGTATTTATTATGTCTTATTTATTCTTCTAATTGATTGCACGTGTTTTGCTTTAAACTTTGTTTATTGGCTTATTTTTTGTTTGTTTTGGTATTTCATGCACCTAGGTTTGAGAGAACTGTAAACTCAATCCTCTGTTTGCCCTGTACATGCTGCAAAATTGACAATAAAGCAGACTTTGCCTTTGACTTTGACTTGACCATATGAAAGGTCGCTTTCAGTAACATGTCCTGCAGTGGGACTGCTGCAAGTGTTTCATAAACTGAAAAAAGCATAATGTAAAAATGTTTACATACCCACAATGTGTAGTTAACTCTCTAGAACCATGTGGGCCATGGTTTCCTGCCATGATGAGGGGAAAAACAGTCTAATGTCTTCCTACCAAGAACTGCAATGAGCCACAAGTTTTCTACTGCACTTCAGTTATAAAGCCACCCCACTATCAGAGGCTGGGACAGGGCTAACAGTGGTTTACCTGAAAGGAGGATAGAGAGGGACGGCAGCAGGTCAGCTGAAATAATAGGCATCCACCACCACCCTCCCTTAATCACCTCACCTGGAGAAGGGAGAGAGAAAGCCACAGCTCCAAGGTGGTGCACCTGTCATGATAGTAAACGTGAAACAGTGTGTGTGTCAGTGCTGGTGGCATTACAGGAGTTTGACTAAAAGCAGAATATAATATGTACAGAATAGAACAACACATAGGTTTGTTATTTTGAGTATAGTGCCATTTACATTCATGCATAATGTATCATTTCCTGTTACCACAGAATATTGATTTCTTGTATTCTGACTGCATAAACATTAAACTATAATAATCAGCATACATTAAAATAAAAAGACGAATATAAAATGTGATAATGATAAGTATAAAAAAAATTAAATGATCACATACAGTATCCTACATGGCAGTCTCTATGAGTTTGTTTGTTAAAACTACCATTAAGAAAATAAACTCTGAAGACATCTCTTGCCATTTGAAATGTTTTGTGTGCCTCTTTGTTTGGTGTGACTCAAGTGTGTCCTTTCTCCTGTTTGATCACAGGGATTATTTGGAGGTTTAGTCTTTTAAGTCCTGTTTCATTTTGCCCATCTCGCTTGTTAGCATTTAAATGACTTTTTGTAATTGCCTAGCCGAATCTTGAAATAACATGAGGCAAATAGCTTTTTTCGCTCCTCCTCTGCAATCCCTCCTTGTTGTTAACCTACCCATTCAGTCTCAATAACAAACCAACAGAAAATCCTCAGGATCCCTGTCAGGAATTTGGTTCAAATGATTCACGTTGCTGCTGCTGGTCTGCTTTGATGCTTGTCACTTTCAGTTTTGTTAGTCCCCTACATGAGCAAAATATTCATCAATTACCCAGACAAACCCACGGGAATGAAACACTAAAGTGCAGTATGCTGCTGGTGAGCCAACGGAGCCGCTGCAAAAGCTTCTTTGAATGTGTGTGTGTGTGTGTTTGTGTGTGTGTGTGTGTGTTTGTGAGGACATAAAGGGATGCCTGAGACGTCCTGCAGTGAAAGCCCTTATCTTGCATTTACACATAAGGACTTAGGGGAGGGTATGATTCCTTTGTAATCTTTAAACCACCGTTCCAATATTATTAAACCCAAAGTAAGAACCTATAGAAGGAAGTGTGGCCAGCTCACCCAGCGTCACTCACCCACAGCTGAACGTCCACAGCTGAACGTATCATCACCACTGTAGGCTCTCTCCCTGCAATGGTGTGCTCGACCAACACTTTGCTCCTGAGCAAGAACCACAGGACAGAGCTTACTTTGTTGTGTTGATGACAATCTAACCTTTCATCTGGCCTTCATTTTAGCTAAAGGTAAAAGTGACTGTCTGATTGGATTTGGGACGTGACATGTGGTTTTCACCTCACACTCACACCCATAAAAGATGTGTGATGTACTGTGCATCACTGTACACATGATTATCACTTTCAACATTTTAGATATAATGTTATTATTAGGTCATATTATATTATATCAGTATTTAGTCCAGGAATATAGGAACATTCTCCGTCACCCAGAGGAGGAGCCAGCAGGGATCCTGCAATGTAAGAGACTAACATTAAATATTAGATAAATGGTTAACGAAAAAAAAATGCATACAATCAAATACACCAATATTTTTAATGCATTTTATTATTTCTTTCATTTTCCTCTAAATTAAATTCATCTTATATTGACCTCTACAAGTACTAAAAAAAAACAAAGCAATAAAAAAGGTTGCAGGTATTTTATTATGTAACACCACTGCAGATGTGAGAGTCCAGGAGAGAGTCACTTTTACTGGATGACGTTACAGTAACAAGCATGTTGTGTAACCACAGCTGTGACAGAGCTGCATATTAATCAGTGCAACTATTCTGACATCTGTTTTGATCTTTTTGAAATGTCAATGATATGATAAATCTTGTGCCACACACTTCAACATTCACACCATTTCATCAACACTGATAAGAGCAAACCATTAATTAGGGACTGTACAACTGGTGTGAAATGGACAGTTGTTAGTAATCAGTACAAACATAATCATTAACAATGTTCAAAGATCCACTAGAGCATCACACACAATAAATAGGAAAAACGTTTAAAAGAAATACACAGAACACATTTTAAGTATAATTAACTAAAATTACTGGGAAAGACAGCTTTGACTTTCAGACTGTGAAATGCCAGAGGGCACACTTTACCTTAAGTAGGAACTTTCCTTTCAACATGGAAAATATTTTTACAGCACTGTCCTCCAGTCAAGATAAGTCAGTGGATTAATGTAGAATCAAGCACTTTTAGAAATGTGTCTGCATCACACTGATAAGCAGGCAGTATGTAAATAAAGTTAATATCAGAAATGCAGCATCCACCATTGGTACCACCTGGTAGAGGAAATGTGTAAACATGTGGCTGTGCTGGCTGAGAGACAGACTACATGTAATGGGATCTGGGACATGATTACAATGCTAACACTTGCTATTGTGAATATGATTAATAGCACTGGATTACAGGTGATGTGTAGGATTACACATTTAACATGAGGAGTGTTCAGAAAGGCGTGAGAACAATTGTATTGATTCATTTGTGAGCGTTAAATTTCAGCAGTGAAAAATGAACATAACAGCCACAGATTAAATTAATATAAATAATTAAGAAACCATAAAGAAAGCATGTGATTAATTAGGAGTGAAGTGACTAAATCTGCATGCTTAATTCACTCTTCAGTGCACCCATTCACCTTCTTTATTTCATCATTGATTTAAATCAAAATAAATATCCTACAGATGTTTAATTATGTGTGTTCATACATACTTTAATATGAGAAGTTTGTTAGCATCAAGCTACTAGAATATGTTTTGGCTTGACACTGATTATTCTACTCATTCAGCTGTGTAGCTCAACTAATGACTAAACTTGAACAAACGTGACGTCAAACACAGCAGCCTGAGCAATGACTGACTCTGCATCCAGGTGCAGGTATAATAGGAGGTGGATGAGTTCCAGTGTGGAAGTGTTCAGAACTGGCTCTTATCTACCAGTGGTACCTATTATTATGGACTATTATTACCATGAAGCTGATTTACATTTCTATATGAAAATGATAGTGAATTACCTGAACAGAGGAACTGTTTTGTGTTTGGCTCACAAAGCAGAGGTTTAAACTGGCTGATGCTCACACAGCACAGAGCTGCAGACTTGAGACATGAAGCAGAACCACATTTCAGTGATGAAGATGAAGGTTTGAGGCTTCCCTTAGATTTGAAAGTCAATCACACTTGACCTTTTCCTGTAATTAAAAATAGTCAGTTGTCATGGTTTGACTTTGTAAAGCTAAATAACACAGTAATCTGCTGGTCCCTTACAAAATGAATTATATGAATGAACACGGTCTATTATCTGAGCTTTGACAAGTTTAATGGTCAGTGTTCAAAGAGACCTTAAACTCAGAGGACTTCAGACTTCAAATAATCATCTCTGGACTGACTTGAGACTCGACGTGGACTTGTCACACCTGACTTAAGACATGACTTGTACTCTTCTTGACCTGGTCAGCTGCCTCACTGGATTCAGGATTCAGACCTGTCTGACTAAACATGAGACTTTTTCTGACACTGTTTTCTAAATTAGTTGAGACTTGAAATAACACAAGGTGGCCAACATTTACAATAAATCCGACTCATTACGCCTTTAAGATAATTTCCCATGTGAATTTAGCTCTCTGTATATAAATAGATATCAGGCAGACTCCTCTGGCTCCATCTGCTGCCTCTGAAGTCACTGGACAAGAATCCACCACGCCTGAATCAAAACAACCAATCAGAGCAGAGGATCTGATGGAGCTTCAATCACTGATCCTGCACAGGCTGCATTCTCTAACTCAGAGCAGATTCATGACAGATAAACAACAACTGAATGACCAAGCAATGAGAAATTGACAGTTTACATGAAAGGTAAGTAAAAAGAATATGAACAGTGATGAAAATGTGCTAAAAAGAAAAGGATCGCATTGAAAATGTAATCAAATTATCCAGTATCAAATGGTATTAGTGAGTGTTTTCATCAATTACTTGTTGGGATTAAAGTTTAAATTTATTAATCATATTAATAATACTTATTTATCAGAACATAGACTTCAGATTATTGTAAAATAGATCAATAGATAGTTCATAGATAAGATCTACTGAACAAGTTAAATCAGCGTTTTAGAATTTCATTGTGACTTTCACATAAAGACTATATTAGCACATTACAACAGTTTTACAAAGTCAAACACATCCCTGTCCTGTAATTCTGCTGCAGAGGTGAGCTTGTGAGTGGTGCAGCTGGTCATACAGCAGGACGGGGCCTCAGCTCTCTCCTCTGCAATGACGTCCTTCAGTGGAAGCCTCCCAGACTGAGCTGGATGGTGTAAGGTAGGGCAAGAAGGAGCGACAGCGACGAGGAGAGGAGTGCTGCCGCCTCGTACTCAATCACTGTGAATTCATTTGCGGGAGATGGAGGAAGTCTAATCAGTCTCGCAGGATCACCCGTGGATTCTGCTCTATTCACAACAGTGGCATCTGCGCCAGCTGCATGAAGCATGGCACTCTCTACAGTGTCTCTCACGGCGGAACAGCAAACACTATCTGCCCTCTTTTCCTCTCGTTCCTGTCAAAACACTATGTAATTATGCTGAAAGTTCCAATTTCAGAGAAGAGGACTATGTTTGTTTCTGTCTTTCAAGTCCCAGCTGCTCTGCTAATGCCTTGTAAACCTCATGGATTACCACCATAAATAATCCTTTAACTGATGCCTAAAGTACACAAGACTAAGCCTTTGAAAATAGTCAAATGTTGCAGGATCAAGACCATTTTAGGTCTCAAACCTGAAAATCACACTGTGTCAGATCTGCAGTTATGTATCTATTTGGTGCTGAGTAGGTAGTGTACAGTGGTGTTATCAGAGCTTTATCATTTAAAACAGCCGTCTGCTGACGCTGCAAACAACAAGGATGAGAGTGGTGAACCAGATCAATAAAGTTTCAGGCACCACAGAGCGGAGTGCTAATTATCTGTGGCTTCATCAAGTTCATATTGGATGTTGTCATTTGGAAAATTCTTCATGTAGAAATACTGATTAATGCAGCTTTAAGTTTAACCTCATTGGGCATGAAAGTTTCGTAATTATCATAATTCGAGGTTAGGTGTATTAAAAATTACAGTAATGTTAACAGGAAAAACTAAAAAAAAAAAAGAATAAAAACCATCCCCTCTTTAAGTATTATATAGTACAGACTTGGTGTTTCATAAATTGTTTATTAAATTTCAATCTCAAATTTCAAATGATCATTTTCAACTAAATGAAGTGGTAAAGAAGCAGCAGTACTACCTTGTAATAAAATACCTCAGAACACTAAACACAAGTTCCAGATAAAAACCAAACTCAGTCCAAGGCCATGTGTGCGTCTTTGTGCAACAGTCATTTAAGTACAAAGCTCTCTACACATAATATATTTCAAACTTGATCAAATGAATCTATAAATCAGTCAGTATCTCCTGCTCTAGGATCTGTAGTGCAGCACTGAAGCTTTGAACGTCTCATCTAAAAACAAGTTTTTTGCTGTTGTTCGTGGGAAAATGGATGTTGGGAGAAACTTTGTCAGTGTGCCACTACAACCCAAGTTAGGTGAGTAGATTTTCACCAGGAAAAAGTGGGCAATCATCTGGTGTGTGCCCATGTTATTTTTCACAGAGATAGTGTTTTGATTGCCTGGGTCGAGGAAATGGTATTATTTACTCTAAAATTGCCTTGCCTGATTCGCACTGGGTGAACTAGCAAGCTGAGACTAAATATTTCCCCTCTCTTCTGCGTCTCATATCCACACCACAAGCTCTCTTTTCTGCAGTGCCGAGGAGTGAGACGAGTCTTTACAGCTGAGGAAGTGGAAGAGTACCAGCTCTCAGCTAGATGGCTGTGGCAAATGGCTTAGTGGGAACCCTTAAACACAGCAGGGCCTGAACAATATGTCTCCTCAAATGAGTTCTTCATATCAGGATGAGCTGGAATTCAGCGGTTCAAGGCCTCTTGTGACTGACCACCAGGAAGGAAAAAAGAACATAGCTGTCCACTTTGGAACTCAAGCTCCTCTTTGTGAGCATTTTATCTACTTGTAAGGAACTATTTTTTCCTCTTCTGATCACTTTTTCTCAAAATCCTTTGGTCATCCCTGGCACCAGTGAGCGGCTGCGTTTGTGTGGGCAAAGTGTAAAAAAATGAAGCAGCCAGATAGCAGGTGCAAGATGAATCACACCAGCTTGTAAAGGCATTGAAGGCAGATAGAATTAACGCATCGCACATGTCTTAGAATACATACTTGGGCATATGCAGCAGTTTGGATGGAAAAAACAAACCCAGAAAAGGCCTTGAGGCAAGATCTGGTGTGCGCTGCAAATGTGATCTACACTGAGCTTTTTAGAGCTGGGAAACCCTGACAATCATCAAAAAAAGATAGTTGAGAGATCTCCATCAGCTAAATCACTGTGGTAATCAATGGCAATAAGCTGGGGGCATCACTGCACATCCCTCCTCCTTAACACTCTACCCTTACATATCAAATGGCAATTAATTCCTAATATGTGTGTAGAAATTGCCTAATTACCACATATGCCTGCTCCTCTCAGTCACCATTTGGTTTAAAAGGGGATGAGTGGGCTGTTAATGATGCTCAGTTCAGTGCAGCACACTGCCACAGTCTGGCGCAACCCAGACACTGTTCCATAATTACAAGCCTGCATACTGTATACGCCATTATCGTTACTGCAGGGAGGGCGAGGACTCCGAATCAACAGAAAAAAAACAGAAATATTTCACCCAGTTTGGAATTTGGTCCAGTATTCCACATTATATGATAATGTGTGCATTATATGTTGTAATCACATGTAGTATGTGCAGAACGAAAGCAGCCTGCTGATGATTACTGGGCACCACTCTAATAAGTCAGCTCTAACCTAAAGCCTCAATATAAATGTATAAATTGCAATTAGTCTCTCAGATTACAAATAGCACTCCAGAATCTGCTGAACATCTTCATAAAACATCATCCATCTTAAAAGAATTCAATATCACTGACAACAGGAACTGATAAGGATAAAATATGATATTATTCATGAGGATTTTCTTCCCGATGATATCGTTTTCACTCATCATTGCTGAGCAGAAAGAGATTCTCTGATTGCCCTCTACAATGCAGCCAAAAGATTATCCTAAAACGTGGAGCTGCATGAGGGCTTCCTCAGACCTGTCACTCACTGGTATTTTCATTAAAATGAAAATGGATTTTGAGCGTGACATTGTATGCAGGTCGCATCTTAGGGCCGCTCCAAGTGAATGTGAGGTCATGTTTGTGTTCCTTTCATGTCCTGATACCAGAGGAGTGGATAGGCCACTCTGTCTCCATCTCCGCCGCTCTCCTTTCAGCTTCCTTTGTAGCTGCATAATGAAAAGTCTCTTCACGCTGTGAAATTTGAAACGTTACAAACAAAGTCGCCCGTCTCCTTTCTTGGTACTTTTCTGCCAGCTGAAAGGCAAAACAAAGGATGGATTACCTGTTTTTTTTACAACAATTTAAACAGCAGTCCTCTCAGTTATTTCATGTAATCCTTTGTTTGAGTTTCCATCTTGGCCAAAAGAAAGTGATTCTTTTCATACAAACAGGAAGATGCTCTGATTTTATCTTGCCTCCTGGCTCATTTGGACTCCCGCTAATGCATTTCTTTAACTGTTCAAGAGCAGGTCAGGGTTGTGAGTGTAGTGGTCAAAGTCCTGTCATTCTGTGGATGTAAACATCACTTAGGCTCACATATTGAGAATGTGTCTTTGGTGACATTGGCAATGACAATCATGTCCTTATGAGTCAGTTGGTGTTTGTTCCACGCTCGCTGCCTTTATCCATCTGGGACCACACAGTTAAATACAATCTGAAGACATGGGAAATCACAAGGATCGTTTGATATAGTTTAACCTGCATGTAATACATTCACAGTGTGAAGTGGTGAGATAAATGAAGTGAATCTCAGGTTCAAAGTCTTCGCTCAGGTTTTCAGTATGCAAAAGCACCGGTGGGAGATCTCTGCTGTTGCTTATCAGTGAAGGAATCCCAATTCTTTTGCAGTGATATGGTGTTTATTACAGTCACAGCCAGCCGAGATATGCCCGGCTGTGAGTATGGCATGTTTTGAACAGAGATAAGCACTTGTTGGTCATACATATCTGCACTCATGATCATGCTATCAAGTAAATGCACACACCGACACAATATGCTAACTTCCATTCTCCAGTCCAGCGTGCCCATTGAGACTCTGTCATTTTAATAGACAAATGGAAACCCTTCCATGCACAGAGAAAACACAGGCGGCGATGCAACTGCATGTCAGCTCACACATATGTGACACTCAGGAAATTGCCAAACAGTGATTTATGCGCTCTACGAGCCTCAACACAAGCCATGGAATAATTAGAGGAAGTATTTCCTGCCCACACTCTCGGCTCTGTGGTGTGTCTCTGGCCCAATGACAGGGAAGCAGTCTAAAAAGATACAAGCGGCCTGAGAGGGTGCCGTACCCTGAAAAGCACAAGCTTTAAATAATTGGACCCAGTTATGAATTGGGCCTCTGTAAACACTGCAAATGTGGTGAATCTTCAGTGACTGGTGATTGACAGATATCCAATGTGCTTTGGGCTCTTGAATATATTCTATACTGACTGTCTCCAGAGGCTCCAGTACTTTTGGTTCACAACAATATATTGAGATGCAACAATACCAGGTGGGTGCTGATATGCTGGTCCCGTCCCTGCCATCTGGCAGATAAAGACAAATGCTGAATGAGCCCCTGACCAGAGAGGTGCACTGCAAAGTTCAACATTCATTTCTTTGTGTTAGCTGACTTGACAAAACATAAAACCCCAACCAGAAATTATGAGTATCATAAACAGTTAACTTTCTTTATCAGCCATGTTTTCTTCATAAGATTCTGCACATTCCCATAAATGGGCCGATTTCACATCATTTGACTCTTCTTCTGTAAAAAATGGACTGATTGTGTGCCGCCTCCTTCTTTCAAGAGGAAAAGGATGTTATAATGGAGAGCTCTGAGGAGTATTAAACAATATCACATCAAAAAGCAACATTGCTGCCACGAATAAAGCAGGAGAGGAATGCTGGCAGAAAATTTCTCTCTCCCTTCATAGTACACCTCTCTGAGTCCTCTCTATTCTTTTTTACACATTGATCAAAATAATAATACAACAAATGAGAATTATTATTTTCTTTTTTGTTTCTTCTTTTTTACTATTAACTATTTACTATGAACTATTTGTTCATCCATTCATCTGTCTTTTTACAGTGCTATTAGTTCTCATAAACTGATGAATCTCACTTAACACTTTCACATTTTACCTCAGTGGGGGAAAGGATTATCAGTAATTATTCTGAATCATGGTTTTCATTGACAAAATGAATACACACGTTTCTAGTGTCAAAAAGGAGCCTTCATGCCTCAAGGAAAAAGCATGGCCATGTTCTCCAGATCACTTTAAAGTTGCCCAGCTTTAGTTATGTGATTGAATGTGATGAAATGAAAAATTCAATTAAGTCTGTGCTGAATTCAGGAAAAGTAAGTAAAAAGTTTTCTTTTCATTTTTCATACTACAGCGAGACATGCAGGAAATGAAAAAGCAGAATAAAAAACGCTGACTAGAACACTGGAAGGAAGATACAAAGGAAATCAGTGATTCAGTTATGTTCTTCCTGTGGAGTATAAAATATACATTGACATGGGTTGAAAGCATCATTTGAGGCTGACTGTGGTACTATACTGAGATGTGGATAACAAACAATGATAGTTGTATACAATGACCTCAGAGGGAGCCACTCTGCAGAGGAAATGAAGCTTCTTTCAGCTCATCAGGGAAGAGAGGGTGGACTGCTGATGTTGGGGAAATGACTTCAGAATATGTAATTTACCAAATGACTAACAACTTCACCACAGGAGAAATCAAATTGTTACTAAGGAGTGTTTTATGGTAATATATGATATTATAGCTTGACCTGCCATTTAGTACAGTGAACAGTACCGTCATGGACCCTGGTGATGAAAAGGATGATGCAGGGCACTAAATACAGTGACAAAGAGCATATAAGGTACATATATACTGTATCTGACAGTGAGGTTTACCTTAAGTAGAGATGTGGTCTTGATAAACAACTGGTTTTACTGACTGGCCATGGAAAGAAAAGCTGTCACACTGACCATGGGGAGAATGTGGAGTGAGCAAAGTGAATAAAAGGCCACACTCCAAGTCTATCCTGCATTTAGTATTACACTTGAAGGTGATTTATGTAACTATTTACATGTATTCAGTCTTTTTCGATTGTCCGTGTGTTACTAAATGTAATCTGGTAAACAGAGGAACATATTGTATTTTGCAAAGAAACACAGATTAATCCTAAAGGCAACAGTCAGTGAGAAAGAGGTGGATTTATTGGAAGAGTTGAATGGAGACGACTTGATGGAGAGAGATGATGGTGGAGAGGTGGAAGCGTGGCTGGCTATGAGGGGCCGTCTGGGACATTATTCAGAATTACCATACACACACATTTGTAAAACGCTCTCATACACACTAGTGAAACGCTCTTACACACACTAGTGAAACGCTCTCACACACACTACTGAAATGTTATGCTCTCACACACACTACTGAAATGTTATGCTCTCACACACACTACTGAAACGCTCTCACACACACTACTGAAACGCTCACACACACAACTGAAACGCTCTCACACACACTACTGAAATGCTCTCATACACACTATTAAAACACTCTCACACACACTACTGAGATTTCAGTGTAACAGGAAGGCAGCTCAAAAGAGGAAGTGCTCTGGAGCATTCTGAGG
>JBAJHX010000031.1:985185-1019789 GCA_037176925.1 Amniataba percoides | reverse complement strand
CAGTAGTGTGTGTGAGAGCGTTTTACTAGTGTGTGTGTATGGTAATTCTGAATAATGTCCCAGACGGCCCCTCATAGCTGGCAGTCCTGGCTTGGAGAGGCAAACTGGCTGAAAAGGAGGTGGACGAGGAACTAGTGTTAGGTGAACCTACAGCACCGGAAGGTTAGTATGAGCATCATAAACAACAAGGAACTACTGAGAGGCCTGAAGTGAGCTCCCACAGCAACAATCTGGCAGTGAGTGAAGAGCTGCAGAGTTTATACTGCAGGAGCATGAGCTGATGAGAGGCAGGAGAGCAGGCTGGGAGAGCTGATGATCTGATGAGCTGCAGGTGTGGAGAGCAGCCGAGCCTGTGAGCCAGGGAGCCGAGGCCACGCCCACACACACACACACACACACACACACATTTTAGACAAACAGTGATTAATAAAGCTGTTTAAAAAGTGTTGATCCAGTTTAGTGGAAAGCAGATCATCAACATGACGCCTATCAGTTACAATTACTGTGTGTCACATCACTGTGGTTGAGTCTCAGGATGCTTGTCCTGATGTTTCTGTCCATCCGACACTTTTAAGACTACAGACAAGACCCTGCACCCAGCTGTTGTTCAATAAGAGTTATTTCAGGATGTAATTGTCCTCCTAAAACCACAAAAAACGTTTGTGTACATTTCTGTTGCAGGTTAAAGAGCGCATATACAACATGTTCATTAGTGAGGTGTTGATGAGATTTTTTTTCATTGGAGGTCAGGGGCAGAGTAACTGTTTAACCCTGCCTCTAGTCTTTATCTTAGCTGGCTGAGCACATCCTGCCTGCAACTCTGCACTGAAATGAAGCTGATATCAATTTTCTTATCTCACCCAAACTAAGTTAATAAGCAGATTTCCAAATATCTCAGTGTATTCTGATAATGAATCTGATGTTACTGCAGTGTGTCTTGGACCAGACAGAAATGTGTTCCCCCCAATTAAGGAGTGAAAACAGACAGTAAGCAGTGAATGCACATCTAAAAACAGTATACAATACAGTGCTGGTAAAACAGTAAAAGTAAAGCACAACTGGTACATTTCTATAGTGCATATTATACATGAGAAGAAGATACAACAAGGGTTTGACATATGGGGAAACCACAGAGCACCTCTGAGGGAGACACAAGCTCTTCAGGAAGCCTCACTTGTGAAATTCAAAGGGAGCTCTAAATTATTGTTATTTCTGCTGCCACTGTTTGTCTGTGTTAAACGGATGCCTCGTGCACCATGGGTGTGATGTTTCCATGTCTGGCTATAGCATATCAGCTGTGTCACTGAACTCCACAGAAGCAAGCCCTGACCAGCTCTGTGTAAAGTTCTGATCTATTGCTTTGACATAGGAAGAGAAGTCTGCTGCTGGCTGCAGAGAACACTGCATCCTGTTGGAAAATAACCAATTTGCTACTTGGCTCAGGGCCTCGTCCATAAGCAGCATGGCTATATGTGACCTCTGCTTGACAGTTTTGCTGATGTGCCTGCTTAGGCCTGCGTGTATAAATGAATCTCAATTTCCATTATTAATTTCAAACGTCACTATAAATTTGCTTCTAAGTGGACCTGACCCAGTGTTTCAGCCCACTACTATACTAGAAGAGGTGACTCCCATCACATTCACACACACCATACAGATGACATTGAAAGTATGCACATTACATTTGTGTCCATACAGTGGAAGAAAATGTGTTTTTAAAGCCTGCACTTTATAGATTAGGCTGCTCTGACAGGGGGCACCAGTAAAGGTTACACAAGTCAGTCTGTGGCTTGGAGGTACAGGATTTCCACACAAGCACATTTCATACTTGGGAAAATACTACGTGAAAATTTAAAAGGAAAGAGAGAAGTAAGGATACACTGTAGAGCCATTTACAAGCATTGTTAAAACTGCAACAACAAGCACAGCAACACAACAATAAATGTGCAATGCTGAGTATTTTACAGACAGAAAATATGTTTTGAGGGTCCTTCTCAAAAACTAAGTGAGTCTAAGCACATCTCAAGTATTCAGGAAGACTGATCCAGTGATCAGGAAAATTAAGACTAAAGGCAGCTTTGCCAAATCCTGAATTATAAGATAAGCAAGAGAGTGCTGAAATACTTTATTCAAGTGAAATTACCAAGACTACAATATTACTTTTTTAGAATGGCTCACATTGTGAACCTAATTTGAGGGAAAGTCGATGCTGATTTGGGAATGATGTGTCATATGTATGTCCTATGATTACACTGGATAGACAGACTGGGCAGTACTGGAAGTGCAGGTCACAGCTCGGCCCGACAGAGGCTCGGACATCACAGCCACTGCTGCATCAGTTTTGATTCCTCCCCGTCTTCATGGGAGTGCAATACTAAAGGTGGAGTACTGATTTAAGGAGCTAAAACACATTGCTATGGTCATTCAAACTGTAACTTTCTGCAAGTCCTGCCATCTGCACCAGTGACAGGTGTGGAGTGTTGCTCAGAGGCCTGCTGTTTGAGTCAGCCATGAATAGCACTAGCTTTGATATGACTCGGGTTGTGCCTCAGTTTCAGTGCATGAAAACTCAAATCTGGCATGAGAACAAAGAGCATCTCCAAACACACTAAAGTTGTTTATTTGCGAGTTTTATACAGATGGATACATTGATGGTGCACTAATTAGAAACATTAGTTGTAGTAGCTTTAACATACCTGAGTCACCTTGAAACCAGTGGGAAATGTGGCTTCTCAATTAGGACTCCAAGTGCAATTCCAGCCAAGACTAATTCCTATTGTTGTCCAAATCAGCACAGCCTGGCTTTAACTCTCACTTCGGTCTGTTTCATCCACAGGCAGCTGGCCAAAATGAGACTGAAGGCCAGATTCTGCATTTTCTATTAAACTATATGTGTAGTTCACACAAATGTGGCCATGTTACTTGTCTCTCCCCCCGCTCAGAAAAATAAACATTAAATGATCTCAGAATAACCCCCACGTGACGGCTCCCGGCACATTGAGCCTGCCAGAGCCAGTACGGCCCCGACAGAGCCGGGGAATAACTTTATTCGAAATATGATGGCATCTGTCCCTCAAGCAGCACACTCCTCATTACAGGCACTTTCTTTGACTGGTTGTTCAGACATCAGCTGTCACTGTTCATCAGCCATGCCAAGGTAGGGGCAAACTAAGCAGCTGCCACTAGTCTCCTCAGCTGCAAAGGAGCCATGTGGAGATAAATGCTGGGCCACAGAGCTCTGGAAACGCTCCAAAGCCCTCGGTTACACTGACGTCTGTGCAGTCTAACCCCACGTTTCATTTGAATTCACATCAGCAAATTAGTTGATAATTGTTATTTAGAAGGTGGAAAGAAGTGATGCAAAAAAGTATCAATTAATAAATGGAAAGTATATATAACTGTAGACATTACAGTATATATGATGTAACATGATTAAAAGCTTGGTGTAATTCAGTGTCATTTTACTGTTGATACGGTAACAAACGCATCAAAACCCATCAGGAGCCATGTTCAGATCACAACTTTGTAATATGAACTACTGTTCAGGGTTTATGTTGCAATTCTGGAGATGAAAAATATAATAATTACTGTCATTATAACTTTCTAGAGGCTTAAACTCCAACTGAACTTCCTGGACTGTGTTCGATTATTTCACTGGTACCTTAAACGCACCCCCACTGACACAGGCTCCTGTACTGTTTTTGGTTTGAAATCCTACTTTTTGCTGTTTTGAGGTGTTAGAATGTATTGAGTGAATTTGCTTCCTTATAAAACATTTGAAAAGCTGATTTTAAATACAGTAACTGAAGTGGAGTGTTAGTCCCCTTTATATCATTATATCATATATGCAGTGGCCATTAATATTCTGTAATATAATACAGGAGTCTCCTGAATGATTTAACAATACTGTAGCTTTACATTGTATGCCATTAAGTTTATTTATTCATTCCTAGCTAGGAAATCAGCCATATCTGTCTTTGCAAAGGAGAAGAAGACAGTCAGAGGTGTAGCTACTTCAAAATACTTTTTATGCAGTTGTGAACAAAAGACTGGATGATTATTAACTTTGGTGAATGCTTCTAAAACTACTCGCTGAATGCATCATCAGATTTCTTTCAATTAATTTTATATACGGCTTCTTGTACGTTGGACTTTCTACCAAAGAACCACACACAGTTGTTCATCTTTTTTTTTTATTCAAACAGAAGCTCCATGTCCATCCAAATCTTGAAAGTCAGATTAGCTCTCTCACTCCACACCTCCATGTCAGGAATCATAATGGACTTTCTCCTGCATACGTAACGTGAACAGGCCCAGTGTTGAACAGATGCTGAAGTAAAAGTCGATGTTTCCAGGCAGAGATGATGCCAAGGGGTGGCCATAATCCCCCTAAATCTCTGAGAGGTTGTACATCTGACCCAATGGCACTGAAAAGAAATTAGTTCCTTGCAGTGTAACAATATCTTGTGGGGCTTCTGAGTTGAGAGTGGGCAGCTCTGAACATTTTTTTCCTCACTGTCTCTTATCACCTCCAAAAGCAGTCCTGCAGATACTAAGAGGAATAATCACAAATAACAAGAACGCCCTTGATCTCTGTCTGACCCCCCTCTGGAGACTGACACACTCTGCTCCTCTGCGTTCTTGCCTTGATACTGTCCGCCTGCTCAAGGGTACGGACATTACCTTATCCCACTCCTCCAGGCGTTTTGATGCACAACACTGATGTGCTGCTGCACTGGCCGCTTCCGTGGCAAAGGGCTTTGTCTTTATCACAGCTGCAGACTCTTCACTGGGTCAGCATACAGAGTACCAAAGAAGAAGATGCCAGGAATAAGTGACTGTATTAACTTGTCACTGATGTAGAAATCAGCTGTATGTGTAAAGTCTGCAAACCGCAAGAAATGCAGAAACAAAATCTTATCTGCCAACATCTCCTTTGAATGCCCTGTCGAGGACACAGTCAGGTAAAATAAGTTTGATGAATGAGTCTTTTATCAGGAACTCTGGGAGCAGTTGTAACTTCATTTCAAGACTTGTCGGCCAGGCATTCTTTGAGATGATGTCACAGGCTATGTGAGCCTTGTGATAACCTCTTATGTTTCCAATAAAAACACCAAGCTTTTAAATGAGTGTAAAACCACCTCAGCTTTGAACCACTGTGTACCAGTGATTTGTTTCCATAATCATATACTCTAAAGCCAAAACAAATCCGCAGACAGGCCTGTCAAGCTGGTGGCTCCGGATGAAATGTAGTGTTTACCGGGATGGATCCCATGGGAGCTCTTTGGAGAACTAATCTACAACTCTTGATACTATCCAACAGTTTAGCAATTTGTTTAAATATGATTGATTCCCTTGGAAAACATATACACTGAGCTAAATGCAAGAAAATATAAGAAAGGAAAACAAACAAATCCTTTCCAGGAAGAAATGGCTGAGAGTGGTTATGCTCAATGTTGTCACATGTTTCGGCATCAGAGGCTGCAAAGGTGAATGCTGGATATTTACTTATAAGTATTGTCTCAGACACTGACTTACTTTTCTAGCATAATTATTAGACAACAGTCTGGATGGAAAGAGTGTTGCATTACAGAGTTTGATAGGAATAGTTAATCGTTGACTTAATAATAATAATGATGATATTAATCAGTCTCTTCAGTTAAGGCCGCAGTGTTCTGATCGCAAGAGCTCTTCCTGAGTCTCTGGCTCTGTGTTGCCCTGGTATATTCAGTATTTTCTTCTTGACCACAGCAGGAAGAAAAGCCCATAGGATCCTAGCCTTAGTCTTACATGTCTGCTGTAAATTTTTTTTGGCTGGGTAGACCATCAATGATACGTTCAGCTGACCAAGCCACTCTTTGTTGGGCCTTGCAATCCTACTCAGTGTTGTTGCCGACAAAGATGTTCCCCATCAGGATGCTCTTGATATTGCAGGAGCAGAATTTTCTGTATTGGATGTGGATTCCATGTAGTTCTCAAGTCAGGCTGTCTGTGACATGGACACCCTCTCCACTGAGGAGATGTCAGTGTTAAGAGAAATATAGTTCCTCCCTGCCTCTTCCCAAAGTCCACTGTCATTTTCTTAATCGTGCTGATCATCACTGAGTGAAGCATCAAACATCATCAGCAAGTTTGCCGATGACACAGCTGTGGTGAAGTACAGGATGTACTTCCTTCAGGTAGGCCTTTTTGTTGTCATCTGTGATCAGGCAAACCATAGCTGTGTCATCACCAAACTTGACAATGATGCAAAGAGTCATGTGTGTAAACAAAGTACTGTACAGCAGTGGGCTCCAATGTGAAGGTTCATGGTGGACGAAGTTAAATTTAATCCCAGATCCTTGAGCTCTGTAAAAAGTCTGAAGAGGACTGTGTGTTAGAGCAGCTACATGGTTACAGATAATAAAAACGTCAAATGTTAAATGTCTGGGATGGGAGGAAAACTCTGGCCCTGAGGGGTGACAAACTTTACTCCATTGCAGTTTCTCAAAATGTGGCCACCACAGTGATCATAACCCCCATCCCCTCAAACAGCCAATGGTCAATTTGCAATGACATCTTGGTGGAAACCTCCTTAAATGGGCTCCATGTCATTCCTATGGAACTTGCATGATTAGGGTACATTCTCAAAGTCCAGGTTCAAAGTCAGAAAAAAGGAGAGGAGTTATCTTACTAGAGATTAAAAAAGAAAGAGGGAAAAAGAGGATTAGGGGAAACGAAAGCAATGCGGTGGTAAGTGGAGCAGATAATGACATTTAATTAAGTATTACAGTGAATCACTGAATGCTTTTATTTAGTCTAGCCTTAAGTGAAGGGGGAGTCACTTGAATAACCTCAGCGAGTATTCAGATGATAGATCTTTTGCACGTGCAAATTCATTATTTTAAATGTGTGCCAAGTGTTCTTAGAACTGAAAGTGACACGGTCGTGGTGTGCATTCCTTTTTAGGTATGTTCACTGCTCCAATTACAAACTTTTTCAATTGCACCATGTGACAAGAATTCACCAACCAGCTCTTTAAGACATGGTTCTAGTTCAGTCAGGTAAGTCAGTCTGCAGATGGAAGAGCTGCTGACAATGCTTGTTAAGGGGCACCTGAACTCTCTTACTGTCTTTGGACCAACAGAAGGATAAGCATTTGTAGGTGTGAGAATGATGAAAAGCTGGCTTTACATTACAGTATGTTAGATTTATTGTTACAAATGGTTTTGGTTGCTTAGTAACAGCAGAAGTAACAGTAGCACAACCTGTCAATCACCTTGGATGAAGGATGAAAGTATCATTTTCTACACCTTTTTAGAGAATCAGCCGTCAATGTTTTTCAAAAACATATTTATTTTTACTAATGTTTATAGTGTTTTTATTTGAAGCTATTTACAATGTTGTCATTGTTCTATATATATTTACATTGTGCCAACTTTACATTAAAATACATGCACGTACTCTTTTTCAGTAGAACACTAAGTCTTTTGGAGGTAGCAGCAGGATTTACACTAGCCTCAAGCAGCATTTCCAAATCAGTGCTTTATACATTGATACACACACTCGGCCTTTAATATGGTGCACTGTAACTATAACACCGACTATTTATTTAGGCTTTCATTTTTCTGATGTTTATTGTCATTTAAATTACTTTAATTACCCTTAAAACATTTTTTAAAATACAAGGTTTTTAATCTAGTTTATATGAATACTTTGACCATTTCAAATTTACAAAATGATTTTTAGTCTGTTCGTACATTTCTGTGACTGTCATAGTAGTTATAACCACTGGTTGGAAGTCTGCATCAGAATATTTCCCAAAAAACAATCTTTTTTTCTGGTTGTGGTTTCTCCCTTGGTGGCAGCCTATGTTACTGTGACAGTAGTGTCACCATGTTGACTAATGCATAAAAAACATAAATAAACTGAATGGCAACAAAAAAAAATATGTGGAGACATGGCCATTTCACCCAAGCCCTAACATTTACAGGGGAAACCAATCAGCAGCTGCATCTTGAACACTGTATAATGTATTGAGCCTTTCAAATTGCTCTCTTACGGAAAATGTTAGACAGCTCAGGTAGTTTAATACCAATGATCTTACTGGTCACACACAACCTGTTCGTGCCACCTGTTGAGAGATTGCCAAACCAAGTAATAACAGAGAAAATCACATCTAACTCTGCCATGGAGCTGCAGGTGGTGTTTATCACACACCCAAAGCCAGCTGAGCTTCCAAAGAAAGTGCAGTTATGGCTGCCATCATTGCCATTTAATGCTAATAGTGCTTAATAATGCGTATTATTAATTTCAGGACCCAGAACTTTTAAGGACTGAACCTGTTCTATGATCTGACCCTTCATGACTGTCATCATCAGTATGTAAGGTGTTTTATGAAAATGTACACACATGAAAATGTATATACATATTTTCTGAGGGGATACCTACATCAGAGTGTTATTTGTTGATTTCAGCTCAGTATTTAACAGTATCTCCACTGTGAAACTGATCAGATTGGAAACCTTAGCACTCTGGGCTTTAGTTTCACACTCTGCGACTGAAAAATGGACTTCTCCAGACAGTTCAGATTGGTGTTCACACCTCCGCCACTCTAGTGTTGAACACTGGAGCACCCCAGGGCTGTGTGCTCAGACCCCTCCTGTTCATACTGTACACGCACATACACCATCACTGTGGAAATTCCTTTGCCAGGTACTAACAAATTGTAAAATTCATTTTCTTTTCCCCTACACATCTGTCTGGCTGATATTCCATTCCACTTTTTAAATCATTACTTTTAAACATCTTGTTTTATCCTTTTACCATAGTTTAGCTTTTTGCCTTTCTCTTCACCACTCTCATTTCTATAAAGAGCACACTTCTTCCTAATTATGACGCTCAAGGACTTAGTGATCCTCTTTTATGACTTGGGTGTACATTGTAAGTATACTTCATGTGTGCAATACAGTTACACTCATTAAAAGTTCCATCATGATGTCCATGTTGATGGTAAAAGGACCCTCAGATCCATTTGACTGGGTAAATACAAACCAGGTCTTCAAACTGTCTTCTAGAAGTTGGATTGCGTCCATTGACCACACATTCACATATTTAATGTGGACAGCCTCAGTTTTTCAATCCGGTCTTGCAGACTGGATCCAGATGTATAGTGTGTTGATCTGATGGAGGCATCATAATTGATGTGTTTGCTCATGAATGGACCCATAAGAGTAATATACTGATTATGATATTATCTTAGGGTGTATGTAGAGCACAGCTGTGAAACATGGAGGGAGTTAACATTTGAGAAGATGATAGTAGACGGCCATAGTCAGTTGATTTTCTGAACCTTTAACCACGGGCAAATCCTGCCCTACTTCTGTTTACTGATGTGGTTTGAATTTCCATCAGATATGTAAATGAAGTTATTTAGCAAGTGATCAACCACCACATCCATCATCAGTCCAGGTTGATTAAGTTGTATCAGGAATTCCTAGGAATACCGAAGTCTGATGCAATGATGTGATGGAAGACATGAGTGGAATGGTGATCGCTATCCACCACAAAAAAGTACAAAATAAAACCAAGTATATTATTGAATATTATTGTGTCACTGATATTTGCGGTTGTCTTGAGAAAAACTAAACTAGAATCTTCATGTTGTTCAATGTTAATATAAGTGTTATATGTTAAATCTTATATAAAGAAATAATATCTTAGGATAAATTTGGCCTCAACCAGTTTTTAAAAGCTTCAGTGTAGCATTTTAAGGGAAAAACATCATTTTTTATCCTCATTTAACACCTGTGACATCACAAACAAGCACACACTCCTCAGGACTTTTTTAACAGAAGTAAATTCCATCGCAGAAAGAAAAACAAAACAGGGGGTAGCTGAGACAATATTTTTATTTTATCTCACCATATTAAACACCAGCCCAGAGGATAATCCACTATACAGGTGTCCTCTCCCACACACCACGTCATGGCCTGAAAATCACCCAAAAGGTGGAATGGGTGTTCAGAACGAAAAGGTCAGCCACTCCCTTCAGATAAGCCTGAGTGGATAAATGATCCCACATAAGAAGCAAGGGAGGGTTCATCGCATGGGCATTTTGGAGTGGGGGGTGGGAGGAAAGATGGGTGGGAGGGCTGCATGTTAAGGCAGTGTGGACCCTGCTCTTCCCTCTCTCCCACTTATTAAATCTGATGTATCTGAGTCTTGGTGGAACAATGCAGAAAGGTCACTCTCAGTTGGTTGCCAAGCTGTGAGGCTGTGCGGTGGTACTGCCACCACCAGCTGTGCTGGGATGGAGCTGCTTTGTCACCTGCTGAACAGGGGGAAATGGGGTTGGGTTAGCAATCTGATTCAAATCAGCTCCTGAAGCGAGAACAGAGAGAAGGCAAATAATGCATTCATTTCTACCTGGGCTTTGAACATACCTTAGGTGTAATAGTCCCATTGCTTCAGTCTTTACAGAGCCTTCCATGGGATTTAAGCCACTCTTTTAGGTGTAGCTCTTTGATTCACACTGACTCTTTAGAGTATTCAGCTGTGTGCAGGCTGCAGAAACACTGTCTCAGCCTAATACTAATTAGCCTATAGGATTATTTTTCTAGTGATGTATTTCACCTGTCAAATATATTCAGTGTAAGTGAACTCAGCATTTAGATAAAGTTAAAATGATTTCACAAAATGACTTTGCAGTGGTCCCCAGTGTCTATAATGTTTACTTGTCAGGGGTGCTGCAGTGGGACTTGCTCCATTTATAGAAAATGATTTGGGTGAATATTTGCAAACAGTGGTCTTTTTTTTCCTTCCACTCTAATTAAACAATGTAAGTCTTATCGGGGACAGAGATATCCATAACGCCAACCTGGAGCGCTTGTGGCACTTAAAAGCCATAAACACAAGACAAATGTTCATCAGCTGCACGAGTGAGCCATAATCAATCATACGACTTAGCGGAGGAAACCGATTATTTCCTGTGTAGGAGAGTGCTGATGCTGACATAAGAATATAAATGAATGCATTCTAATTGTGAGAAATTCCTGTGTATAGTGGTACACAAACAGATGAAATATACTGGCCTTATATAAGTGGAGAAAAAGAGGAAACCATGATTGATCACTATCAGGCTCGTATGAAGGAGAGGCCAGCTCTTGAAAGTACAACAGCAACACCCTGTGGCGACAAGAACACATAACAGACTGCTCCCTGCTGCACAGCAGACATTACAGCACGAGGTAATGTAATAACCTGTAAGTTTATATTTATATAACACAACTTCTTTCACAATAAAAACAAAGCAACACATAAAAATGAGATTCTTTATTTTGATGTAGGAAATAACCAACAGACCTTGATCACAGCACCTCACAAGCCTGCTGGTGAGTTAAGGCCGCTGTAGCTCTCTAATGAAGACAGGACTGACCGTGCTGAACTCTACAAGTGGCCATAAGATTAATTGGATTCTGAATGATGTGAACCGAGAGAAAGATCTTTGCACTTTGTGTCAACTGAGACCTATAAAGACCTGGCCTTTAAGTTTTACAGCTGAAATCTGGACCACTCATAGTAACAACATTGTCTAGCTTGCTAGTTACAGTTACGCTGGTCTAAATGGGGAGAAATACAATTATTAACATCCATCTAACCTTGGATAGTGATGTTCCTCAGATGGAAAAAAGTCCAACACTTCACATGCTGGACAAATTTTCACACTTAAGCAACACAGACGATGAATATCATCTGCATAGCAGTGATTAGAGATACCCCTAAAAGTAATATATATGACATTCAGAATCAGTGTATGCACAGCATCATCAGACCAAAACAAACAGGCACAAGTGACACATGGAAACTGACAGAAACATAATAAAACTCACCATAGACACCTATAAATCATATATAAATGAATAGTAATGGCAAATATTCAACTTGAGTGAAAAATGAATTTTGAGTCTTGTGTTGGGAAGAACAGATTGAGTGACCAGCAGATGGACAGATGCCCCCTCACTGACAGACAGCTGCAGGGTGACGGGGAGTTTCTGAAGGAATAAACACTTGCAGACACACAAATCCTGCTCTTATTCAGAGTCATTTATCAGCAGTAGGAGAGCTCAGGGTTTATGTTTTATCTTTGGGATTAAAACATGAATCTATCTACACTCTTGTTAATCTGTCTGCAGCAGCGAACCACCAGTTTGGCTGTTATAATGTAATTAGTCTCTTTCCGTTCATATTGACTGGAGGAGAAATATATAGAGCAGAGGGGAAAAAAACTGAGGAGAGAAACACAAAGAACCAAAGATCCTGATTTCTGTTCGAACACAAACACACACACAGCCTAAGACGCGATGGTTTGTCGGTCTGTTGTTGCTCACTCAGTCCAGTTGGCCACTTTTATGTGTGGGAATGCACTCACACTCTTAGTCTCTTTAGAAACACAGTTCTGACTCACGTGCATGTTTTATCTGTCCAAGCAGAGGCATATATGAGGCAACCTAAACCAACCAGAAACACCTCGAGACAGAAATGGCCGGTGTATTCTTGATTTTTTTGTAAAATCTTGTATCTGTTTGCCCTCAAATATTGCAAAGTACTTCATTGTCTTAGTTAGGTTACAGTGGTCCACAGTGAAAAAGCAACACTGAGCTGCACCAGGAATTGTGCTGCAGCACCACGTGTTAGAATGTCACTGGAGAACCCAACTATAGGCTATTAACTACCCATTTTTCTAAAACTGTAACCATAAAATGCAGGCTGCAAATAGGCTTATTAATATATGGTATGCTGATCATGGGGCTTACAGATGCTTCACTGTGGCTACCTCAAACATAACTACATTTGTTTTTATGTGTTAGTACTAAAGCACATATTACCTGAAAGAACATATACCGATGACATAAGTACCTTCATCAGTGTTAGAAAAGGAAGCACAGGGATTGGATTCAACTCAGTTGACCTCAGGGCAGGAGAGTTTGAATTGGAAGAACAGAATATGCTACACTAAGGCTACTCCACTACCCAGCATACCCTTGGATAATATTCAGTCACAGTAAGATAAAATCAATGTAATAAAACTCAGATCAACTCATCAAGAGGAAATCAGAGACTGAGTGGGAGTTGGACTCTGTGTTTACATTAATGATGCTCGATGCTCATATGCGATGGTCACCTGCTCACCTGTTCACACTTTTCTCATCTTCGCTGCCGTCACCAGACGCTCTGCTCGTTCATCTGCTGGCTTCTTCTTGCTAGAGGAAATTTATATCGGAAGGTATCTGCATTCTTACCTAAGGGAACTTTAGTAATACAGTCGGTATTACAGTCACGTTAAGGCCATGGGTTATTGTTAACTTTTCCAGAGACCCAACATAAAGTATAATGACTTCAAAGAGTGCATTGTGGCATAAGATGTGCACAGTCCAGCACATGAGGACTCTGCAGCTTCTGAGCTTCAGTGATATCAGTGAGGTGGTGCCTGCACAGAGCCCAGAGGATAAGAAAAGACAACACCCACCCCAGCAACAGCCTATGTACTCTGATGCCAGAAAGCACTTTTGATAACCATCCCTCTTCAACTGGATCATTGTCTCATGGTGTGCCCAAAGTTTCTGTCTGACAGATCATTTTAAAGGTATCTCTTTTAACTGCTATGCAGATGATATTCCAGTATCCACTGTCATAGCACGAGAGCACAGAGCAGCTACTTTTCTTCATGCTGTGAGACCTCTATTTAACCGCCACACTCCACTATAATTCATTTTCGTTTTTTGTGAGTAGCATGAAGGGACTATATTTTACATTCGTGTTATAAAACCCTATGTTCTGTAGTAATAAATAAATGAACCCTTGAACCTTGAATTATCATTGTGCATTTAATGTTAGGATCTCCTGAGTGCATTAAACAATGCTTAGAACAGATGCATTTTGTCCTCTCAAATATCACATTAAACTCCATCCCCAGCTGGTAAATGTCACTTTGGTATTGCAGGATATTACTTAACATTATCATTTTCATCACAGTGCAGCATGATGATGCCACATGGCTGTAAGGACGCCTCCCCCCGCATACTGTGAAAGTCACCTGTCTAGAAGGAGAGCAGTTCATAAGGTCTGAGTTTTCAAAGATTTTAGGCAGCTGTGAGAGTAAACAAACATGCAACTTCCGGTTGACCGCAGGTCCCAAACCATATGCCAATGCAGGTAGTCCCAGAAAAACCGCCAGGTGAGAGCATTTTAATCACCTTTGAAATGAGCGATTAGAATAATTATTTCAGGGGAGAGGGATGGCTCCTGCTATTAACAACCCTCTGTTCAATATCACAACAAATTAGTTCATGCTCATTAGTATGAGTTGTGCTTGCCTAGTGGTTTGGAAAGCCTCCATTGGGAACTTGCTTTATTACTCCCTGTGAGTGGTGCATGTAATTAGCATTCATCAAGTGCTGTGTTTATATAACATCCCTCCTCACAAATGTAATTTTGACATTACATAAGTGGTACTTGCCTGATCAAGACGGGTCTTGCTTGCAAGGCTAAATTGTTACATCAAAGGTCAGCAGAACTTCCTCTGAACTCTAAAATCCACAGAGAAAGATTGGCAAAGATGCTTGGAACCAACAAGTTGTACTACACACAAAGTCAAGTCAAGTTTATTAGCTTTTATCACATGTTTACAGGCCCACAGAGACAGGCAACAGCTCTAGGTGAGCCAGCCTAAACTCTCTAAGAAAATCTACAAAAATTTGGTACTTTAAGAAGACAAAATGAGTTTTAAAAAAAAACACTGGTTGGGCAAATTCAAAGAGATATCGCTCCCAGGATGGATAGAAGCAGTAAAATGGCAATTACTAAAAATGAACAGAACTGTGGTCCAATTAGTAGAAACAGAAAATATAAGAAATTGAAGATAATTAGGGGAAGGGAATTACTGTATTCAGATTATTTAGTAAAAGTCCTGCACTGAAATGTGATTTATGTATTCAAAATATCAAAAGTACTCATTAGGCAGCAGGAAGGTACTTATTAGTCTTCTATACTGTGAATTATAACAGCAGATCCTGATGCATTAACTTGAAGCAGCATTAAATGGAAATATTTACCTTACATTGCTAATGTAACTATATTAAAACAGCTCAGTGGAGTATTTCAACTTTTCATGTCATGGTCTGCGAGACCACTCCTTCACATGGGGGGGAGCCTCGGACACACCTTCAGCTGCTGGGAAAACTCAGCCAGAGCAAAGTCTGTACTGTTTAACAGGGCACTGACCTGATGGCAGGCATTAGGATTAACTACTAGAAACTAATAGAAAAAACTTCTTGATGTTGGTCTCGCTCTCTCATAGAGGTCATATAGAGACATCAGTTTTTAACTTAAGTAACTAAGACTGTTCTATAATCTGTTAAAACTGAGCTGCTTTAATGTCAGTGCAGCTTTAACTTGGAAGCTGAATCAGGTCCACCGATTAAATATTTTCAGAGTATTATGTTAATATTATAATATTATTTCATTAATATATATTTTCCTGCTGTTAGATTCTTTAATTCAACATAATGTAGCACTACTGTTTATCACCATCTGTCACTGTAATCACTTTACTTCATATTTCTTCACAGTATGAATCCACACGCATGTCAGTTATTCATTTTCATATCATCCACATGTTTGCTCACTATTGCTGCTGTGAGGAGTGCATTTCCTCTGTGAGGGATTGAGTTTATATTGATTATTCATTTTGGCTCAATTTTCTGCCAGTGGTTGCAGATGCTACAAGACTCACTGACTCAGACACTGGAACACTGGAACACTGAGAGTCAAAGTTAATTCAGGACCTTGGAGACAGAAGCTTGACAAAAAATGACTACAAAAATCTTTTTGTCCCTGGAGCCTCCAAGCACATCTCACAGGCTTCCTCGGAGGACGTGTATTCTTCCACACATCAGTTATATGACATGCAGCTACATACAGGGGAAAGCTGAGCCCTGAGAGAAACATTTTTAATCAAATGTATAGTGTTGGAGTGTAACATGTATTTCCTGTGCCGCTGTAACGTTAGGACGGTGAATGAAGCAGAGTGGAGGTACTCACCGTCTGACAGCTCCTGCTCAGAGCAGCGGACTGAATTGCAGTGCGCACACACTTCCTGATGGAGCTGCTCCTGCGAGGAACAAAAATACACTCCTAGCAAGCCAGCTAGACGAGTTGTGAAAAAGTTATGTCTGGCCGTCAAGTAGATAGAGAAAGGCTCTTTTTAAAAATGGACGTTACTCCTCGGTTTGCCTTACATGAATAGTGGAAAACATCCCCATGTCCAGAGAGTCGGCACCGGTGACGAGTCAACTGCGAAGGGTTGGATTGTTGAAGCTAATAAGCCCCGGTAGCTAGCGTTAGCATTCAGGCTAGCTAATACATTGTAGGCCTTGAGTAGCTTGTTTTTACTTGTTATTGTGGCATGGTAATGTTAAACAGTGTTCGGTGCCGGTCTGCACTGATGGAATAGGCTTGTGACTACGCTTTACGTGCGCTGAAAGCTAACTTTGAGCACTCTTAAATGTCACACAGACAGCTTTTCCAGTGCAGCTACAGTTAGCTCTGCTAGTTGAGCCCCGCTGTTCTCCAGCTGGTTGACTGCATCACACTAGCTGACAGGAGGCTAATGTTAAGCCGCTGTAGCTAGTTTGACAGCTCGCCACAGGCGACTAACCGTGCTGCACTGTGTTCAGAAGCTGTCGTGTTAATGGTGTGTTTTAGCATGCAGCTTAGTAACGACACTTAAGTAAGTTTATGCCTTTATGCTAAGATGTCTGTAAACAAGCGTGCATATCGTTGTGTTCAGTATCTGGACGTTAACGTCTTTTTTGTCTGCTTTCTTCTCAGTAAGTTACTAGCTGACGGGAGCTAGTAATGTCTCTAACGGTACCATCCGCTGATATGATTGAAACTCCTCCGGGATATCCGTTTGAAGAAATCAACTATGAGGATATTGAAGTTGAGGAGGTGGGTCGTGTGCCTGCCCGGGCTCTGCCCCCGACACTGCCACAGTGAGAGGAGACAGCTTTGCCTTAACTCTGCTGTCAATGTCCGCTTTCAGGTGGTGGGGAGAGGCGCTTTTGGGGTTGTCTGCAAAGCCAAATGGAAGGGCAAAGATGTTGCAATCAAGACCATTGAGAGTGAATCAGAGAGGAAAGCCTTCATCGTTGAGGTATCGTTGCAGATGTCAGTTTTTCTCACTACTACAGCACTGGGTCAGGATCCAGCATCACTTCATGTTGGTGCCATCAGCAGTAACGCAGCATGTTGAACCGCAGCATGTGGGTGAAAGTGTGTGTAATGTTTCCTATTTGTCTCCAGCTCCGGCAGCTTTCACGTGTGAATCACCCCAACATTGTGAAGTTATATGGCTCTTGCCATAGTCCGGTAAGTAAGCCGGGTAGTAATTATACAGTATGTTATGTCACACTGATGATCCAGCTCACCAGGAGTGGTGTGTCTACATAAAGTCTTATATGTGTGTATTGTCTGTCTGGTAGAGAGTGTGAGTTTCTGATGATTTTGTTTCCCTCTCAGGTCTGCCTTGTCATGGAATATGCTGAGGGCGGGTCGTTGTACAATGGTAAGTCTACATGTTGTACTAGAGAACAATGCTGTTATATTACCCTCAGGAACACGTTGCTAGTAGCAAAATGAACACAGCCCTGCACACACATGAGAAGCAGCCCCGTTCAGTTGACCCTCCCACTGTTTGCATGTTCTGTCACTTCTCCAGTTCCTTTATAAACTCACAGTAACGTGCAGCCTTGTCCCCACTTAAAATATCCAAATGGGCCTGGGAAATAGTGATGTGTGACAACAACAATATGCAGTAAAAGTATATAGTGTATACAGCATGGTACACAATATACATAAAGATTGAAAAAATATGATCCAGCAAAACTCTGCTTCTTATGCAAACTGACCTTAAGACTGTTGCCTTATGCTCAATAAGTATGGGATGTGCTAATGATCAGCCTGAATGAATGGATATGGACAAATAACTATGCTTAACATAAAACAATAGCATTCTGATACATTTCAGGTTGTTAACTTCCATATAAAGTGGTGTAACTGCCCTTGTTTTTTAATGCATTGGACTTTAATGTACTGACAATGCTGTGGAATGAAGTATTAAATGTTGATGTTAATACATCACAGTAGAGGCCTCTCAGCCAATCATTGCAAGTTATTAATGCATACACAAGTGTAGCTACTTTCCCAGCCCATCAGTGGTTAGAATTGTTTTAATTTTTCCAGAATGTGAATCCCACAGTATGGTATTCTCTGCTGTGCCTTCACACCTCTCCTCCCGAGTCTATCAAAGTTACTCCTGGGAGCCACATTATGGCACCATAACTTTGATGTCATTCAGTATGGTTCTGAATACTATTCTTCAAAGACATATTCTCAGTTTCCCTCCTGGAATTAGCTTGTTAAAGAAGCTACAAGACAAAGGGAGTCATCCCTGCGTGGTAGGTCTGTGTTTGTGTCTGTGTGTATGACGGTGTCATGGAGCACTTCTCTCTGCTCTGTTCCTCTGGAGGTTTATCGTCTGTGATGGTGTTTGTGATTGTGCTCTCTTGTCCACAGTGCTGCATGGTGCTGAACCCCTCCCCTATTACACTGCTTCCCATGCCATGAGCTGGTGTTTACAGTGTTCCCAGGGTGTGGCCTATCTCCATGGCATGAAACCAAAGGCTCTCATTCACAGGGACCTCAAGCCACCCAAGTATGCTCCTCCTCACCTCACACTCTCTGTCCTCTGTTTCACTGAGCCAGCAATGTGCTTTTTGGCTTCCTTTAAATGTGTTTGGTTTAGTTCATATTGCCCAATATATAGATATTGTCTTGGTATATTACTTATTTTTTATTATTTGTTATTATTGTTTTATTGGTCAGGATATTACTCATACACTTCTCCAAAGCTCCTTTGTGAAGAGCATTTCCATTTTTATTTTCAATGTTTAATGTGTGCATAACAGCAGCAAACAGCTGTCTCATAATGTGAGGTCAAATTACCTTACCTTCTTTTGAAGATAAATCATAGCTCTGAATACATCCTGTAATGCTTCTTGCTATAGTCCAGTTATAATAAAAAAAAAACATTCTCCCAATACAAAATGTGAGTCAACAATGGTACTGAATGGTTACTAGATTTCAAAAGAGGGTAATTAAAAGATCATGCAAAACCAAGAAGAACAGAATAAAATGGAGTCTAGTACATCAGACACAGCATTTAATATATAACACTACATATAATGTATCAGAACAGAGATGGCAAGTTTTATCCTATTTAGTCACAAACACTACTACACCCCTAGCTACACATTTGAGAAACACATTTTTGGCAAAGTAGCCTTTGATACCACTTCAGAGCACAGTTGCTGTGAATTTCTTTTCCATGTCTTGATCTGTCCTACTGACAAATCCATTTTTAAGCTGGTTCAGACACTGGCACCATCTAAAAACACTCAGCACTTTCATTTATTTTAATGAAATCACAGCAGTGCCACAGTGGGGTTTCAGACACACAGGGCAACTGCAGAAAACACAGGGGTGTTCAGCAAAAAAGTTGAAGCTAAAATCACTGCATCGGCAAATAAAGTCCTTGCAGATTACTTGATTTTTGGCTGATGTGACAGCAAAAAAAGAGAAAAGTCATTGTAATAATTTTTAAGTAAAAAAAAAATCATTTCTAATAGTGTTGTACAGTATTCTGTCATCTCAAGATGGATCTGCCATTCAAACTAATCTTGGTGGATTACATTCAGTCATCTCAAAAGTACTTGAAGGAATAGGCTTCCACCAGTGCACCCCCTTTTTAGTACTGTTATCAGTCTGGACACCCGCAAACATTGCTGAAGGATGTATAGATTGCTGAGGCAGTTTACCAGTTGGTCTGTTTCCTAGAGAACAGTTGCTGAGTTTCTAGGAATAACAGTGTCATGCATTGTGACACATTGTGAACTCTGGGTGTCTGTATAAATGTATTTTTACATTAAATGCAATGATTCCACCTGTACTTGGACTTTAGTGTCTTGTAATGTGATTGCATTAATATATGCTGTATATTATGTATGTTTTGCCTCTGGAATATCACTCAGATTTTCAGTGACTGAGTGTTTGGAAAGGACTGTGTTAGCCTATATGTTGTTCCTGCAGCAGATTACAGCATTGTTTTGTTTTAACTTGTTCAGTGATTATTTTGGGCCTTATTTCTTGCTTTCTTTGTTTCAGCCTGCTTCTAGTGGCAGGCGGCACTGTGCTGAAGATATGTGACTTTGGAACAGCATGCGACATTCAGACCCACATGACCAACAACAAGGGAAGTGCAGCATGGATGGCCCCAGAGGTATTTGAAGGCAAGTATGAGTGCCATTCCAAGTAGCTGAAGAGCTTTGGATACCTGCCCTGTCAGTTCTTTTTTACTAAAGTCTTCTTATGTATTCAGTTACTGTTAGATTCCTACAAATGCGCACAGAATCACCCAAAGGCAGTGAAAGACCTCACCCATTTGTATGTTCTTGGACCCAACTGTGTTTTGTCACCTTTCTATGAAATGGAAGCTTAGCGCTCCCAGCATGGAAGCATTCATTCTTGAGTCATCATCAGCAGCCTCACTCTGCAGCTTTATTGATGGTAGTCTCTTAAGCATAGTAAGAAGATGAATGGAGGATGCTGGTGGCTTTATTTCCGTCGGGAGACAACAGTGTAGAATTTGTTCTCACTGAGCCCAGAGCCTAATGTATTTCTACATGATGAGACATGTTCTTGGCAAGGAGGTCAGGAGGAAAGATGAATTAAGCCCTGGTTATTATCTTGTTTTTGGAGGCAAGTTACGAGACTCCAGTGCAATTAAACAACTCACTGTTGCCCTCTCGATGAACTCCGTACAACTAATTTGCATCAGTGTGAAATGCTATCAGAACACCTCAGCACAGCAACTTTAGAATAGGTGTGTGATGTGCACTTTAATTGTGCAATAATAGGCCCAGTAATTAAGCAGCACAGGAGCTGTTCCTTCGTAAGAATTGCTCCCTTATTTTCATCCTCCTCCCTGCTGAAGGCAGAGATGAGATAAAAGCTCCTGCGCTTCTCCCAGGAACATCCTCAGTCTTATTTCAAATGTGCCACAGAGAATTACCTTTATCAGTCAGTCAAACGAAGCCTTTTCCCCCAGTTTGAAAAGGACCTAAGTGTTGCTGTGTGTTCTTCTGTACTTGCAGGCAGCAATTACAGCGAGAAGTGTGATGTTTTCAGCTGGGGGATCATTCTCTGGGAGGTGATCACTCGCAGGAAGCCCTTTGATGAAATTGGAGGACCAGCTTTTCGCATTATGTGGGCTGTGCACAACGGTGAGTCACTGATTGTGTGGATTGTGTGTGTATGTGTGTGTGAGCACTCACAGTCAGCCGTTGTGAGTCCTCAGACGTGCCTGCCCTGTTGGGCCTGCTGGGAGAGTGAAAGTAAAGAGCTTGGCAGAAGAGAGCATCTAAAAGACATGTTCACCTGTGCAGCGCTCCCTGCTGTTTATCCTAATACACAGATGGATGAAGGAGAATACTAATGGGGCACTAATATTATCTGGGGACGTTTAATATTTTGCACCACTGAGTCTGTCTGCCCGAGTCATTACTGACTCAAGCAGCAGGACGCAGGGGATTTAATATAACTGCGATATTTCTTGGCTTGTCTGCTGTGATTCTTAAATGTATTTGTTCCTTTGACCATATGTGAGTAGTTATTTTATTGCTCTTGGTAAATTCAGGCACAAGACCGCCTTTAATCAAAAATTTGCCCAAGCCCATTGAAAGTCTGATGACTCGCTGCTGGTCTAAGGACCCCTCTCAGAGGCCTTCGATGGAGGAGATTGTGAAGATCATGACTCATCTAATGAAGGTATAATCGCACACCTCTCATGCTATATAAGACTTCCATTAAACTGGAATGAATGAATCAATAAATGCTGTCACCACAAAGAGCTGACTGTATTGTGAATTGGTCTTTATGAAAACAGAACCAGGAAACAGATGTCAGAGGTAAAGTTTTAATGCCACAGTTTACAATAGCTAGTGTATTAGGGAAAATAGGTATTCCTGTATTCCTCATAGGTGAAAAAAGGGTGTATAAAACATCCACACACACACACACACACCATTATTATCAAATGCAATTCAGCAGCACCACAAACTAAATCCTGCTGTTATAATTGTTGTTATAAAACTGAGGCATGACCTTAGCACACTTCTCGCCTCTTTTACTGACGGCAGCTCACGCTGCACTTAACTAAACCTGTAATGTGTTGTAAAATGTGGTTTTATGACAATCAAGGATTTCTGTGTTTGTTCAGTCCAGAATTATGTACTGCTCCTTTTTCTGTTTTGCAGTACTTCCCAGGATATGATGAACCTCTACAGTATCCATACCAATATTCAGATGAGGGACAGAGCAACTCTGCAACTAGTACAGGTACAAAAGTCATCTGCAAACCTTTGGGATGATCCACCATCACAGTACAGTCACTGCCTACACCATAAAACAAGTAAAATCCTCTGGTAGTCACTTGAAGGGTTTCAAAATGATACAAAAGCCATTTATAGTAAATTATGTCGTTTTTGTTGTACTGTGAGTAACATATTTGCTCAAATGTGACCTTGAATTACGTCCCACTAAATGATCTCACATTTAATAACAAGACAGAAAACAGACTTGTGGTAACAGAAATGCACACCAGTGTTTTGTGAAGGTACAGAAACAAATCAATGTGCCTCTCTTTTCACCATTATGGAAACTAGTTAGTATGTTTTTGGGAAAAAAATATAACTTTTGTCTGTGTAAAATTATATGTTTAGCGTTTGCAATGTTTTTCGTCTTGTGAACCATGAAATTCAAGAAAGCATGAAACCTGTGAAACGTCTCTTCTGTGCTGTGTCTGTGGGAATAACAGGGTCATATCTAGACTATACTGGCACCAGCACAAGCAACAAAAGCGATGCAAACATGGAGCACAGTGATTCTCAAGGGAGCAATGACACTATCAAGATAACGCCTCAGCTTCCTCCTCACTTCAAGCCAAAGGTAAACCAATTCTTTGTCTGTCTTCATTTTTATGCATTATCTGAAATAATGATGTCAGTGAAGTTACAGGAGAAACAGATATGGTCAAGACGAGCTGCAGTAGTGAAAGTTTTCGTTTGTTCCTTCAGGGAGACCCATTGAGGACTCTACCTCTGTCACGGGGGGGCAGTGTTGAGAGTCTGCCTGCACGAACACAGTGCCTGGCATCATCTGACAGCAAAAGAATGAGTGCTGACCTGTCGGAGCTGGAGCCCAAAATACCATTTACACCTGCAGGTAAGACAATACACAGCTCCAAACAATACATGAACACACAACAGAGAGGGCTCATTATAGCAAACTAGCATGCTCTACTATGATTTTTGATTTTTTTCAACATTTCTCTTAAATAAGAACAGTTACACAGGAAAGACATCCAGTGCTGCTGTCGAGGCTATTCTTGTTAGAATGACGCCTCTCCATCTCCACAATTTCCTTCCCAAGATACTTGAGTCAGGTTCCTTTTCATGTTCTGTCATCACTTTGAGGTGAAGATTGATTCCTCATATAATCATACCCATATGCCCCTGAACACTGAGGCCCATCAGACCCTGCTGTCAACCATCTCCCTTCCTTTAAAGGCTGACAGAAAGCAGCAGATTCACCACTGCTGTCATGGTAAAATGTGAAACCCCAGGAGTTTCCCACATAAGGTTCACTGTGACATGATCAGAGTGTATGTCAGGGTTTTGTTGTGGTATTTTATGTTGTTGAGGCTTAAATGTAACTTATAAAATAATAAATAATAAATAATAATAATAATAAATAGAAGTCCTGTAATTGGAGCACCAACACCCAACGCTGTCCTTAGTTAAAGTTGCCTTGTTAAAGTTTTTTTCAAAGAGCATTGAGGCTGAATGCCTGCTATTGTTTGTGCTGAGAAAAGTAGTGCTGTGGCTGCTGGCAGTCTACACAGTACCACTCCACCGCATCTGCAATGGATGGGTGCATGCTGCCCTTGCACGTACACTGTATGCTCTGCATGTGTGTGGCTCACATTTCCAGTCCAGCTGTGAGCCCCCAGTCTGTCGTAGTCTGCATGTTTGTTGTGTTCGCAGCTGTATGTGTGTATATGTGTGTGTTTTCGCAGCACACCCCCAGTTTAAACGAGGCCATCGTAAAACGGCATCGTTCGGCACCATTCTGGATGTACCCAAGATCATCGTCACAGGTATCACTGGACCAGTGGGCTTCGTGGTGACCGGGTGGAGCTGGCTTGGCCCATTGGTTGCTGTGCTCTGACACGCCCCTCTTCTGTGTGTCACTCCATAAGATACCAGCCACAAAAGTCATAGTAAACTTGTGTTGCCTCTTAGGCTAGTCTGTATTGGGAAACGATATGACTGGGCTGGTTATGGAGTAACACACATCAGAGTTGTCTTGTGTTTCTTTGTCTACTGTGATTTTGCTGTGGTGGCAGAAGCAGAACATGAGTTAATATTCTCATCTGGTGTCACCTTTTACACCCCAGATCTAGTTTCAGTTAATTAAGTAGATTTTTGTGCTAATAACGACAAACGTTTTCTGACTTTAGGAAATCCAATTGGCGTAGTGCATCAGATCAAGTGACACAGATGAGATAAGCTTCCTAACTGAGCGTCCTAACTCATGGCCCTGTCCTCTCTGTCATTTCTCTGGCTTGGCTGCAGCAGATCATGGGTAGCTGAAGTAAATCAGCACACCACTTCTCTGCATTTGAGTCTGTCCTTGACTTTCATGCATAGAGGACATAGAGAAAGCATGGCTAATAATTTTTTTTCTCCCCCTCTTGCTCTCTTTACATCCATTAACTTTGAAAAAGTCATTTTGATTAATTTCTCTCACACTGAGGGTCAGAGTTATTATTACAAGCAGAGATACGGATGAAAGGAATGGGGACAGCTCTGGATGTCAGAAAAGGCTTCTATTTCGGAGCTGTGTGAGACATGTTGAATGGAGTGGCTAATTCAATCCAGTGACTAAGGGAGTCAGTTGGTGCATGTTATTAAAGGTAGGGTACTTATTTCACGTACACACCTGGATATCAGATCAGCACATAAATCCCTGATCTTAGGGGTGTAATGTTTGGCACATATCTCAGGTATGGTATGGTAGTGTTATAGAAAATATCCAGTTTTTGTTCATAATAAATGTAAAGATCGAATGTAGGTTCTTTATAATTCATACTGTAAATGGCAGATATATCAAAGTTGATTTCAGTAATTTTTCACAGTTTGTCTGCTTCATTGTGCTTTGTCCAATGTCACTGTGATTGACTTGAAAATCATAATACCCCTGAACTAAAGCTCTAAATGACTTTAAGACTTCTTTAGATCGGGTTTGTCTTCTGTATTCATCACTGGTGTATTCATTTCTGAAATCTAACTGAAATAATCCAACCACTTTTGAGATCAGTGTGCTAAATGAAATAATGACATTTGGAGATTACGTAGGGCCTTTTCACACTTGAAAGTCTGAATCAAGGTTCACATTCTTGTTACACTGCACATATTTTACACAATTGGGTTTGGTTTCATGTTACAATTATGCAGGGATTCAAAGGAACTGTGTCACTTAGAGGATGTATGTGCATGCTGTCAGCATAACCCTCATGAGCATCTCCATATAATATGTAATTTACTGGTTGGTAGACAGGCGTGCGTCTGACGTCAGCGTGTTGTCAAATTAGCACATAGCTTTCTATTGTGGTTTAAATGGGTGGAGAATAATGAATGAACAGATGATGGAGTCCACATGTGCTTACATGCTTACATGTGCCACATGCTTTTGTTTTGTGTTTTTGTTGTTGTTTTTTTACAAAATATCTCCATCCACAAATCAATCTGTAGGTGGCCAACAATATGGAACACCACAAAGACGCGTTATTTCAAAAAGTGTCAAAGTCAGAGTGTTTTTAGCAATCTATACTTAATATATCTATCCTGTCCCAAAAACGTGATATGTGTTTGTCAGAGTTCCACTCTGTATACTGCAACAACAGATAGCGTTATATATGTTCTCTTTGGAGTGCTTGTTTGTTTCCTCTAGTGTTGTGTTTACTGTGCTATAGACAGAAGTCGTTGTCAGCCTAGTCAGATAAACCAAAGTGGTGCACTTGAAGGTGAATCAGTTAGCAAGGTATGTTGAACGTCATGCCACCACATACCACTTTGGATTATGTTTGTATGCTCTGTCTTGATTAACTGCCAAGTTTGTTTGACAAATTTTAGAAACATTTGAAAAATTAATTTCCATCTGCATTATTATCTCTATTTGGAGATTTCGGTTCTATTGTGCCAGCTAATGCAAAGAAAGCCTGGCTGTGTCAAACTTGCTACATAGTACACCACTTTGGTCATCTGTATTAGTTTTGAAACGCAAGTGTGAAACAACTCCAGGCCATGTAAAGTTTGGAAAAATGCTAATTTAATTTGTGTTTGGCCTTTAGTTGAACAATGATGAAATACGCTGTAGATTGACCGCAACCGCAACGATAAGGCTGCATGGTTCATCTGAATTGAGAATAAGGGAGTATAGTAAACAGTCTACTAATGAACAATCTGTATGCTTCATATTGGACACAGATCATTTTAAAGCCTGTCACAACATTTGGTCTAGGTCAACAGCAATGATTTAGTTGAGCCTGCATGGAAAAATATTAGACTTCAGTTAATGTGTCGCTCATATGTTTTGGTGTCAGTGAGAGGAAAACCGGAGGAAATGAGAGCCACAGGGCTGTCTGAGGTCTTTTAAGGCAGACTGAGCAGGTAATATCTTTTGACTGTAGTTATTCTACAGGTGAGACCGCTAACCTCCACCCTAATCTGCTGTTAATCTTGGCAGCAGATGAAAAGAAATGAAGAGGGAGTGCAGTACCTCCCACCTTCCATAGGCCTTTTCAGAGACCTCGCCTCACCATCTGCCCCTAACCCAAACCATCCAATCAGTGCAGCGTCCTCACTTATGTAGGCTCAGCTGTTCTTGTGGATAGGTTAGGACTACTGTGATATGTGTGTATGGTTTTTTTTTTGTTTTTTTACACTACCCGTGTCACTGGGTGCCAACCAGCCATGCCACATATTGACAGGTCAGGACATAGAGAGTTAAGTCCGTGCAGCTGTCCCTGTGTGGCTCTGCGGGCCCGGATAACCCTCAAACAAACACGGGCATCACTTTCCTCAAACTCTTCTGGGTCTCATTCTTTTTCCTCTCTGTCCATCCTGTCCACAGCCACATGTGAGCCTCAGAGACGCCGGTCTGTTCAGGACCTGCCCGGCATCGGCACAGAGTCCAGCCAGGTAAGACAGTCTGACACTACAACTGTGTGAAAAGGAAGTTGAAACTGGTCTGTGCTAGCTGGCATCACATTTTACAGCCTTAACTGAAATGACATTGTATGTTACTTTGTTTTGGTCAGCCATGGCATACCAGCCTGCTCTCTAAATGACATGTCCTATAAACTATTTTAGGATTATAAGTCATTTACTAATGACAATCCAGTTCTTTGTGTCTGTGCAGACAGAGAAAAATCAGCTCCTTCATTTTACATTTATTTCCATAAAGCTTTTACGTCCGCTGTCATTGTTGACTGGCAACAATGACAGTGTCCTGTTAGTAGGGGGGATTTATAGTTGTGCAACAAGGAGTTACAGCATAGCTACGTGCATAGCTGCCGTAGCCTCCTCGCGCTTCCTCAAAAATAGAACTGCATCTTGGGTGTACAGTGGCCAAGGACATACAAACATTTATACCACAATAAGTTAATGAAATAGTGTTCATGAAAACAACAGTAAAAGAGTGGCTCATTTAAAAAAAAAAAAAAAAACAGGGCTCCAGTGTAGCCCTCTGTTGCTCGTATCACAGAGTGTGGTGTTGCACAGCGTGGTGCTAAATGTTGTGGTCTTTATTATTAAATGCCTAAAATTCCCTCTTTACTAAGCTTGTAAACTTCAGTTAACAGCAGAAGTTTCTATACACTGTCTCACATTGTTGGCAGTTCAGCTGTCAATCATACATGTACGGGGGCCCACCCACTCAGAAGTCACTCAAAGTGAAAAGTTGAACTCCTCTGTCATCATTCCTTGTGTGAAACCTTTTGGATGTTTGACTGATGCCATCTTTCCAAAGCATTTGATGCATTCATAGCCAAGAGAGAGAAGTCTTTGGAGGGAAATATGATAGAAAATGACATGTGTTTGATATGTCAGCTGAGAAAAGATGAAGACCTTAGTGTAGGAACAGCCCGGTGTTCCCTCCTCAAACACAGAGCTTTAAAGAAGCTCCTAGGCTTAGAACATTCATCCTGTTTTCACAAACATTTGTCTCCATTTGTTTAGCTGTAAACTCACAGTCACCAAGTCAGAAGTTTATTTAGAGTTCACCATGAAGACTTTGGATAAAACTACATTTGCTAAAGTAGATGAATTGTGCTGTGCTGCCTGTGGGATCAACCTGCCCTCCAGATGGCCAGTGCTGTGACACTGCCATTGATCACAGAGTTGTATTTGTGGGAATTTTCTTTGTTACCACTTTGATTCTCTTCCCATATGAGGATCTAGAGAGACAATCAACACTGTATATTGGATTATACTCAGATTTGATGGCATGCCTTATTGTACCACCACATAGAAAATGTTCCTGTTTCATTGTAGACTGACATTCATAGTTTGAACTTCCATTATCTGAAGTGGATGTTTAGCCTGAGATGTTCTTGGTTATGTTTGCTTCATGTATTACATTGTAAAGGCTGCAAGAAACAATACCACCCAGGGTGTGTGTTCCACAGTGGTAATGAATGATGTACAAGTGGTGTGCCACATACACTGCTTTACTTTTACTCCATAATTGTCAATTGAATCTAATCTGGACGTCCCAGTTCACTTAAATAGCAAACACATTTGAAATAAAATTGGCAGGTGTTTATCTTTGAAAAAAAAGTGTATTGGTTCCCCAGTTTACTCTGGTGTTGCCCTCACCCACAGTTTAATACTTTAATTACCTGCACACAAACACCAGCATCGATGACACAGCACCTGCTGTTCGATTTTACCCTCTGGTTAACAAAAAGAATCCATACCAAGTCAAGTCTTCTCCGCGGTATCACTGATACAATTTACCCACTAAACAGCATCCTGAAGACTGTAACTTTGGAAATGTGGAAGAAACAAAGAATGCAGTGACACTGATCCAACAGTTTTATTTCCAGTGCTTCTGCTATGACACTGTAAACCTCAGTCATCAGAAACACTTTAATTCTGGCATTTTTGTTATGGAGCCATTTTTCATTGATCGTTGATTAAACATCCATTTTATTTCTTACGTCTTCTTATGTTGCTCCAATTGTGCAAGATAAGCCGGATGCATTATTGATATATTAGTCTGGATTGTATTTATGTATCACTCCAGCACACAGAGTGTGACTGACTGGACTGAGAGTGTCTGTGCTCTCTTACAGGGGAGCAGGAACAACAGCCGGTCCTCCAGTCCCAGTGTGAGGATGATGCCACCTGATAAGACGAGCAGCAGAGGTTACTTCTCCCCTGATGACCCCACAGGTAAAAACTTTTCAAGGGCATTAGGTGCAAGAATACTTGTTCACTTTAATGTATGTATGTATTAATGTATTACAACTGAATGAAGGAGAGTTAACATAAATGTTTCTGAACTGACAAGCAAGTCAGTCACTGGAGCCGTTTGGTTTCCATTGGAGGAAAAGAAAAAGCTGAATCGTCTTTGTTGTCACAAAGAGCTCATAAAAATCCAAACAAATGCAGCATACCTGTGTTCGAACTGAAAACAGCCACCTTCTCAGGCTCCACGTCTTAGATCACAGAGAGAAATAAGTGAAGGTTGAATTTTACAGCTCAGTTGATTGATTGAAACAGGCCACTCCTGTTAGTCATCCTGTAGACATGGTGGCTGTAACAGCATCAGTACCATTGTGTCACAATGTTGTAAATCTGCCCGGCTGCACTCCAGACATGGTGTTCACTGTTAATCAGTGATTTACAGTCAGTCTTTGCAGAGGAGACTGGTGGTAGATGACCAACATGTCCCTGTGCACTCAGCCTTTGCCTTCTTTTCCTTATCTTTTCTCAGACACCAATGGCTCAGACAACTCCATTCCCATGGCTTATCTGACCCTGGATCACCAGCTGCAGGTAGACCATCAAAACACTGCATACCATGTGGTGCTTTATTTCAGATATTGTTACATACAAGCTGCACTGGATCAGCTTTAACTTATTTTGGCTGGTGTTGCTCTCTAAGATGAATTGACAGACATTGTAATTTCTAAGTAGTGACCTCATTATGAAAACATGATGCTATCAAAAGTATAAATGCACATTGGCAGCATCAGTGAGATGCTGTGTGATTATCTGTTCAGGCTATTACAGCTGATATAGTGATCCATCAAAAGGTTTTGCAGTCAGTTAACAGTAACGTGTGTTTGTTTCCAGCCTCTCGCTCCCTGCCCCAACTCCAAAGAGTCCATGGCCGTGTTTGAGCAGCACTGCAAGATGGCCCAAGAATATCTGAAAGTGCAAACAGAGATCGCCCTGCTGATCCAGAGAAAGTAAGTTCAGGGTTTAGTTCAGTGCCCAGGTTATTATATGTATTATATGTACTATTATCTGTACTACACAAGGGGAATGTTCTTATTATGGACGTTCACATGCTGAAGACATTTGAACAGACTGTGGATAGTCACATAACAAAGACTAAATAACCAAACAGAGAGGCATTCTGATTAAGTCTTTTTGGTACTTTGATACTTTTTGGTAAGTTCTTTACTACTGTTTATTCATACTTGATTGAAATATTATCTGTAGCTATAAGAATCCAATCTGACATACCTTCTTAACTTGATGATGTAGTTGACTCTTGAATACTGAGGTTATGATTCACAGTGATGTTTAGCATCATTTAGCAGCAGCTCAAATGATCTGTGATCAGCGATGTTTGTGAGACGGTTAAGGTGGAACGTTAACTAAGCCGATAAAGATTGAAGAGCAAATCAGTAAGCTGATTTGATTCTCACAATATCAAAGTGAAGCAGCAGAGGAGAAGAGCAGAAATGACTTCAACAACATCAGCCGCCTTCTTTTTACCACAACCATCCTCAGGAGGTTTGCCTGAAAGTTTCAGAAAAGCCATCACCCATAAGATAACAGTGTTTATGTGCTACGACATGCTGCTCATTCAGAGAGTTTCAGATGAATTACTTGTTAGTTTGAAAGCACTGAGATCGAACAGCCTGTACTCAGCGCTGCTTCATGTGACCTCTGTGCAGGAAGGAGCTCATCGCTGAACTGGACCAAGATGAGAAGGACCAGCAGAACACGTCCCGTCTGGTGCAGGAGCACAAAAAGCTACTGGAGGAGAACAAGAGTCTGTCCACATACTACCAGAAGTGCAAAAAACAGCTGGAGCTGATTCGGGTCCAGCAACAGAAGAGACAGGGCACGTCGTGATGAGACAGAGACATATGAACTGCTAACATCCCCTCCCTGCCCTCCCCCTCCTCACCCCAGCATTATAACACTACCCGCTCTCATGCTCTGCACACACACACAAACACACACACACACACACACACAGTTCCCAGCTTTGTAAAGAGACCTGCATTCTACTGTGTCCTGCATGTTGCATTGTAGACCTGTGCTTCTGTCCAGCAGGAAGATGACATCTGTACATAGATTTGCACATCCTCACAGTGTATTCTGTGACCACAGACCAAACAATCACTGCACCCCATCCTGACCACCCCGACCCCACTGCTGTGCTCCAGGATGGACCTTCTCTTCGGCAGCGGTGTGTCCACTGAGTGTGACGACAGACTGATGAGTGTGGGTTGTGTGTTTCTCTCAGGGCGTCTGGGCTGCCCGGTCAGTGTGTGTCCGCTCCTCAGTGGCTGACAGCCACACAGTCCTTCACAATGTGAAAACCAAGACAAAGGCTTTTCAGCAAGAAGTGTGAATCATGCAGAACTGGGAGATCAGTGAGGATGTTTGAAACCTGTTCTACAGTGCACGCGTGGAATCCCTGTTATGCAAAACACACATCCCTTAAATCAACCAGTTTATCTTTATCTTCTCCCTTTTCTAATTGTGAGCATGAGCCGTCCCACAGACCACCACACCTGTTTACTTCTTCAAGCTGTTTGCTGTATCGAGTTGACAGAGGGTGTTGTTGTCAGGCATCAGAGAGAGGAACAGCTCTGGGTGTGTGTGTGTAAACCTGGATGCAGCAGGAATTATCTGCTCCTCGTGCTCTTTAAAACACAACTAGCTTCCAGAGCAAATACAGGGAGCTGTGGATTCCCTTTTCATTTTGACTTCAGTATTGTTTTTGCGTGTAGATGTTTTTGTCTTTTCTATTCAGTAGTTTAATTTGTATGATAGATCTTGTGTCATTTTTGCATTAGGATATATTTTATCTGGTCTGGGAATGCCCTTACGGACAAAATAGAGGAGCCTGTAGCTCCCTATACAGTATCTAGTTTGTTTTTAGTTCACATGTTGCCTTAGAAGTTGCCTGCATTTTAAGTGCTTGTTTTATGTGACATTTAGTGGGGATAAAAGCTAAAAAAAAGTTATTTTTAATGTAATAGACATTGAATGAAATTCTTCCTGGAGCGGTGTGAGATATGTATGTCAATATGCTGATAATGAAAATGTTTCCCACCAGCTTTATATCCCAAACCATGACATGTACTCTAAAAGAAGGATTGGATGTGATACTTGTTTTTTGTTTTTGTTTTTTTGGTCTCATGTCCCTCAAGTATTTTTGCACAATCACTTTGTTTTGTCTGGTCATGTACAAGTTTTATTTCTCATTTAAGCAATTCTGTTTGTAAAAGTACGAGACTTGATGAGTCTTACTTTTAATCAGTTTCTGAACAGGAGTGCATCGTCAGCATTTCTCTTTGTGAGTTTTCTGTTCACACAAACACACACTGTTTATTTAATGTTTCCTAAGTTATTGGGAACCGAGGTACAGTGTATGACAGTGAGCAAGGCATTATGAAATAAACTGAATGGTGAAAGGATGCACTTTCTCATGCCTAAGTGCTTTTGTTGGATACACAGACTGTCAGTCATCTGTGCTGAAGAGCCAAATCGGGGAATAGATACATATTTTCATCTGCACATGTTCTGGCTACAGACAAAAATAGAAAATCTGAAATTTAGTTGTGGTATTTAATTTAGTTGTGTATGGACAGTGTATAACATGAGCTAACCCTCCCTTACCAGCATTTAGTTAAAGCTTCCTTTTGACACTCATCTCTGTCTCAGCCTACAAACAGCACAGAGAGTCTACAGCCACCAGCTCTGAGAGGCTGGACAAGGACAAGTCAGCATGCTGTGTGTGGCAGATATGATGTCCATCATCTTAGTGTAGTGTGTCAGCATGCCCACATATCAACGAAACAGAAGGTACAGCTGAGGCTGTCAGGAATGTCATTATGCCTGCAGGTACTCTGATGCACTGGTGAAGACCATTAGGTAAGGCTGAATGCTCCAGAAAAGTTCATTTTGTCAAAACTGTCTCATTACTTAGGTTAACAATATGGATTATTTTTGACTTTGGCTTTCCTTCAGACCCCTCCAAAGATTGGAGTATTTCACCATCCGTCTCAAAGCATGACTGCTTTGGAGTTCAGCAGTGTGGAATATTTCCCCTGAAATAGTCCCCATGAATGTACATGTTTCTAACATTAGCAGAGAGTTATGGATCCAGTCTGTTCAAATAGACCCAGTGAATCCACACAGTTCTAATAAAGGCCATGTTCATGTTGTTTTAGGTGTGTAGATGAGGCCTTCTTTTAGTTTTGTTTTGTTCTTTCCTTTTCCAACAGTGTCCCAGCTCCATAAAGAACTGATTTGTTCAAACAATCAGCCGATTGATCACTAAGTGGCCAGAAAAGTGCATCAACATGTGTTATGATCTGTTGTATTAGCCAAAAGGGGAACACATTCATTCAGCCAAGCACAGTGACAAAAACACTCACAGCTCGTCGGATAGGTTACACCTAAACACCACCAAGCTACTACATTAAAAATAAACCATGTAAGTACAATTTCTTTTTCAGGATTAAGTGATAAAGTGAAAATAAGATGTTGCCTGTAAGAAAATATGATATAGGATGGGTAAAAGGACAAAAAAGCTTATATTCAGTTATAAATGTGTATGGATGAGGTGCAACCACAGTGACTTCAGTGAGGGAGTTTGGATTTATGCTCCCATCATCTTTCTGCTTTTTCCCTCATTTTTCTTTGTGCCTGAGAAAGAGGTTCAGTGTTTTGTTTCACATCTCTTATTTCTGTATTTAGGTTTATCTGATCTCTGTTTCTGTTATAAAAGTTATTAAAAAATGTTAATAAAATCAGTTGATAAAAGCCAGACCTTATAGATCATTCTGTGGGAATAGATACTGACTCCACACACCATACAGACAACAGAAAACACCACAGGTTCTG
>JBAJHX010000031.1:973075-985085 GCA_037176925.1 Amniataba percoides | reverse complement strand
GGATTTGCTTTTTATATCACAGCAAATGATTGCTGGATAGTTTTGAAATAGTTTCATGTGCCTCCAAGCTTGAAAACATTTGATCAGTTCTTACAGGATTATGTCATCACCATCACATCACATATGTATCTACGGTGTAAACGCCGCCCATCCCAGGCCCACAGTGTCTCCATTTAACCAGCAGGTGGTGCTACACATCCGGTCTTTTACGCGGCGTTAGAGCTGTTTTTCACAGACAAAGAAGCATACATCTTCAGCGTATCACAGGGAATCCTTATTATGTCATGCTACAAGATCTGGCCTGCTTGATTGATTGTGCGGTCCTGAAGTGAGCTGAATGATCTAATATAGAAATAGATTGAATTACATGAGCAGAGTCTGGCCTTAACTAACGTGGACCTTGAATATGACCCGTTTGTCTGCTGGCGGTGAGAGAGCCCCGACTTCAGGTTTACATTTCAGCTTGAAATCACCTCACTATTCTGCTGACAAAGGCTTCTGTTTTGTTACTGTCTGTGTTTGAAGTTGACAGCTAAAAGGGGAACAATGAGTCATGTCATTGTGGAGAAATGATGTCATCTTCCTTCTCCAGCCAGGTATTGTGTGTGTGTGTTCCTTCTCACCCTCACTGAACTTCTGGAAATAAGGAAGACAGTGTATTGTTGCCAGCTTTGTCCTGTGCTCTTTTGTTCTCAGAAGGACGTGCAGAGTTTGGCCCTCTGTGGGCTGTTAGGAAATCGAGGGTGATGGTCTGTTTGTGTGTGTGAGGAAGGAAGGCTAATGTTCATTTGTGGTGGTTTGATTGTGCATGTAAGCTTTTATTTTCATGAGGACAGATGGAATCTTAATGTCACACTTCTGAGACTGCAGAGGACTCTTCTTTAAATGCTTGTTTGCAGTGCGGGCCTGGGTAATTCTTGGAATTTGTCTGTACTGCTGTGCCAACGGACCAGGTTTTGTTGAGAAGCCAAAGGTCACATGGTAAATAACACTGACAGCATGAAGCTGTAATCTTAATAAAGCATAGTCTGTGATACACTTTGAATTAAACCTGGAAGTATCTGATAAAAGAATAAGTAAACAAGATTACAGATCTCACAAAGAATTCCAGGTCCGTTTTCAACACGACAGTTGTTGACAAATGTTGAGGTTCAAAACAGCAGCAGCAACCCAAACCTTCTCTACTGAGACTGGTTGGGACCTGGATCTGTGTGTAGAGTAGGTCTGGATAATCCTTTGAATTTTCCCACACTAGTTCTAATACACAGAGTCTCTATGGAGAAAGCATCTAGCAAATTGTTATATAAAATCTGAAAGTGTATGTTGAAGAATTGCAGGTTTTGGATTCTGTCAGCTGTTTGTTCAGAACCAAAAACATACTGGGATCCGATACCCTTCCTGAATGCAGCGTTACCGAACCTGCTTTATTGTGTTTTTACCTGCGATCATTTGGTAAGGCATCCTAGCAAAGTCCACGAATAGCTTCTGTTTTACCCCCTTTTAAATCTTTTAAACACAATGTGTTTGTCTATTTTAATATTCATACCAATTTGCAGATACACAATAACATCCTAATCTTCCTTTGTTCAAGTGCTTTAATGACTGTCGGCAGTAATGCCATCCCTCTTTGCAAGGAAAAGTTGATGTTGCACTTGAAAACCTGTGTGTGCTTTAGATTTTATCTATGGCATGGTAGCCATGGAAACTGGATGACATAAATAGGCTAGCAGTGGCAGAGAGAGATGTTGCAGTTTTTAATAATGGACAGAATTTGGGTCATAATATCTTGCATGCTGGTCTATAAATTGCACTGTGTGCCAGTTAGGATTCCATTAATCTGCATGAATCCCTGGTTGGTCTTCAAAGTGGCTGCAGGCGATTATTTCAGAGCTCGATGAGGTGTCCTCTGCAGAGTCAAAGATGTGAGAGGAGCTAAGAGCCTCGTGTTCCAGCACCAAAGTCTTTGTTTACTCTACTTCATGCATTATGTAATTATGCACTGCATTTTAGCTACAGTATCGGCCTATGTATACTAATTGGGATCATGAATTAATTTGTAATCTGGAACAGCACTCGACTCCGTCACTCCCCATTCATAATTTCACCACGGGTCTATTTAGAGGGGCACTAACGAGGGTGAGGGGAGGGAAAGTGTAAGCAGCTGCTCCTTTTCTGATACAAAATTGGGAGCAAACACTTTGACAAATGTTTTTTTCTGCAATGTTGTTCTATTTTGATGGACATGGTGTGTCAGTAGTGTGCTTCTGTTGGTTGGTTGTACGAGTCGTGGAAGAGAGCCTGAATTAACTCTCTTGTGATTTGATAGTAGCAGAGGGTGAGAGAGGTCAGCGCTCAGCCTGCAGCCTGCTGGAAGACACCAGGCACAAGTGAGTGATTGAATTTCCTATCCAAACACTGTGGACAGTGACAGAGGGCCAACACCCACCCAACCACCCACCCACCCACAGGACAGTGCCTCACATCAGCTCTGCTACAGCCAGTCTATGTCACTGTTTAAAGTGGAAAAAGGGAACTTCCCTTTTGCAGAACAAAATAGTGGAAACATGTGAAACTGCTTGAAGATCCTGTATGTAACATTCAGAAATTGCTTGTTAACGACACCTGCGGCTGTCACCATGGCAAACAGTGGCCTAACACACACAACATGTATATAGATAAAAACAGAAAACAGATTTTAATGGGAAATACAAAGAAGTAATTGAAACGATGCAAGCCCTTCATAATCTGTTCTTAACCATAAGACTCAGTCTCCTGGGTGTTTTAGGCAAACAAGAGTCAGGAACGTCTCATTTTCAACAACAAGTAACAAGGCATAATATGATCGAGTCAAAAACGATCAGAACTAGAACTGTCTGAGAGTAAAAGACTAGATGAGAAGATGGGGGAAGTCTTCAAGGACTCCTACAAGGACAATACAGGAAATATCCATCAAAGTGCCCTGACTGAATACCTGGAATAAATGGCAAGTAAAAGGTAAGGTATTGTGAAGCAAGGCTGTTGGCAGCTACAGTGATCAGTTCATCTACACAACTGATCACAATATGGCAGATCAAGCCCTACTGAACAAATGTGACAGGGACTTCATTTATTGGTCAAGAGGTGGGTACATCTGGAGCTCGATGCTACAGACAGACTGTATGACAGTCACAGCACCGAAGACTAAAAGAGGGCATGGTGGGAGTCGCAGTCCTGATCATGGTAAAAAGCACTGAGGCATTGGTCCTTAATACAGCCATTAGATCTGAAGCCTTGGAGTCAATACTGAAGGACTCAAAATGGAAAAAGACTGATTGCAGAGATTTGCAGACAAGATATAAAATCTCAGTGGTTCAGCCACTGGAGTGAGAGAGAAATGGCAGTTCTGGAGATAATTGTGGCAGCAAAACCTGGATAAAGAGCTTTCCTATACTCTTGAGCAAGAAAACATATCGACCTCTACAAACTGTTCAGTTCAGGAAACTGGACCTGGCTCAAGTAGTAACTGATGCTGGACTAGAACAGGATGATTTGGGCTGTTGTATTAAGTCACTCTTTAGGTCACTCTGATAGAAGTTGAAGAGACTGTTGCGATACAGATACGCAAAGGAGCTGAAGTGAAGGGACTGAAATGAGTTGAAGTCTATTAGTTGTTTATTTATTTGGATTCCCATTTTTTGTCAACTATAAACTTCTGCAGCAACATACTTATGAACATTAATGCAGGGAAAACCTCAACAGTGTAGCTGGTCAGTGAGAACTCTTACAATCAACACTAGAAGAAGCAACTTTCAGGTTTTTGAATGTGGGAGTAGCTGAAGGAAAAAAACATCCAGAATACTGACAGTACTGAAGAGCATAAGTGGGACAACACCCCCAGATGAACTGTATTACTGTATTTATCCCTGCCGGTAAGTGTAACACCTGCCTGTGATGTGCTGAATGTCGAACAGCTGGCCATGTGCCGCTGCGTCATGCTGGAAAAGACTACATGAGTAAGAGGTGAGGCATCTGTGTGTTACTGTAAGATCCCTTCAGGTGCGGGATAAAATGAGTGGGAAGTGATGAGAGCGGTGCTAAAAAAGAGAAGAAAATACCTCTTGCATTCTGCATTACTAAGTCCTGTTCAGCTCACATAGCCACACTTTAAACTGTTTGACACCTTTTTGACATTTTATTTGCAATATGTGTAAGAGTGTGTGTCACCCACATTTTTATTTGTGGTGGACAGGCTTTTTCAGCTTTATTAATGCTAAGAAATTACTGACATTCTTCACAAAGGTTTTCACCCATGACATTACTGTTAGGTCAAAGCCCTTTACGCCACAGCAGCAGATGGAACTGACTGTGGGAGGCAGGCTGTAAAGTTCAAACCGACAACATACCAGTTTCTTGCCATGTAAATACAAAGCCTGCATCAACCCGCACAGTTTTCCACAAGCAGAGGTCTAGGAAAAGCACAAATAAACAGTCAGATGTCAAGAGGGCTTTATTTACTGCCTGGTTTGGTTTGAGGTTTGTTGGTCCGGAGGTGCAATTTGCGCATTCAGTTTGCAACTTAGAAAAGAGGCTAATAATAACAGGACCCATTCACACTGCAAGTTTAAACCCTCCATACTCCATTCTGATCAGCTGCTGAGTTAACAATTCAACACTGCACCAAACACTTTACACACACTCAGGATGCACATGTACAGGGACAGAGATGAATTCACTTTAAAGACTAATGTCCCATTGGTGTGAAGGGACTGTTCAAAGTCGCATTCTCACATAGCAGCCTATACTGCATCACATCTAACAGCATTTATAAAAAGAGCTTTTATAGATTTTTTATACTGAGAAAACGTAGTAATATATGTGTACACACACACACACACACACACACACACACACACACGTATAGGAGAAAAAGTCAAATGTGGTCTGATTCACCTGCAATATTAATTAAGCCCCAGTTTGAGCCTCTCTATTAAAGCATCATTGTGTATGACAATATGAAAGAAGATTATTTCTGTCTGTTGAATAGAAGAGTCTGAGGATTGTTGAACAACCATCGGGCTTCTTTAAAGTATGTTTCTTCTCTTTTTCAGATAAACGAATGCTCAGCTCTCTGACTAGAATGTAAAGACAACGCACAAACTGAGGCTACTGTGAATGTAGTCAGAGTTTCACACAGTCCAGATGGACCTTTGGGGTAAAAGTGTGAGAATAAAGAGAGAGTGAACTTTAGTCTACAAACTTCTGTGTCCATCTAAAAGTCAGACATGGCGCCTTAATGCTGCACTAAAGTTGTTTGTTTTGGTACTCACATACGATCACTTTATATCTTCACACATCCAGCACACTCAGTGCATCCTTTCCTCCTTTCTCTCCACGAATTTAAGACCAGTGTTTACTGTGCTTTACTAACTGCTCCACTATGTTCACCTGTCTTTAACTGTGCCTGTCTGTTGTTTGCTGGGTAGAGTACAGAGGTCTTTTAAAGATTTTTCACTGAAAACAGCTGCCTGCTAATTGAAACAAGGCCGATTAATGAAAACAACACATTTTCCATTACAGTCATTCAATCCATTGTTTATATAAGAAATTGGATTACTGAAGCTGTAAATACCTGATTTATAAAAACTTTAGAGGTAATCATTTGTATATATTTTAACAAAAAGAAAGAAAAAAGAAAAGGTTAAATTGTACTGTAAGAAGTGTGAGACCAACCGAATATAACCATGTGTAGCCCCTGTAATCAGATTGAGGATGTGCATAGTTGACACTGTGTGTGTGTGTGTGTGTGTGTGTGTGTGTGTGTGAGTGAGCTGGAGAGTGCTGGCGAGTGAGTTTGGAGTGGGACAGTGCGACAGCCTGTTATTACGGCCCATGTGACTGACAGTGTGTGGGCGAGGAGGTAATTGCTGAAGTATGCCTGTGGTGACGAGGGCCTTCAGGGGAGCGGATGTTCAGCAGACTGAGGCACACAGAGCGCACAGAGAGCCACACCGAGCCCAGAACTGATGACTCATCCCTCACACCCCATTCACTCCTGTTTGTTTACTCCACTCATCTACAGTCTGAGCCAGAGCGGTGACAGACAGGGAACTGTCACCCAGTGATTGGGCCGTCTTAAAGGATTTCACCTGTTTAGACTTTAGTACAAGCAGCTTAGTTAGATCCAGGTCCACTTCCCTTGTAAACAGCCTCCAGAGCTGCTGCTGTAAGCTTCTGTTTACTGGACTGAGTCAACATGGGTCTAAATTTACCAACTGAACAAGAAGTGGCTCAGTCATTGGAATTAAACCCTAGATATACCTTAATTTATTATATTATTTATGTCTCCTGTTTAATGGGCTTTTAGTTAGATTGTGGTATATGCAGGATATGTAGGTATCTGACACCACATACCCACATACTGACTGCCAGCAAAAAATATACCATCAGTATATGCCTTTGACACTTTCATGACGTAATTTTCATCTACAGAATATATCAATTATATGAACTTAAACTCTGAACTCACATTTGCAGACTGCTTTCAAACCTCAGGGGCACTTGCCAGTAAACGTAGGCCTCCTGTCTGCACAGTTGCATTTTTGGTTTCTAATTCCCATTTGCTTGTGGAAAATTCTTATGTTTGTGTTTGTGTGCCAAGAAGCTGGCCTCGTGCCCATCTTAACTCTGCAACGCTCCAATTCACCGCCCACATACGTTCACCCTCTGCACATCAGTATCTGTCAAACACAGTGACAACCTAACGTGTGTTGAGCTTCAGCTTTACTTTTTACCTCGTGTCTGAGGTGTGCAGAGAGCTGCAAACGGGCTCATTCTGTCAGACAGATCCCGAGCTAAGCTGGATGCAGGGACTGACCCTATAGTTCCCTCCACTCAGCGAGCCAAGCATGAGTTCCTCAGAGAACACACACTGAGAGGTGGGTTCCTGCAGCAGAGTTCCTCTGCAGCATTTCACTATTTTCTGTTGTTAACCAGTCTGACCCCAGCAAACCAAGCATCATTACTGCAAACATGCAGTATGCTGTGCACTGAGGCACTTTATTTGAAAGTCTACGAAGTTTCCAAAGATACCAAAAATGTCTAAAATGATGCGTAAAATGGAGAACAAAGATTTGAGTGAGGGATGCTGCCAGAGTATTCAGGGCTCAAGGCTTCATTGTCACATACATGAAGAACAAGCTGTACTGCATAATGAAATTCTTTGTTCACTGTCCTCTCTGATCGCCACACAGAGGGGAAAAAGACTTAAAAGGCTTACCAAAATATATCTGGATGAATTCTGGGTAAATTTGATGCATTTCATGTGATGGAATACATATGATGTCAGAATAAGAGATTAGAATTCTTCTTATTATTGTGCCACATTAGAATCAAACCACAACACAAAAAATAAAGTGCTATTATGATGAAAAAAACAAACCAAATCTCCCACTGGGTAATATACTTCATTTATTGCATAGTGACAGTTATGTGAAATTACATGATAATTTTACAGATTTGTTAGAAATAATTAAACAAGGATAAAATAAAACAAAGGTCTAAAAAAAATATTAATAATTTATCAATTACAACCCTGCATTTCTGTTTGAACCTTGCATTTCCAGATGTAATATTTGAATATTTTACTACATACAGTACAAATATGTTGTGTATTTTTAATGATATGTTGGGGTACGTAGTCACAGAAATGTGTACAGTAAAACACAACAGGAAACCGTATTTTCGAAACATTTAAGCAGCTTAGGAGACAATGTGAGGGTCAATCAGGGTTCAAGCGCTTAAATATGCTGTGTATCTGAATGTCTGTTGTGTGTGTACATATGTTTGTGTCTTTGCATGTGTCTTTCATGTGAGGCATTGTGTGTGTTGGTATGTTTTTTCGAGGAATGAGGAGCTGTCCTGAGGGTAACCTGAGCCCGACAGGTCGGTCTGCAGCAGTCGCTGTTATGAATGGCGGTTAGATCGTTCCCTGAGGCACCGTCAGACTTGCAGTAATTGAGGTAATCAAAGGCATTTGGCTTTGGGTCACATGCCAGTTTTCTAGCTGACAACAGTGCTGCATTTACGTCTTTGAGCCTCTGCCTGGACTTGCCACTCTCCTTAGCCAGCAAATTCATGGAAGTTCTTTTTGGCTGGCGGTCCTATCTGGGCGACCGCAAACCCCAATGAATCACTTGGAAATGAGTCATCGTTGCTCTTGAAGTGATGACTCTTTGACCGACGTGTCTCTCATTCTGAGCAGGGCTTTTTTTCTTGCTTTTGGATTTGCTTTGAACACTTTTCCTATGAGTCACTGCTGTGTGCCGATGCAGGATTATAACAGAATGCGTCTGTTTGCTCGCGGTACAAATGTATTGATCTGCTGGATATACAGTTTACTGTGCTGGATAAAAAACCCTCATGAAATCCCCCAAATAGTTGAATAAAGAAAAACAGACTTAGATAAACCTGTCCTACTTTGCAGTTCCATTACACAGCAGACGGCTCTAAGGAGCATTTCAGTCATTAAATCTTTTGCACAAAGGCTGCTGAAGAGGTGGGATACATACATGTGTGTGTTTGTGTGTAAAAGAATATAAAAAGGGAAGTTGTAGTCACCTAGTCCCTCCAGATAGCAGTATGTGTTCACTAATCTGACTTTATCACTCAGGTGCTTCCCAGTAATGCTGCATTGAAGAGATAATAATAAGCTGTAAATGAATGGATTTTGGGCCAGATGTTCTGCCAACATTTTACACAGGTTAAATAGTCAAAGATCCAACAGATGTATCTGGATGAACAGTGAAATGCTGAAGAGATTTTTCTCAGTTTGTCCAGAAGCACATCTTGTGCCTCAGATGTTCAGTATACAGTGAAATAAATGTACATAGTACATATTACACTGTACATACAGATTACTGTATGTTCTAGGAATTACATCCATATCAGACAATTCCACACTTCACAGCTTGTATCTAGTGCCAACATTTAGTGCCAGTGAAACACGTAATGTGCCCTTCGTGGTCACAAAGCAGAGTATAGCTGATAAATGGGGAAGTAACACATCTGACTTTCATGCAAGAGACCTGCAGTCTCAGTAAAAGTTGACCTTTTTATCAGTTCTCTAACCATAATCAAGTGTTTTATTTGTCTCTCCTGACTATTGTTTATTTGTAAAAAATAGTTTAACAAAGTATGTGGTAGAGGTTTTTTATTTTGTGAATTACAAGAAATAAAGAAACTGTACAGGGAGGTGCATTTATCAGAGAATATGACACTGACTATGGGTATAGTTAGAAAACTTGTATTAAGGTTGATCACACGTCAGCTGATAAAAACAGTGGCTTGAATTTGTGACTGATGGCTTTCTAATAATAGCATTTAAATGGAATATTTGAGACAGTCTGAACGTGTCTGTTGTTAGCTGTGGTGGACGTTGTGTGTGAGCAACACCTCCACTGCTGGTTCAAAAGTAACATGTGAGTTGAGTGCTGCATGTATTGGTTTCTTCTCAGTAAAGCATGATAGGACGCATTTTCTTTTTCAACCAAACAATAACATTCCACATGAGTTGCACAACCACCAGCCGTGCCTTGTCCTTAAGCTGAGGGTTTCAGACCCCCCCCTGCACTGAGCTTCCTCTTTCTGTCATGGAGGAATGGTAGACGTTTCACATGCTGTTTTTATTCATTCTAATTAGACTTCCTGACATAAGAACACAGTGTTTGTCCGCAGTGTGGCTGCTGGGCGGGAAGGCTAGACCAATGCCATCGCTCTGCAGACTTTTTCAACCCCCACCACCCCATTCATCCCCACGCCTTCCCCCCTTTTCCTACCACCCAACTTCAGTCAGCCGCCTTCCTTGAAAAGGCCTCGAGGAGAGGTCACCGAGTGCAGGAATGCCACTGCTCACTGTGTGTGTGTGTACAGAAAGTCCATACTCTGTAATTAAATTCTCCTCATGCGTTTAGTGCGTCGGGAGCATGAGCGAGATGTTGACTGTGAATGCAGCACACTGAGACAAAGGGTCGAGGCTCGTCTCTCAGCCCCTTTAGACACGGGGCCGCTCCCGCCTGCTGAAGGCCCCCGGCCCAGCTTTGGAGCTCTACCACTTTAGGTTTCAGAATAAAAATTCTTCAGATGTCCCGAAGGTTTCTATGTGGATGAGTATGAATATGAATACCTTCACTAATCTGGAGGATGAGCTGTCGGATCGTCAGACTGTGTCTCTGGTCCCAAAAAAAAGCAGCCCTTGAAGGATTGCAGTTCTTCTTCAGTGCTTTACTTTTTATTTGGCGTTTAGCTCCTTATTTCAGAGCACCTCTGAATTTCCTCTGTCACATTTGACTTTTAAATTATGAGTAATGCATATTAATTTCAAGTTCCAGTGTGCACATGCTGCAGTGAAATCTGTGCCTGTCATCTGAGTTCCTAGAAGTAAGCTGACTTCACATTCCTGTGAGCCACACTGCTCCACTGTCTGCTCTAAAACATGTTTACAGAGAACGTCAAGAAGCAGCACGTTAAAAAGCCAGCTAAATCTAAGAATTCACTTTTTGTGTAAGGAAATACAAAAGTTAAAAAGACATTTTTAAATTGTTTTCAGAAGTGCCTAAAACAGTGAAAAAAAGCCAGAGACTGAGGGACACAGAGAGCCATGTCAGTGCTGAACAGACTGGAATACCACTTTAATGCCAGTGAAGTTACACAACCCCAGAGGCCAACTTCTCAGAGTGTTTTCTAGTAGTCATGACGCAACAGACACACCCGCTCCACCCTCACATTTGTATTCTGAGTGGAAGTTGAGGCTAGTCAGCCCATCTTCCAAACATCAGCATGGTCAGTGTCAGAGTTAGACTTATGGGGTTATTTCCACCCCTGCTAAGTCACTGCTGTGCTCACCCTGCACGGTAGAGAGGCAGGAAGCCCTCTGTGTTTCCTCTGCTTCTGTACGTCTTCATTGTGTGTCAGAGCTTTGTAGATGAAGGATTTTCAGTCAACGGTCAGACTTATTTAGCTGAACTTGAGTTGCCCTACTCATCACCATAAAATTGCATCATCACCTCCCCCTTGCTTACGGTATGCACAGTCCTCTATTCTCCGTGGAGCTGCCTCACTTTGATGCCTCCTCCATGCCAATAACAAACGCCTGTTGGAGGTGTTGTTTTGATGTCAGCAGCAGCACCATCTCAAATCGCCACTTTAATGCATTTAGCAGCACAAGGAACTGCTCTTTGAATGCCACTCATGGAATATCCGGTGCAAAGTGACGGCTGCTGTGAAGAAGGGGCCGTCTGCTGTACTGTGATAATTCATAATTACATGCAAACTCCCTGGGGTTAGTTTTTACATTAGGAATTAAAACATCTCCAGTGACTGTTCGCTTGTCCAAATAGGATGTGAGCTCCCTCCAGAACAAAAACCCTGCCTCCCTCACACTGCTGATGTTTAAGCCGAGCAGCGTTCTCCAGCTTACCTCCCTCCCACCACCTCGCTCCGCTCATTTACCATCATGCATTTGCATTTCTACTTGTTCTGTTTGTTTTTACTTTTGAAAACTCCAAAGTACCCCCACATAACTGCCTCTCATAGAGTGAGTTAGTCTGATCCTCCATCTAATATGTGACATTACTGCAAAATGATACTATTGAACCACTACTGTGTGTGGGACATCAGTCTTAAAATACAATAATAATAGATAACATAATGACAGTTTATAGTGACTGTGGTGTTCACACTAACATAAGCACAAAGTAATATCCCCCCTCATATCCAACAAACACTCCATCACTACCTGATCCTCAACAAATGACCACACACACATTTCTTCATCAGGCACCTGTGAGAGAACAGCACAGAGCTGGACAGACAGGCAGGCAGGCAGGCAGGCAGACAGACAGGCAGACAGACAGACAGGCAGACAGACAGACAGACAGACAGACAGGCAGGCAGGCAGGCAGACAGACAGACAGACAGGCAGACAGACAGACAGGCAGACAGACAGACAGACAGACAGCGGATCATGAGTTGTTTT
>JBAJHX010000031.1:957201-972039 GCA_037176925.1 Amniataba percoides | reverse complement strand
GCGCTCCCTTTTCTCTGTTTGTGCAGAGGAGCCGCGTTAGTGATCCCACAGGAGTCCTCACACACACACACACACACTGAGGCAAGACTCCACAAAGAACAAGCTGTCATTTGCAGCGTCATTAAACGCCTCCCTCATCACTGCTCGGATCATTCATCTCTGGAGCTGCGCGTCCACGCTGCTGTCATTGTTAGAGCAGCGTTATGATCACTGCTATTATTATTAGTATTATCAGTAGTGATCGTTGTTGTTGTTGTTGTGTCACAGCGCTCTCCTCTGCTGTGAGCTCCCCACTGATCCACAGAGAGCAGATGTGCTGTGTGTGGACGTGGATCCTCAGTGAATCGGTGTTTTCGCGATCATTAACCCTTTATGTGAAAGGAGGGAGCAGAGCGTGTGTGTTTGTGTGTGTGTGCTGTCATGTGTGTGCTGCAGTGTGGGGGCCGGTCGCTGTCACAGGTCTGAGCTGTGTGTGTGTGTTGTGATCAGCTCCTCTGCATCTTTAACAGCACCGTTCAAGCAGAGCAGGCTTTGTTCACGCGTGTGGCTCAGGTGTGTGTGTGTGTGTGTGTGTGTGTGTGTGTGTGTTTTTTGTGGTGCAGGTTCCAGTGATAAACAATCAGTAGATGAGGCTGCGTGTGTGAAGGTGCAGAGGTGGATCTGAGGAGGCTTTTGTCTGGCGGCCACGTGTCGGGCCGAGCCGGACTCATCCAGCACTTTGCGGATCTCTGCGCCTCTCTGTGCGCCTCTGTGTACCCGCGCAGCAGCAGCCTCCCCCGGCGTGTGGCGCCTCTTCTCTCGCCCTGTCTGCGGGTGTGGGGGCTCAGCAGAGGACCCCTGTGTGGCTGTGAGGAGGAGGTTTGCTGCTCGCCGCTGGACGCTGGCTGACATCGCTCTGCTTTCACAACACGTGCATGGCGGCGGCACTCATGCGCAGTTTTACGCACGGAGCCTTTTGTTCTGTACAGTAGCCCCGCTGCCTTTCTTTTCCCATGCATGGCGATTCCCTGCGTATTATCAGGAGGGGGAGGAGGGGGGTCCAAAACCGTAAACCCCACAGTGACTCAGTCAGCCTTAAATGCCACTTCATCCAGGCTGCTGCCTGCACCGCATTGTCATCTCAGATATCAACTGTATGTTTGTCTGCGCCATTATTTTCTACATCCACCAGCGTTCAGGGATGAATTAAATGATAAATGGTGTGCTGACCTTGGTAGTTAATTGTCTATTAAAAGAATAATAATAGGTTATATTTAGAAAATTAGTATAAAAATAGAATATGATGATTAATTTCAGTGATTGACACATCAAACATGAGCAGCAGTCAGAGGGCATTTACATTTTTCCATAAAAAGCGTAAAAAAAGTGTTTTTTTGATTATGTTGTTTTCTGTCTTGCCTCTCATTTTGTATAAATGTAAAGACTGTGGTGTTGTAGAGACTCAGAGAATCAGCTGATACACACATCCACTGATTTTACTTCTGTAAATCTGCTCCTTTATGATGTAACAACATTGCTGAAGTCAGTGTTCACAAAAAAACAGGCTTTTGCAATTATTGAATTGTGAATAATATTTTTATTTCACAGTCCAGTATTACATGTATGCAAAGTGGCATAATAAGATAAACAGACTGATGAATTACAGGGAAAACTGCAATAACTTTAAATTATTTTTCATTCATATTCAGTCTAAATGGTTCATTTGGGCAACATAATTCTATACAGTGATAGCTTGGTATGATCATATAATCACTCTTAAGACTGCAATGTCAGTAAACAGTGATATTGAACGATTGACCAGTTATTTCATCGCACCTTTCCTCCTCTCTTCTGCCCCTTCCGTTATTGTTATTCCGTCATTGTAAAAGCTGCAGTTTAAACTGCAGAGCAAATCAGATGAGTAACATTGTAAGTCTGGATTTCATTTGGACTGTTGGTTAAAACACAGATCAGGTCTGACATAACATCAGGGCAGAAATCACATAATAAATTTGATTTGATTACACCTGCAGTCGATGTAGACATTACACAGGAAATACACATTTCAACATCATACAAGAAAAAGGTTCATCATCTTCCTTTGTATGAAAACAAAATTGAATATGTGTGACACAAGATTTTCCATGTGTGATTTCAGTTACCTATTTTTTGTATATTTGAAGGGATAACATGCTGTTAAGGGCTTCTCCTCACTCCCTGGAACATGCTGTGACTGTGGTGGGGAAATACTTTTTTATTTTATTGTATTTTTACACAGTTTAAAGTAGCCATATTTAAATATATGATGAGTCTAAAAATACCCGACCTCAATGTTTGAAATGGGAGCTACAACCCTACTTGGGGTGTTCACTTGTGTAAAAAATATGAAAGCATCCGTAATTCATTACAATAAAAACTAAAGAAAACAGATTGAACTATTTTTAAGTTTCTTCCTCCTCAGTTTGGTCTGCCCCCAACATTTTGTCACAACTGCATGGAGTCATTATGATTGTTCTTATATAACAAGGCCAACATCTCCCAAGTTGAGCTTGGCTTGGGAACATCTCTGAAGTAGGCTGTTTTGGGGATCTCGGCCTAATGAGTCCCTCAGGGTTCCCAGCCACAGATAAAATCCCACACGGCAACAGGATCCCTTCATGTGACCCCACTGGTCCCCCCTTCATGCTTTCCATTGTGAACTGCACCATCCACAGCGATCTCCTCCGGGTTTCCTCTGAGCCCGTACTAAACACGTTTTATGTTGCACAGGTTCCTATCAAGCTAATGAAATGCTGATGACAAAAGAAACTGCTTGTGTTCAAAAGTAACCAAGCACTTATGGGTTAATGATTCATGAAATTACACTCAGAGCAGGATGTGATGGAGTGATCTCTTTGTGTGATCATGGGTGGATTTTTCCTGAAGACAATCCCAGCAGCTTCTTAAGGTGCTAAAACAGCACAATTTTTTTTCCCTATGAGTCACTGCAAAGAGCAAAACACATGCTCCTTGAAGAAATGAACCAAAAGCTGTAAATCCCCATATCCTGCATCGATTTTTTTCTCTCTGCATCGTTAAAGGATCGTTTGCATCAGAGAGGATATTTGAGTAACCCCCACCAGCTCAGCTCAACATCCCGAGCCAGCGCCTTGGCCAGGAAAAAAGAAGAAAACATGTTCCCATAGCTCTCCCACGTCAGCACAAAGGCATGTTTGACTGGGCTGCTGCCAGTGTGAGGCGTAGATGGAACAGCACTGCTGGGAGAAATCTAAGATCCTGCACTTTACACCGAGGACTATTGTTTCCCCCCTCTCTCTGTTGTGATCCCTTCTTCCCTTCGTCATATCATGGCTGCTCACTTTTCTCCCCCCGCCGTTCACAGCAGCGATGTGCACTGGCATTACCGCTCGGCATGTGAAATCAGATTGCATTATCCCGTCAGACCCAGTTCCCATCAGTCTGCGATTGCAGCGTCAGTGCCTGTCTGTGTGCTCAACTGCTGCTCAGCCGAGACACTTGCCAAGAAGCTATCAAGTCTAAAACACCACAGGCAGATTTGGATTCTTCTGTTTTGTTTTTTTTTAACTTGTGTTGCCAGAAATGATCAAGACACGTAAATCATTCCCCATAGTTGCGTCAAACGTGTTTGATGATCTCACAGACGTGTAGTACTGCCTCGGGCAGAGAGCCTCACCTTCTGAACTCTGAATTAATACTCTGCAGTAACCCATCCTGTGGTCATCCATAATTTACAACTATGCAAAACATATTGAGCTAATGAAATGATGAACATCTGGTTCTGATAGCGTTGGGGCTAAAACACTGGAGGGATGGAAGAAGGAGGGCAGAAGGTTTACTACTTACTGAAGCAGTTTAGAAGACTGAGCAGAGTATAAAGAGGCGTTCAGTGAATAAAGAAACAGTATTTTACAGTGTAATGACCTGTTTGTATTGGATTAGTGCAGCACTACTACAGATACTGGCAGGGCTCTGAAAAGAGCTCAGTGTAGAGGTGCTGTTGATACATTTGTACTCCTTACATTCAGAAAACCATAGTTAGCTCTTCAGTGAGATGATGCCAGGCTGCCAAATCATATGGAAGACAATTACGGGCAATTCATTCAAAGGTATTTGATTATTTAAACACAGAATTATTTGTGCCAAGTAAGGTATATTTCTCAGTTAAGCATCAGTTAAGAATTTAGAAATCTTTGTATTTTTTTCATTATAATGGTGACTTGTTTTAAACAAAATTCAGATTTAATTCTGTACTAAATCTGATTCAATTTTTCTCAGAATCATGTCAAAAATGAATTTCTGACATGATTCTGACAATAGTCGTAATTTTAAGAACTCTAACTTAAATGTCAGAATTGTTTGAAATTGAATTTAGAATTCTTATTGTCTTTATAACATTAATTTATTACAATGATGGCATTACATGGCATTGATCCTTCATGATTTTGAATTTGGGGGAAAAAGTGATTGTTTGATATCAGACTTACTCTTAGAATCATGAGCACTGTGCTTGAGTTTTTTTCCTCACTGAATGTAACTCTATTCTTGGAACTGTTTTATTCACATGAAGAAAAACATAAATTCTGAAAATGAAAAATATATAAAAAATAAAAATATATGTCTGAAGTGTCTCAATTGTCGTGTCCATCACTGAACTCTTTTTTACCTTTTTGAATTTGAGAATCAGAGTGTGAGATTTATTTTTTCCCAAAACTCTGACTTAATTACAACAGTGACTTTCTGACTGTCTTTTTAGTACTGATGTTATAATTAGAGTTAAATCCATCATTCAACCAAGTCTGAATTCAGATTTGATCATTTTAGTTCTCATTTAATTCTTGCAAGTAGTATAAAAGCAAATTGTATTAATTAGTTAGTATTAAGGACAGAGGGTGTCACAGCTGTACAGGCTGTAAAGCCCTCTGAGGCAAAAAATGTTTGTGATTTTGGGCTTTAAATAAATCAATTTAATTTTATTTTCTTATTTGATTATTAATTTTAGAAAATGTGCTTGTATTGTCCTTTCTTTCATCGGATTTCTAAAGTGAATTGACAATAAAAAAACCATAATGACATAACAATATAATTGCTTTAAATTTCTTTATAGAATTCAACTCTTTAAAATTCTAAAAAGACATTCAGTATTTGTCAGTTATATACAGAGTATGTAATAGATTTTCTGGGACTTACTAATCATCATTCTGTTTCATCACTGACAGTCTTAGAGCCATTTAAGGGTCATTTTTCCAAAATGTGGAAGATTGAATTTTACTTTGGATGAAATTGAACTGTTTGCAGAAAGTAACAATTCCACAGTTTTCTTTGTTCTTTTGTAGAATTTCTGAGGGGATTATATAGTGGATGTTTTTTTCTCATTTGACTTCATTAAGATAACTTCAGAACCCTCAGTTATTTTCCCAGAACACAAATCATTTTCATTCAGGTGGCCTTAATTGTCTTCTATACATGTCAGTTTTTCCTTTGTCAGACAGTTCAGTGGTGAAACTGTCACTGGGATATGTTAAACACATAATGTGAATTTTGTGCTTTGATGAAGCTTTTGCATGTTGTTTTAAATTCCACAGACTCTTGTGTGGTCTTTCCTTTCTTACTCTGAGCGTCACAGAATGTGAATGACATGTATGCTACACTTGTCTCCCCTGTGAACCCACTGGGAAAATGGCAGCCAGAGAGTCACATGAAGTGCTTTCGCTATCTAGATATTCACCTTGGTAACAGTAACAGAGCAATTACCACTGCAACGACCTAGGCCAGCTCCTCCATATATTCATGTTGGCTTTCCTTCGGGTTGCTGAGGTTATTCATAGTAAACACTGTTGTCTTTGTGGTCCCCAGAGCCCACCCCCTGCTGCTGCTATAGAAATGATATGCATACCATATCAAATTAGAGCAGTTTGCTGTGAAAATGAGGTGGTGTAAACAGAGTGTGTCTCTGGGGTTAGGCCTCCTCTGGTGTTTGCAGCTCCTCAGTGTCCTCCAGGGGAACAATGAAGAACACAGTCATACAAGTTCCAATTTAAAGTCCTCTTCTACTCTGTCTGCAGTTTTCTCTTTGCACCTGCTGAGTCACATAAAGTGGAAGCTGTCACTGACCAGAGAGCCGCATCTGCATCCGTCCACTTTAAACACAGATACACAGCCAGTCTCTGATTTTACAGACCGAGCCTTTTCATTGTTTACAGTGGTCTCTGTGAGGAGTTATTCTTGTGTTTTAGTTTTTTAATCCCATTAGAGTACTATGCAATGATTAAATCTTCACTTCTACAGACTATATTTCTAGTAAAACTCACCTCACCTCAAAGTCCATTGGTCGCAGTTTTGGAGAATAAACTTACCAACATTTTTAGTATTTTCTTTTATTGTACTGCCAATAGATATATGAAAATAACTAGTCAGTCTCTGTTTACTTAAAGAAAGCATATGAAAGAATTTGGTCACTGGGGGAAAAATGAAAATGAAATCAAAAGACCTATTAAGTAAAGTAACATGAATGTTATGCTCTAATCAAGACTAAAAACTGAATTCCTCTGCACACATAATAAAGATACAGTAAAAATAAATACAGTCAAATATATAAAATAATCAGAGTTTAGAGGAAGAAGAGTAGAAGAATTGCAGATAGATTAAGAAAAGTAAAAAAATGAATTATTAGAAATGTAAAGAATTGAAATAAGAATAGAAAAAATCAAGACTGTACAAAGTTGCAAACTCAAATACCGTCCACCGGTTAGACCAGAACTAAAAAGCTGCAGTGATACAAACAAGCTTAAATTGTTAGAGATTCACAGAAGTGATGAGAAGTAAAGAGGAAGGAATAAAAGAAAGGGAGCAGCTTCAGCCTACCCATCACTGCCTGAAAGTATTTTTATCTTTTCAAAGAGTACCATGTTTTACTCATTTGTGCTTCTACTTTTAGCCAGATAACACCTAACGTGCTTTAAATACAACGTGTCCTGACAGAATACAGACAGTGGCTGTTGGTCACAAACCTTGTTTTCTAAATATAACGTTGTCTGTGTAAAGGACTGTAGAGTGATAAGCTTCAGTTTCGAAACGCCCCCCTCCTCCCCCCACACATGCAGAAGAATGTTGCTGTGCGCTTCTTCCTCTCAACTTTGAGGTCGTATCCTCATATATGACTGCCTTTTGTTCTGTTCACGTTGAAGCGCACCCTGCAACAATGAAAAGGCTGTCAGTGTTGCTGCAATCGTCGCTGTCATCGTCACGAGGCTCGTTGCACTGTATGTGTGAACATATCTGCAGCACAGTAACAGTCAGCACTTAAACACACTGTACTGTGCCATATGGCTGAAAGCTCCCCAACAAGCAACTTAGTGGACCTGTTGTGTCAACCGCTCATTCCAAGGTCAGGAAGGAGCAGTCAGGCTTCACTTTGTTACAGCTCAGTTTTACATTTTCTTACATTGGTAATTTGTTTTATTCTAGTTACAAGTTATTTTATTTCTTTATTTTTTCAACACCATACTTTGCATACTTTGAGAAATGTTAAAAGGTTTTTCTCTAAAAGTCTTTTCTTTAACAAAGGAAGTTACCCCATACAAGAACTAGAAGTGATAAAATATTCCTAAAAAATATACATGTATACAGAAACATTATTATCAGTGATCAGTGCCATGGACGAATATTGGTCTGTAACAAAAACACAGTGTTCTTTTGTATATATAGTTATTAATCTCTTATAGTTATTAAAATTATTTCAACCATTCAAAAGAGATCATTGCTTTATATCATCTGTTATGTTTGATAAAAAAAATACAAATGTGCTGCAAAATTTTAACTTTATGTATTTATTAAAACATATTACATGATACATTATTTTTTTGGGGGGGGGCTTATTATCAATTATTGTCTAAATCTAATTGTCTAAAAATTGGATAGCCACATATTTTTTGCACATCCTATCTCCAGCATTGTTCTCAAATTCCTCCCCTCATTGCCAGAAGTAATTCTCTATATTTCCCAGTGAGTTAAAGCACCTTTGTAGTTGCTCAGTGTAATTTAAACCATTAGTTGCAAGGAGCTAAAATGAAGCTAGTTCCCATATTGCTGCAGGGCTTGACGTTTCCTGCCAAGGTAATTTTGTTTTCCCCCACCTCTCTCTCCGTCCTCCGGTTCGATGGGAAAAAGAAGTGGCGCTCATTCAAGCATAGTGGAAGGTATTTCAAACAATCAGCGGATTCCTGGTACGTGGAGTGAGATCATTGTTTTAGTGAGGGAGGGGAGGGGAAGGAGCTGGGATGACCCCCGTGGCAGGACGTTCCTGTCCGTCTGCTGGAGCCACTCAGTGGCGGCTGTGAACTTGAAGGTGACACTGGCTGTGGCAGAGGTCAGAGTCCTCCCTGGATGGCTTTATTTGCTCTGCTTTGCACATCAGGGACACCCTGCAGAAACAAAATGCTCCCGTTGTGTCTGTGAGGCATGTTAATGTGGAGCTGACATCGGTAACAAATGTAGTATAAATAGAAAATAAGAAGCGTGCTTCTCTAAAGTCAGAGTAGACAAAGTGCAGTCAGTACACACAGCAGTTTGATGTCCTGTTTGTGTTGTGAGCTCTCACTTTAAAGATGGCGATGAGGGACACTCCTGCTTCGTGTTCATCATTACAGCTGCCTGATGGTAAAGCTGACCTGACGAGGGGATGAGCTTGGCAGTTTTCAGAGTACAGCAAAACAGATCATTAGACCTGCCTACACAATCAGTGAATTATTTGTATCAAAATTGCAATTTAAATAAGTTTAATTTTCTAATCACAAGAGACAGTTTAAATTAAGTGGGAACTGCTGCCAGCTGTTTTTGCTAATTAACATGAATTCTGGACAAACTGTAGAATTAAATTATTTCCTGTTTTCTGCTTGTTGGTGTCTCACACTTGGCCAAGAGTAATTTCTTTCCTTTTTGAAAATAGCAGCCACTCCCTATGATTTTGACGTTAGAAAAACTGTATGGAATATCTCTTCAATTCAAAAAACATATGACTTCCTTCAGATCTGACTCACATAAATGTTAGCTAAAGCAGCTCGTAATAGGTTGTTCAGTCTGATACAGAACTCCATTCAGATTTCAACTTGGTACAAACTCATCAGTTTAACATTACACATTTCCAGTTAAGTTTCTGTTTAGATATCAACTCTAATATTGGTCAGAAAAACATTATTTATTTAAATCATTGTAGACGTGAGTGGATTTTTTTTCTGGTGTTCACAGACTTAAAAATCACATTTAAAAAAATAAATGAATAAATAAATAAATTTTCACAAATAAGTTTTCCTGTTTTTCTGAATAATCAACAGACCATAAACTTTTGTGTTCAAAGTCAATGAAAATTCCAATGAAAATGTTGATTAAAGGCACCTCAAAACCTGGTTAAAGAAAAACTGTGTGCACGGCTTGATACTGGAGGTAAATGACTTTGTTTTTTTTTCCTGGGTTGGGGCGTTGAACCCATCTCACAACGACTGCATGCATTTTGAGGCAGTTTACAGTAAACTGAATCATATCTTCATTGACGTTGGAGCAGTGGCGTGTAAAACAACAAAGCGTCAGCGTGTGGTTTGGTTAAGAAGTGCAGCTGTAAAGGAGTTTGTGTGAGGGAGAAGAAGAGGGGTGAGGGCGGGGTAGGGGTGGGGGTGGGGGGGCATCCTGTGAGACCAGCACAGGTGGTTGAGAGGGGGGTTTGTTCAGTAGTGTGAGGGAGGGGGAGGTTGTGGGCGTGGAAGTGCAGTAATGTGCCCACTTCCTGCACCTAGCCCCCGTGCAGTACTGCGAGCTTACAACGAGATCAGCAGGATTTGCCGACGGTGGCTTCCTGCCATTTCACAGCAGGCTGCCTTAGGTGGAGATCCTGTCTGAGCACTCTAGTGGCCCATTGTGCCTCGTACTTTTCCTTATGATGTTTTTGTTTCTAATCATGTCTCGGAAAAAGGAGCAAGAAGGCGGACATTATTTCAACGGCAAGTAAAAGCCGTGAAAACTGAGAGTATGACGTTTCCCCTAATGGGCTTTTTCCTTTGTTGCACACTGATCAGGAATGAAAAACACATAAGTCTGTGTGTTGGTTTAAAGGTAAACGGCCCCTCCTGTTGGAGTAATCTGTATGTGGATAGTCATCCAGGTTTATGCTGATTTCATGATTTCCATGACTTGGAGTGAATGAGCCTATAACAACATAATGATCCAAAGTCCCCATGTGTATTTTATTTCTCAGTGTCAGTGTCTGCTGTGCCTTTCTCAAAGCAGAGTCACTACAAGGAGTACAGCAGGGGGCTCAAAACTCAGACCTGGGGAGCTCCAATGTGAAGGGTCAGGGGTGATGAGGTATTTCTGCCCAGTCTCACCACGTGGGGTCTGATGACTACATTTATGTAACGCGGTCTCCAACAAACGCTGGTGCAGAACTATGGTTCTCCAGAAATGCACAAATGTACGTGCAGCAGTACATGTATGCGTTCAATGCTATGGCATCGAGAAAAGGTAATTTATGGCCAAAAAAAGTCAGTTAGAGCTGTGGTGCATTTTCAGTCAGGAAGCGTGAACCCAGATGACCCAAATAAACTGTAAAGCAGTGCAGGAAACTAACAGTAGGTGTCAAGTGAGTTCATGGTGGATTCAGAGTGTCCACCTGTGTCTCCCTCTGGCCTGCAGTGAGTAAGCAGGCTCTGGCTGTGGTCACATGCTAACGTGTGCAGTCCACTGGACGGGCTGTGTCATTAAGGACAGATGGTGAAAGGTCAACAAGGCAGAGTAGTGGACGCTCTACTGTTGATAGTAAGTCACAAGCATGTCAGCCAAGCATGTTAAAACAACCCAGTGCAGGCGCCGGTGAGCCTGCTGCCTGCCTCTGACTGTAGTCAACCACGTAGTTTTTTCTGTTTGAGCTGGATGTGAAGTGAATTAGTAAAAATAATAAATAAACCTGAACCTTAAAATATTAGGCACTTTGTAAAATGTATATAGCTTTATTATTGCTTAATTATCACCACAACAATTAGAGGATTATAGGAACTTAACATGAATTAAGTCAAAACTATATTCTTTTTCATGCCTTCATTGAAGGAAATAAACAGGAAATAAACATGTTTTCCTGCCATTACAAAGGAATGACCCCCTGATTAACTATATTATTGTTACATGATATATGAAATTCTTTTGCTTTTATATACATGAAACCTCTCTGTGTGGAGGGTGGTAGACAATGTTTCAATTTAGTTTATATGCAGGTTTTGACATGTTGAACAAACTGTAGTTCATTTATTAGGTTTAGAAAAAAAACATCAAAAACAAAAATTATCAAAAGCACAACCTGTTATTGTGTTTTATTTTGTACTTTTCCACCCTGTGCAGGTGTGTAAAGAGGAAGCACGGCACAACAGAATCACAATTTAACATTGTGTTTGAGTAGAAATTCACTGGATGGTAATTGTATGATTAAGAGAAATACAATAAAGTACAATAGTGAAGAATGTATTCTTTTTACATCTGTAATAAACAGCTGACCAAAGCAATGAACAGTTTAGGAGACATATTGAGATATATGAGATATATTGTTTGACAAAACAGTCAACTTTCCTTACTTCAGAACTATTCAACCACCTCACCTCTATTTTCTGATTAAGACCAAGAACTTTCTGGAAAAAGCCTGGTGGACCTGAAGTTAACATGATTTGGTAAACGGCTGTTTCGAGGTCAAGAATGGACTTCTATGCTCATGAATATGTATTTCTGTGTTTTTGTTATTGTATATAATCATTTCACAAAGAAGAACAAGAATATTAAATAAAAGTCAGACATCCAGACATAAACCAGGACCCATGTGATCAGATTCATGACCTTGTTGACATATTCTGTGATCACACACTCTGCTTTCAGGGGATGCAACGACACATTTTGGTCAGCACCAGGTCTTTAAGAAAAGACAGAATAATTAGTGACTGATTGATTTTAGCCCTGGCAGCTGTTGATGTTGTACATGTTTAAAGTTCACTTTCACAGGCTTTCTTGTGAAAGGCAGAGAGGAAGGAGGATTGAGAAACAATGGCAGACGCAGGGAGAGCAGAGATCAATAGTCTTGGCTGTGTGTAGGGCTGTGGGAGCCGGTCATTTAGATGAATTACAGCGGCACGGCTTCCCTTTGGTCTTAATAAAGGATGGTGTGTGCAGGGGAGGAACCAAATTGGTTTCCATCATGCTTAGCGAGTGCTGCTTAGTCTGCCTGTGATGGCTGACGCTGTTTGAACAGTGTGATGTATGTTCCTGCAGGATGATGCACAAGGGGAACATGTATGCTGCACTTCAAGCCAACTGTCACAGTCATCTTCTTCTCTAAGAGCCCAATCACAGGCCACAAACTGGCCAAACTGTTTTTACTGCTTTACGTACTCAGGGCTGTTCTGAAAACATCATTAATCAACTGCCGCACATCATGATCTGTGTCACAAACACAGAGCAGGCCCGTGTCCAGGTCTGATTGTTATCAGTTGACACTAATGGCGGAATAAGAGATTTCACAGCTGATTTCAGTCATGAAAGTGAAAGATTCCCTCTTCACTAGCACTCACAAAGAGGCAGCATTTCACATTTTGCCTGAAAAAGTGAAATGAATTTAGTGTCATTCTCTGAGCACTTGTAAGGTGTTTCATTTATTCAGGAGCACACACAGATGAGCAAGAGTGATATGAAGCGTTTAACGGTAAGACTGGAAACAAAGTGGGTGGATTTTTGTCACCATGGAGATTTGAAAATAGATAAATGATAATAAAGAGGAAAGTAGATAATAGATGTTTTTGGGACATTTGTGTGTGAAGTTTGTATGTAATACAGTGACTATTAATCACAAATATAAAATGATTTGATATAATATAATAATACAGCCCCTATTGAGGGATTAAGCTACAAAAAAGTAATAGAATAAGAAAATAAGTATGCAATTTCATTCAAATAAAACTCTAGAGTTTCAAAATTGAATTACATGTTCTTCAACAGAGCAATAACTCATCTGCTGAGGACAGGCGACACATTTGAAAGGTCAGGAAAAAATAGTTAGTGGGTCTTAAGTTTCTATGAGCAGATTAATCTTCCCTTTTTCCTTTCAGGTTTTTAATTTTTAGAAAAGAAAAAGTTTATTCCCACGGATGTGCAGTTATTTCAGTAACTTTTCAGTTGTTCTTGTTTGTTAAATAAAGAGAGTAAATTACATTTTAAGCTTGTTCTTACATGTTTCATGATGTGTGCTTTTGTCCCCGTTGGCCGTAGATTTGTATGAAAACCTTAAGAATTAGAAGTGAAAGATACAAATTAGCGAGCATGTCAGATAACATCGTTGCGATCGCTGACAAATCTTCACTTCTTGTCACAGAATCAGCATTTGGAATCTTTGCATTTGAACGAGTGGAGCGTTTGGCTCTGCTGTGAGATCGATGAGTAACTGTGGATGATAGGAGGGTCTGTGTTGACGCTGCAGGGACGCCCTCCCCACGCACCGCCAACCTGCCAATCATGTATCTGACCTTGCATCTTTCTGCTTGAAAGTGATGTAAATGTGTCAGTGTGAGCGTATGCTGCTTGTGGATAAATGATCACTAATAACCACCAGAAGATGAAGGACAAGTCTGTAAGTAGCACTTATTCTGTACATACTCCACCTTTTGGTTTTATATGTCAAAATATTATTTTCTATCGACAGGAAGGCTGTTTTTTATTTTTTCCTGTTGTGGTTAGACTGTGTGAAGCCGAGGCAAACATTTGTCACGGTGACACACACAAACAAAAATTCAGACGTGGCTGTAGTCACAGTCTTTTTATTTATCATCTGCTTTCCTATGCATTTAATAGATCCTGAATCACTAGTAAGACTTATTTTTTTGCTGTGAGGTAATGTGTAGATTCCTTTCTGTTTTTCAGTTTTTTGGAGTGTAAACACAAAGTGTCTTTACTCAGACAGATTTGAAGGATTCGAGGGCTCTTGAAGACGAATAATATCACAGTGTTTTTTAAAACAACAAGATAAAAAAGCCACACTGTTCTAAAGTAATACATTCTTGACAAAGTGCACATTTCCATTTATAACTAAGTGTTGCAAAGGAAATAAAGCTTCCTTCTCTGACTTCCTTTGCAGGTGGTAGAATAGTGGCTGTAGTAGACTTAATATTCAGTCATAATCAGTCTAGTCGTATCCTTCATTCTCTCCTATGGTAGTGTAAATCTTTTAATGAGCCTCCTAACAATTAACAACTCCCGAGATTTACTCACAAAATGAAGGAAACTAGTTTTTTAACCCTCTTTCTCTAATAAGACACTCAGGAAAAATATCCCATTGACTATGCTCGTTAAAAGGGAAAGTAGAACTTTAAAGTGACATGCTGCTCACTAAGCTCTTTCTAGCAGCTCTCACGTGTATATAAAGTCACAACTCTTATCCCTGCTTTTCTTCATAATCTGTGAGCAAACACAAAGGCATTCTTTGTCCCGGAGCTATTAGTCTCATAGCCAGAGTTTGTGGCTTCGTTTATTTTGTGGCTGCTGTAGTAGGAGTACAAGTTGTCAGAGTACTTAGCTCAGACCACGTGTAGTGTTGGTGTCTGAGAGTGACACTCTGAGACCAGCTCAGCGTGGGTACTTTTACTTTTGGTGACTGTGGCATGCTGCTCTGACTATATGTATGTGTATGTATAAATATATATGTGTGTATGTGTGTGTGTATATATATATATATATCAAGCTATCAACCTATAAATCTATCTATCTATATGTATATATATATTATATGCATAAACATATATACACACACATACATATGTATGTATG
>JBAJHX010000031.1:933185-957191 GCA_037176925.1 Amniataba percoides | reverse complement strand
TATATATATACACACAAAGCAGGAGTAATCCAAGCACATAATTCACACATGGCCCATATCTGAAAGTTTAAGCGCCATTGCTTGTTGCCTGGGTTTGTGGGAGGCCTCTCTGACGCATCCATGCTCAACTGTACAAGTCTGTCTGCTTCCCATGATGCATCTCTCCATCTCCAGACTGGCAAAGGCATTGAAAGAGGCTATTGTTTCTGTCACTCTGAGGCATGTTGCATGCACTTATGACACAGAGTGGGAGAAATTATTTCCATTATACTGCTGGAATGTCTTTGAATCAATTAACTCTGTAGGAACAAATGCTGCCATTTAACACACCATGATATACATTCTTTAGTCACAAATGTGCTTGTTCATGTTTGAAAGAGAAACTAAGTATTGTAGAATGCAAATAGTAATTTGTAGAAGAAAAAAACAGTAATCATTTATTTAAAAAGCAACACTGTGTTTTATGCTAATTTCATTCCTCATTGAAGCGTTTTTCATTTTTAGCCTGACCTGGAGCAGACCACCTCCAGAGCCTGATTCAGATGTCTGATCCTCTGCACTGAGCGATCTGTTAACACTTTGCAAGAAAACAAGTGGCTTTCAAGATGGCTCTCCTGCAAATTCCTTTCTTTTCTCACTGAGCTTTGATTGATGTGCAACAAACCACAGTTGGAAAAGCTCGCAGCTTCTCTCATGGATTTTTCCTGCATGACGTAATGTTTTGATGATCCTCTGTGTAGTATGCCATGTGCAGTGACATCGAGACAAAAGAAATATCCTCCCCCTGAAAAAGTGGACTTCCTTGTCCTCTCGGGTAGATCATTTATGCTTCACATACCATGAGACCCTTTGAATCCCCTAAACAGGACGTTTTTTACTTTGACGTGCGTGAGAACGCTTGATTCTCCCTGTTCTCAAGTTCGGACCACATAAAATCCTCATAGAAGTGAAGCTTCCTGATCCTAATTGTGTATCTATGAGAGGTCCCTAAAATGCCTGTTCTTGCTTTCTCTTTTCAAATCCTGCGCTGAGCATTAGCTACAGCTACTCCAGCTGTAAACCAAGAGCGCTATGCAGAGGTCGCGAAGTTCTGCCCTCTCCGTCAGCGGCGGGGCTATTTTTAACCCTGCTGTATCACGTATCGCCTCGTGCCATTTTGTTCTTTTGTTCAGTGAGGATGGATATTTTAGAATACTCTCAAGTGTCTTGGTCGGCAGAGGCCTCTCCCTGACAATTGATCTTCCCTGTGCTTCATGTGTGTGAGAGCTGAGGGAAAGCTCACGCCTGCCTCTGACCTGTTGCCGGATTTGAAAATGTGCTCTTCCCATTCATTAGTCTGGGCGACCTATGCTGCTACCAAATGCTTTCACTAAATCTGTATTTGTGGTCTCTGATAGGATCCAGATGACTGTCTGAAACACCCGTGCAGCTTCACATATGGCAAACAGTGAGGGAATATTTAAAGGAGCCTTGCACCCGGGTCACTCTGTGAACAAGTGATGTAGTCTGAGCAGTTCACCAAAATCTACAGTGTGTAGTGTCTGGAAGGGTTTGTTAGACAGGACAAAGTGTCATCAGAAGACATCTAATGAATCATTTATACCTTCCTCTGAATGCCTACAATCAAAGGGGAAGTGCACAGTAGAGCCCTGTGTGGGACCGTTTCTTAATCCCCCTCCCACTGGATGTCTGACTGCCCACTCCCACAATGTGTGTGTTCCACTCCCACCCACACACTAGAGTTCCACTGATTTTCTGTTCTATCCAGTCCTGCAGGGAAAAACGTTATTTTACTTTGTGGTATTATAAAGAGAGGCTTACCTATTGGTAATAAGGTAGTGAAATAATCCTTATCTGTTTTAAATATAATACTCTGATTGACTCAGATCGTTTGGCTAAATGATTGTTCTGATTGGTCATTATGAGCCTCTGTACCTTGTATGTTTATCCATGGCAATGCCAATGAACATGCTTCGTTCATGTGGTGTTTATTTATTACCAGTGGTTCTTTGAAGACAGTATGATGACTGACACATATAAAGGAACTAATCTCTTCAGTTTTCATCCTGTGAAAACCCTGCAGTTTATTTTTTGACCACCCATTCCTGCCCACAGCCAAGTTTAAACTGCCTGCTCCCATGAGATTTGTGTTGGGTCCTGCAGGAGCCGCAGGACCCTGATTCAGCGCTCTAATGTAAAGGAAGCCATCACAGCAGAGGGAGGCAAGATGTGATGAACCATTGTAACTCCCAGAATAACAGAAGTAGTGAGAAATGAAGAAGTAGTATTTGAGAGAACTGTTGAAGCCCCCCTCCCCCAAAAATTCTTATCTACACACACCTGACCAATGCAAAGTTGTATGGTTGATGGGTTGTCAGTTTTGGACTTTTACAAAACTCTGCCTGATGCATCACCTTAATTCGGCCTCAGCTAGATGCTGTTTCATGATCCAACTAGATAAAGCATAAAGATAAAAGCATACTGAATATAAAAATAAAAATACAAAAAACAGACTCTCTCAGTCATTGCTCAATCAAATTACAACAGAAAGATATAAACATCCTAAATTCTGTCTCAGAGTCAATTGGTGATTCACATCTATGAATTTATGTCAATGCATGGTTGTAGAGTAAACAGGAACTGCTTTTCATGCTGCAGATTTAACATCCTAACCATGGCAAAGACAGCTCTGGACATGCAGGCAGAGAATGTAATTTTCAATTTTCAGTCATCATGCTTTCTTTTATAAAAGTGTCTTAGAGCATGTAATGTGCCACCCATATACTGTTGCTATTTATGGTTCGCTTAACTACACTATAGGTCTTTAAATACAGATAAAGATAAAAAATGAAAACCAGCTGTTGGATAGCATTCAGATAAAAAAAAAAAACAATATACCATTCAAACAGACATTTGTTGAGTTTAGAGGTCTAGCGAGTGATCAGGACTAGACTTAATCTCCTGAGGGAGAAGCCCACAGGCCCGTCTGCTGCTGTATTTGTTTGGGTTGGGTTATGATCCCCTATCCAGTCTGCTGCTGCTGCTCTGTTTTGCTCAGATTTTTTGCTGCTATGAATGTGACGGGGGAATGTGCGTGGGGCGGGGTAACAGAGGGGAGAGCGCAGGAATTCCCACACACTTGGCTCATCTTGCATTTCTCTACTCCTTCGCTGAATCTTACCCACCGCACATGGAAAAGGGGATGTTTTGTTTGTGAAACACAGCGCTCTCTGGGCAATGCACGCCATGCTTGTTTTTATGGGAGACGCCGCACAATGTGGCAGCTCGGTTAGCGGGAGGAGCACCACGGAGTTCATTCATCCGCCTGTCAAGGGCCCCTTTTTGCTTTTATTTTTAGCCAAAATCCATCAGGTCTGACAAGTGGAGCAATTTGAGCCAAGCTGAGGGCAGCGCTCCAGGTCCCGTCCACAAAGTCAATCTTCTCCTCCCCTCTTGGGAAAAATCTCCGGACAGCCGAGCTCCAGGCCCGGGGTTTTGTTGAGTCATGTGAGATCATGCACACAGATACACAGGTGGGGGCTGAAGGTGGAGGGGGCTGCAGGGTAAATGAGGTGGGTGGGGTTAAGGCCAGGGGCAGCATGGGAGCTAAAATCTGCTCCCAGGCCTGCAGACAGCAGAACGCGCTGGTGGTAGCCTTGTATAAGGTAATGTCTAGCGAGCATGTTGGGGTGGGACGTGTGCACTGATTTATTTTAACACACTGCAGGTCTTGCCAGTGGGGGAGGGATGTCGAGCCTGCCAGCTAGTTCCAGGACCACTGTCCCATTTCGGACAAGACGGCACTTTTTAGTAGACAAAACCCACCAGAGGCGAATAAAAAACAGTGAAAAGAGGCAAGTTTCAGTCCAAGTTTGACCTTTTAATCTGCATGAGCAGGCTGGATTGTTGTGCCATCCCCTGCATGCTGTTTGAACTTATTTTCTCCATGCTGTCTTCATGCTGGACTTGCTCCTCTGACAGATGCATGTTTTGAGTTAATTGCCCTGAGGTCTGGATTTGGCATGTTAGTCTTGTATTTAGCATTGCAGAGAGACAGGATGAGTCATTTACGTTGCACAGAGGTTGGGGTCTGCTGTAGCTTCAGGTCTGAAACAAGCTTAAAAGAGTTGAAATTTTATTGCCTGACCTGTCAAATCCTGTGATGGCTTCCACCAGTATTAATTTTTGTTATTTGAATAATTAAGTATAAGTAAGTATACAATGTTCCATAATAGTGCAAAATTGACTATAATCTGAAACTAAAATATGATTAATATTATAGTGATATTTACTGGATCATTACAATAGTTATTCATTGAGTATGAGGGCTCAAACTTTCACACTCAAAAATATGTTTTGTCATAAAGAAATGAGTAAAAAGCTTTAAGGATGAAGAGTATGAAGAGTTCTCCCGACCCTTGAAGCAGTCCTGTTTTATTCAGCTCATTTCAGGCTGTGTGTTTCAGGATCATTCAGAGAGAAATTGTATGGTTAGGGATGGTTTTCTGGTGCCAGTTTTGATTTTCCTTTGCCTTTTTTTTCCTTTTTTGATTTTAGTCATGCTGGTAGAACGGTTCTGGACGTGGCATTGTTGGTCTGTCCGTGGTCAGACAACTTTCCATGAAATTTGGTCCAGATGAGGACTGTGCTAATTTTGGTGAACTCTTGACTTTTCATCTAGCACCAGGTCAAAATTTTTCTTTGTTCCATACTTTGGTTTATGACCAGCTACATATTTCATGACATACCCATTATCCTCAGCTGAACTTTTTTACTATTACCAATTAGTGTTGAGGATAAAGATGAACTCAGTAGCGTGTTATCATTGTCAGTGTGAATAGAAATATTAGCATTTATGTTGACCCCAAGCACAGAGGTTTCTAAGTACAGCCCCACATTGGTATCTAGCATAGCTGTAGACTCTTAGTCTTGTTGTGCAACTAAAGACAGAGAGAAAAAGCTTGCCAAATAGCATAAATAATTGAATCTGGGCTAATTTTGGAGTTGGCCCGACATGGGATGCCACTATCAGGTTCAGTGTTGACTTGATGGCTTGTAGCCAGTGGCGGTAATGCCCAATGAGTGCTACTTGGGTGTAAAATCCCTTCCAAGAAGAGAACATTCATTTCTATTTTGCATTTACTTTCTTTTTTAACAGAAGAGTTAGCTCTACGGGAACAGGCACTGGCTGTTTTACACGGCAGATATTTTCCATTATGAAAGTAAACTGTTTAGAGGACATTCAATGGGTTAATAATTTTTATAGCCTATAAAAAGCAGCAACACTCTCAATAAATCAGCAGTCTGTCTTTGCAGGGTGTTCTTAAGCGTGTTGGAGCAATGCTGTACACTGCAGTGGCAACCCTTTCCACCCCACCTTGAGTGATGAAGGTCACACAAGATGAGAGTTAATGGCCGAGCACACAGGGCAACTTTAATGAGCCCTGCACAAGTGTTATTTAGATTTCATTATAGCCTGTCTTCCCACTCCCATTAGAGCTGTCAAGAGGTTGTACATTCTCCGTCCATACGGTGTGATTTTTGTCTCTAGGAATATACGTTTCCATGTTATGCTACATATGTTTATGGTGGGGGGACGGGAGGTGATGCTCCATATGAAGATTTATACAAAGATACATTGTTTATTGGAGTGAAAATCAAAATCACAACTGATATTATTGTTCATGTTTCATTATTGTACAGATCTCTTGTGTGAAGTATAAAAATGCCCAATGTGTCGGCTGAGATACCCACTCATCATAAATTGAAAAAAGAGGTCTGACTGGTTGCCTTATTAATAATTAGAAGGCAAACTACCAGGGAGAACCACGCACAGTGAACATAACATATCCCCAGCTGGTTAGTGTGTTACAGGACATTCATACATACACAAGCTGCGATGCTAAAACGCTGCTATTTATTGTGAATGGGACCTCCCATTGCAGCCCAGCATCGCCAGTTCAACTGTAGCGACTCCAAAGGCGCCGAGCAACACTACAGAGGAGAGCTGAAAAAAGCTCAAGTTCATGCAAATGTCCTCTGGCACAATGCAGCAGACAACCAACCGAGAGCCCATTGTGCTCTTTTTGATTCTCACATGGAGCTGTTTACTACTCTGCTCCACAAGAGGAGTACAGATCAGTGCCAGCGCAGACACGACCACAGAGCCGATCTTGTTGTTGGGTGTTCAAACCATATTAAAGCACTTGTGTAACGTGTTACAAAAAGACAGCAAACAAAGCTTATCTGTACTTGGAAGACCAACTGCAACAGAACTTCCCTGAGATTAGTACGGTGGCTTGGTCAGAAAAAAAAAACTGACCAGGAACAGAGTAACTAAATTACAATTTATGAGTCTGACAGAGACTGACTAATACTTTGTATCAGTATGTATGGAAATGGTAGTGGTTTGCTTTCCAGGTAAAATAATTTTCCAAATAACCAAACCATACCAAGCTCTTAACCACATTTTGTCCCTTTAGACTTTTCCTGCCTGGTGAAACTCCAATTAATGTAGACTCCAAGCCCTCAGTTTGTAACTGACTGGGTTAAAAATCTGAGTTCCTGTGTCAGGCTATAACAACCCTGATGACATTACATCATCAGAGGGCAGACATGATGAAGAGAGACAAAGAATCATTAGGGAATTGTTTTTGCAAGCTGAGTCATACCGGCCATGATGAGTAAACCTCTGTGTAAAATGGGTGGAAGGACACTTTAACGATAGAGTAGGTTTGACCTTTTCCTAATGGCTGATGTCTCATTTTAGAGCCCAACTCTTGAGCCATTACTTGATATATTATTTTCTCAGCACTCGGGCTAATAAGAGGCTGTGGAGGAGGCAATGTGCTGCTTCATAACAGTAATCTAAAATTCCCAATCATTTTACTCCTGGTGAAATTGAAATGACCCTTCTAAAGGGACGTGGTTCTCCAGACTTGGATTCTGTTAGGGATGTTGTTTTCTTCCAGACTATTGATGCATGAAAATTCCTACTGTGTTGTCAAGACCATACGCTGAAAGGATGTCTCTTTAGGAAGCTTTAGGAAGTTTGGGGCTGTAGCCATGGACCATGGGAACAGCAGAGATGGAAACAGAACATTGACAAAAGCGGATTTTCTTTTCTGTAAATCAGAGTTTACTTACCTTCTGACATAGACCGGAAAGAGGAGACTGCTGAAAAATGTTCCGTAACGCAGTGGAAGTTGGGGTCATTGTTCTGCTGGTTCATTTCTGTACCGTGGCCCTGGATCCGAGGAACCATCACCATGGAAACCATTATGTGGGGCAATTGGCATCGGAGCACTTTAGAAATCTCCTCGGAATATATTAGTAGTTGCAAAGGCCCCACTCTCCTCACCTTCAACCTCTCGCCATTGTCTTGGAGCTAGTTTACTTCAGGCGCTGTTCTCAGGATTTCAGGCCTCGGCTCAGGAATGTTCGACCTATAGTGTGTCCCTGCACAGAGATGTAAAAACAACCCAGCTGCTGTCGGCTGAGCTTTAAAATCTCAAATAAACATGCTGAAATGCTCAAAGCTGCCACCAGAATGGCTCCAGTGCCTCAGATTTCTCACCTCGTCTGTTTTTTGTGCAAAAGAAATCACATTAAAAAGATTAATTCCATTGTAGCGGTGTCGAACTTCAATTTCAACTTTCATCAAAGAAGTTAAATGATTTGCACTGCAGAGCTAAATAACCACATGCCATTTTTCCTGACATGGCAAAAATCCAAATAAGATGAAGACTTCATATGGAGCAGATGTGCTGAGACTCAGGTTTCAGGAGAAAGTGTGGCTGATTGAGAACACTCATTGAATTGTATGTGCTCATTAATTCAGCCCTACCCACTGAACAGACAGTGAACCAGCCTCAGTATGAAATTTCACAACAATATTGCCTTTTTGCCCTTTGCAGACATTTCCCTCTGGTGTTTTGTAGTGGTAAAGGTTCTTAAACCTGAAACGCTCAGCAGTCTTGTAAACTATCACCTGGGATCGCTCAGAGGCATTGGATGTAATATTTTTACTTTCCTTTTTAAATGAAAAAAAACCTGATTTGAGCTTTGCAGCCTGATACGGCACATTTTTATTGAGCAGGAAAGCAAGCTTCCTAAAGATCTGCTAACCCATCTGGCTGAGGTGATTAGCAAAAGCCTAGGCAGATGGTGCCATGGACAGATTCTGCACTGCTTCAGGGGTGTATTAATCTGCAGATACTGACAGCCATGTTGGGCTGTGAGAAATATTTTTGTGTTACATGACTGAATGTTAAAGTCAGTCTTTTCCAACAGCATGTGTGGTTTCTGATGGAGCTGGCTCATTTATTGTGGCAAGCCAATTGACTCGGACCCTCAGGATGTTTTTGTAAGGGGACAGGCGGAATGTGGACCTTCCCCTTTTCATCTACAGCAAACAAGCTAAAAGTGAATGAGCCCCCCCCCCCTCTTCACTGCTGGCAGCGGGGTCTGGAAATGTTGACACACAGAGCTGAGAGCAGCCCCAGAAACCCCAGGAATCCCCCTGAGAAGACGCTGGGCGGGAGGGTGAGGTGGAGCCTTGGAATGCACTCGGAGGAGTCAGTCACTTATTTACTAGCTGAACTCAGTGAACCCTGCCTGAGTCAGCCACTTCCACCGCAGCCAGTCTGTCCCACCTCTCCCTCCCACTTTCCTCTCTGATTTGTTCTTTCACCTACCCCAGTGCTCCTCGCTCGCTGCCCCTCCCCTTCCATCTCCTTATTGACAGACTCTTTGCTTCTCGGCCTGTCATTGGCCAGCATCTTCGCTCATGCCCTTAGGGACCTAATCCAACCCCCACCTGACCCCTGTCACACTGTTGCTCACCCTCTCGCTGCAAATGTTGAGGTCATAAGCTCATAATGAGTGCAAAACAAATGTCAGTGGGGATGTGAGTCAAGCTGGTGTTTGGAGCACAGCCAGGGTACAGGAAGTACCACACGCATTTCGCCTTCTGTGATAAATACTCATTAGTTTGTGGAGTGAATCTGACCCGACCCCTTCCACCAAGCCCGCTTCAAACGGGTTAATCTGCTGGATGACCTTTTCAGCAGCACCTCTCTGTTCAAAAGCAGGGTTAAACCTGAATGCCTATTATAAACTGGGACACACTATAATGCCTGATGGAAGCATCTTGGGCATCATAAAGTATATTCCTGCTCTCAGTCTGGAGGCCTCTGTGTGAATCCTTCATGATGATTGTGTCAGCTTTATTATGTAGACGTGATGGCAAACTTACATGTAAGGTTCACAATTAATGGAGAGACCAAGTGAAATCTGTGACTGAAAATCTGACCCTGCAACGTAACTGCACACAGTATGTTGGGTAGTTTTCTTCTTTTGCCTAGACAGGAACTGTGGATTGGAAAAAGAAAAGCGAGATCATTTCTGATTTTGAGGACATTCTTTTCATTCCAGATCAGGTGACATAATAGCTGTTTCATTCATTTTTGTCCAGACAGAAAACCAGATGAACCAAAGTGTCATTAAATATATTTGAAATGTTTAACGTCAGCAAGTTAAAGAAAAAAATGATAGTTACTGCCTGTTCTGTTATTTTTAACTGTGGACACTAACAGACTATAAAACAGGAAAAAGACGTCGCTGTTCTCCAAGCAGTTCCACTATTGGCCAAATATTCAGTGAGCGTTTTGGCTCTTTTCATAATCATCTTAAGACCATTACAGAACATTTTTGAAACAGACACCTAGTATGTTTAAAAGAACAAATTCCAGTATTTAAAAGAAGCTGCTATAATAACAGATAGCATGTCTGAACATGTTCATGTAGACAGGATCTGCTGAGAGTCAGTCCTCACCCCGAGGGGAGCATCGTGAGGGGAGGTGTAATGATTAATAGCTGTCTCAGTCTTCTCTGTGACCACTGATCTGATGAGAGAACAATAATCCATGGCTCTGTGGGAATCAGCACATCTTGTCAGTGATACTCTTGGCATGTCAGTTACTATCGCAGGGAAATGTCAGTGGGCTTTATCTGAATACAGCGTCAGAGCTTTGTGTGAAAAATGACAACTGAATAAGTTATGTATTCATGTACTGAAAGATTAAATAGATTTTTAAAAGTAAAAGTAGACAGTATTTCATGCAGACAGAATGAAATAATAGTATTTTTTCATTGGGTACCCCAGTGGGTACTTTGGTCTTTGCTTGGACACGGACACCTGACTGTGGATATCGAATGAACAGAAGGCGGCGAAGAACAAGCTGTTCTCACGTCAGCAGCAGGCGACGTGAACGTGTTCAGCAGGGCGCCGTTTCTGCTCACTTTATCACCTTCATCTGGCTGCTGGACTGAGCCGCGTCACCGGCTGACACATTGAAGCAGCAGCTTCTGTCTGGTGTTCTGTTCTGCTTCCCCGTTTGTTTGTTCATTAGTTAGCAAGATGTCTCAAAAAACAGACTGCAGATTCCAGTGAAACTTGGATTCAAGTTATTGGTGTTTGGGTGAAAGTAGATTCATATTCAAAGTATTTCTGAATATTGTGAGAAATACTTACTTGTGCAGTCTTCATAGTTTCCTGCTCTGTAAGCTGTTCAGCGACTGAAAATGATTTGTTTTGGTCTGGCATGTTTTGCTGAAGTTAATCTTTTCATTTTGCTGTGGATGATAACGGATAGAATGACAAAAATGTAGTTTTGGAAATGCTCCTCTTCTTTTCTGTTGTTCCTCAGAAAGTTATCAGTACATTTAGAGATATTTATTCTCATCATCAATTTATATAATAATGCTCACTTCAAGTTCCCAGCGTTCACTCCTCACTGTCAGACCAAGTTAACTAATCAGTAAATTACTGATTCTTGATCTTGAGAACCACTTCCATATAAGGTTTTGAGTTTGACTCATTACTGTGTTTTTGAACATCAGTCAGTCGAACAGTCATCTGTATTGTCATATTACTTCTCTCGCCGTGTGTTTTTGTGCAGGTGGAACACTTCTGTTGTTTACTCAGCGCAACGTGTCGTTACTACTGTTGCCTGTGGTCATGTAAAAAAGGCATCATTTCTTCTGCGCTGGAGTGTTTTTTCCTAAAACCTTAAACCAACTCCTCTCGAGGCAGAACACAAAGTGTTGGCAAAGATTTTCTTTGCCAGAAGTTACACCTTGAGAATCAGTTGTTTGTAAAGAAAATAACAGAGAATAATCCTTGTGTATGATCAGATGGAGTCAGATGTTTAATGTCAAAGAGAAACAGAGATATTTTGCAGTACTTTCGCCAGATTTCCTCTGAATGCTCATTTTAGGATTTTCAAATCACTTTCCAATACAACTATCATATAAATAGATAGTATAGACAGATAGTGATATAGAGTTGACATGTAGAGTAGCAAAACTGAAAGTACTGCAAATTAACTGTCAAGTTGTAAAGTTCCTTTTAGGTGTAATTAGTTACTTGTCTCTGGAGTAATTATATAGTGCAAACTGAGATGTGTAGATCTTTGATGATAATTTCACCTCCTCTGGGTAAAGAGCAGCTAGAAAAGACCAAAACACTGTCCCAACACGCCCCCAAGACATTTCAAAACGTCCTCTCTCTAAATCAGCCAGTGAATGCGCCTTTTGTTTTTTGTACTTTTTGTTTTGACTCTCCACATCCTCGCAGAAAGTAGGTCACAGGCTGACCGGGGTAAAGTATGAGGCAGCAGTTTGCCGGGCGGCCCCAGTCGAGGCAGATCGTGTCTCCAGGAAGCTTGTTGCAAAGGAGACGTTAAACACACAAGTTCCTGTCTGACATCTGTTTCCAGAGAAGCTCGCAGGACGGCCTTCAGCAGCCTCTCACACTCACAGGCCTTGTTCACCGAGGCGCTCCATCAGCCAGGGTTGTCAGTTTAACTGCTCTGTGACCCCTTCCTCTGCCTTCCTAGAGACCAAAAAAATTCTGATGACGCGCCTGCTGTTGATTCTGTGCCAAGACTAACGAAATCTTGAGAGATAAAATCAGGAAAGACAGGTCCTTACGCAGGCAGCCACACTGCCAGACTGCAGACCCTTGGGGCTGTGAATAATCAACCAGGTGTATATTTAAGGAGAAGGCAACACTGTGTGTGTGTGGAGCATATCTCTTTGATGTGTATGATCACATCGTGGCATTTTACACAAAAAAATCCTCAAATTTCAGCTCAAAGGAGCACATGGTCTGAAAGAGAAAACCCTCAATGTGACAGCTACACGGGCACGCTTCAGGGTTTGTTGTTTCCCCGGCCTGCTCACAGGTGGCTCAAATTTTTTTTCCGTCATCACTGAACTGGTTGTAATCCTCTGCCAGCCCTCCTCGGGCTTCCCTCCACACACGTATGAAGACGCACACACAAGAGGTGTATTTTTAGCTCCCGGAGATACTATGACCCGCCAGACATCAGAGGACAAATTATCCTCCCACTACACCTTGCTTGACGTGAAACCCTAGATGGGCTGAGCCGGAGTTAGACAGCGACCTGGCCCCGTGAGCAATGCTGATGTCAGAGGCGAGGCTGAAAAGCAACACAAGTGAGTGACAGAGTCCAGGCCGAGGGCCAGCGGAGTGTCTCGCAGAGAAAGGTGCCACCTGCTCCACACTCATGTGAACTCGGAGCTCTGAGGTGTCGTCATCAGCGACACAGGGAGGAGAGCTTCATCTAACACTGCGAAGAACCACTCTCCTATCAAGTTACTCCAAAAACTCAAGAGACTTCTGTTTGAGTAGAAGTGTGACACACCGTATCAGTATTCCTTTAACACGATAAAAATCCTGCATTGAAACATTTATTTAAGTACGGCTGCATCATCATCATCATAGACAGAATCATTTTTCAGAGTTTCAGAGTGATGGTGTAGTTGTTAAATCGAATACATTATATGGTTATTGCAGTTGTTCTGAATAAAAAAAAAAAAAAAGGAGTTTTCCATTGGCACGTGTTGTGTTGTTTTGAGGGTGATCACATCTTTGGACAGGATCATTCAGGTTTATTACAAGCTGGGTCTCATTTTGTTTTGTCCATGCATTAATATAATAGTACTGTGCACACCCGTTGCTGGTTGTAAGGCAACATGGTTTAAATAATCTAGATAAACTTCTGGCTTGCTTACTCACTGTTCTGTTGTAACAGTGGCACCCAGATCTCAGGAATTACTCTGGTTAGTTCAGTGAGTTGCAATAACAAGAATGATACTTGCATCTGATTTGCAAAGTTCAACAGTTTTTGCCGTGTGGAGCAATGATATACATTTATGTTGCCACAAAGCCTTAATGAAGCAGTTGATCATTTTCCTGAAAGCCATATAGTTAGTCATCAAGTATTTGATGTTTTCTACCCACTTCCCTCCTCAGTGGAGGCAGATATGCTGCAGTTAGGGATGTGATACAGTCTGACTTTATAAATATGTTAAAACCCTGTACATTTTCCTGTGTGGAAAAAATGAGGGGTCATGGGCACAGCCTACATTTCCACTGATTTTTTTGAGGGTTGAAGCGTTATAGTGGGTGATTCACATTTTCCACTTACTGTAAAGCTCCTTGCAGCTGAGGCCTGTCTGTGAAAAATTTGTTGTTAGCATGATGTGACAGCATCTTCAGTTTTTTTCTGCACACGCTTCCATCCCTGTAAAAACTCATCATCTCATCTGAAGTTGAGTCAATGCAGATGTTTTCATATAGTAACATCAGAAATTTAGATAAACACTGTATTCATATTGAGCAGTGTAGTGTGCTTTCAGTAAGTGAATCATGATGCAGAGTGAAAGAAGCTGCTCTGTGAACACTACATTGTGTCTTCTTAATGATTGCTTTGCTGCAAAACCAATTTAGCCGCGAGGGCTGAAAAGCTTCTACTCATTCTGTGTGATTGTGCATTTCAGGACTTCAGAATCTCAGCAGTATTGATGCGGCTCTGATCGATAAACCATGAACGGAGGGTGCACAGGATTCAGGGAGAAGGCTGGAAAAAAAGAATCAGCTCAGTTTCTCCCGGAGTATGTGGGAGTCAGTGGGAGGAGATGGAACATGAGAGAAGAGAAAAAGAGCTCTTTTTGTTGTTGCTCTGCAGATCCTCCAGGCTGAGATCAGACTAATCAATAGCAGGGATAATGTGGAGATGACTGGTATGACATCAATATTAGGCACAGAGGCTCAGCAACACCATTGTGCTGCTCTCCAGCCCGCCCTGTGCTGAGTAAACAGTGACTCCCCAGGGAGAAAGGAGCTCATTGATGGGTCCCTTCAGCCTCCTGCCTCTGTTTATTGTTAGGCCTCCCGTACATAACCACATCATCAACCAGGGGACTCTACCTGCTGGCCAACAGAGAGCAAGCAGACGTGGTCAGTCAGCGGTTAAATACAACAATGTGTTAATGGTTTGCAGCATTGACGGACATGCACACACAAAGGATGTGACTGCATGGAGACACACATACAGCTAAAAATAGGGACAACACATTTGAACAAGATTTAAACAATGTGCACATGTACAAAATGTAGAGTGCTGGATTATTTTATAAGTGTACTGAACATGTATATTGGATGTATTAGATTACCATATGATGCTGGTTATGTTCAGTCTATATGTATGCTTGTCTATATACAGTATCTACAGCATGATTAGGCTTGTATTAAACAGTAATGTTGAGTTTAAGTCACACTGTTGAGTATGGTGATGGGGGAGGGGTGTGGGGGGGTCACTGTCACCTCCACAGCTTTGGGCATGTTCACTTCCAGGTTGTTATGACCACACCAGATATTCAGATGTTCAACCGGCAGTCTGACGGTCTCCTGAGGTGTAGTCACTGGTGTAGAGGGTGAGGATCAGTGGGGGGAGCAAACACCCCTGGGGGGGAGGCGTCACTGCTGATTGTGTGGGAGCTGCATGTGATTGTCAGCCTCACCTGCTGCCACCTGCCTGTCTGAGAGTTCGTGACCCACTGACAGGGCCTGGTATCTTCCTGACCTTCTGTTTCTGAAAGCACTCACACACATCCTCCTCACAGATCCAGAGATCAGTTGGGGTGTCAGTGGGCTGAGGTGAGGGGGTGAAGTTTGGTTGTGTGAGGCGTGTGAATGATGGCTTATCAAACCTACAGAAAAACACATTCAGGTCAGTTGATGGTTCCTCCCCACACTGTGGAGGCACGGCTTCCTGTTGCAGGTGTTATCCTCCAGACCTCGCTACAATGATGCTGTGTCGTTGGCCAAAAACCAGTTTTTCAGCTTATCTGCTCGGCTTCTCTTCACTGCTATGATCTCCTTTGTCAGCATATTTCTGGCCTGGTTATACAGGATTCTGCCCCCATTTCAGCTTTAAACCGGGTACATTGCTGCTGTATGTGTATGTCTCCATACAAGCTGATAAAAGATGTCACATAAGAGTCCATCTGTGTATATTCTCTTTTGATCTATTTGAAATGGTATACCTTTCACTTTTTGGTATCTAACAGTACAGCTTAATAGATGTGATGGTTTGAATGAAAGGGAAAGTAAAGATCACGTGGTACAAATCTGTTTTTTCATGAGTCTAGGCTTATTTTTATGTCGCAATCCAGCAGTCAATGTTTGCAATCCACAGTATGTGACTGTAAGGGTTTTAGTTGCCTAATCTCGACCGTAGCGTGTAGCATGGTGGTTTGTTGTAATGTACTGGAAAAATGATTCAAATATTAAATTATCCAATATCAACATTTTGCCTGATGAATAAGTTTGCCCACTCTGAATCCGTGAGCAGATATAGTCAAAGATAATAACACATCTGGGGGCAAAAATCCTACAGTTCAGTTGAAATTGTTAGCGAAGGTGTAAATGACTCATAAATCCAGTTGGTGCTCTAATAGACATTAGTCAAAGCTTGAATTGATAACTACCCAGGATCCTCCACCCTGGCCTCCATCCCCCCTCACGACGAGCCTTGCTCCTCTCAATGGAGCGGGGATACCCGGCGTAATTGGTGGAGCTTTGATGTGATGCTGCTTCACTAAGCCTCTCAATTCAGCACTTAGCGCTTAACAATGCATGTCTCTTTCATCTGCAAAGCCAATTAATTTGTGGTATGGAGTAGAATTTCAAAGAGCAGCTGTAGAGAGAGCTGTATATATTTTTCAGATTTTTCATTGTTGAATGGTGTTGCATTACTACAGACAAAGCATGTGCTTTGTATTTGAAGTTCTTGCACAAGTGAATTTGGTCCACATCAGAGGAGGTCACACATGCAGGGAATCCGCTTCACCTCAGGAAACCTCAGCTCATGTTTTCCCCCTGCAGTATTTATGCACGATCAGTGTTCATCTGTAGTAGTTTTTATTGGAGAAAGACATGTCATCAGACAAGTTCAGTCTCGTCACTGGCATTATTTATTGTGTCAAGAGACAAACAGCCCCAGAGAGTCATTCATGCAACTCTGAGATGTACTATTAGGCTTGTGGAACATTTTCTGACTCATTCCTGGCTTCCTCCTTCATATTATGACTCAGAGGCACAGGGTGAAAAAAAAAGTTTGAGACTTCAGAGCGTTCTGCTGTGTGTATGTGTGTGTGTGTGCTGGAGTGGGAGACAGAAAGTACAAAGAGCTAATGCAGCACTAAATGTTCTGTACTATATTCATAAAATTATGTAATCAGATTGCAAGTGCAAAATTAGTTTGAGGTTCCTCAAGATACATTTCTAGAAGGTGATCCTATTTAATTACATCTGTCTTATGATGAGTTCATGATACAATGTATCAGTATTATTAGGGTCACTGGACCTGACAAAGATTAATAGAGCTCTCATATTGAGTTTATAATTGTACTCCTCGAGGTCCCTGAGGGTAAATCAATTACGAAAGCAATCAGGAATTCAAAGTATTGGAAATACATAACAGAAGTGACGGAAGGAAACATTGCCATTATAAACGATAATACCCACAACCAACAGTTAAATCAGTAAACTTCATCCATAGCAAAATGCTCATTTTGATTTCCAAATAGTGTTACAAGACAAGAAGTCTTGGCTTTCTTTTTTTTTTGAAATGCTAAAAAAATCTTTCAATTATACAATATCTGTGCATGGAAACTAAAGACTAAAAATCTGTTAGAGTTAAGCAACTTACATACTTAATGTTAGAAAAAGCAACAACGACGCCCTTTCTCCCTCACCCTGTGGATATCATTCAAGATATCAATAAAACAACACATCAGTCCAGAAAGCAATCAGGAAGTCGAAATATTGGTAAAACATAGCAGAAGTAACTCATAAAGGTTTTGCTGTTAGTCTTAGTTACACTGAGTTGTCCTCCCAGCACAGTGTGGACATGTCATGTTGGTGTGCATGTGGCCCTGCACTGCTCTGTCTGTGGGAATGAGGAAGTGAAATAAAGTGCTCCCACCATCTTCCTCTGCGTCAGTGCAGTGTGTGTGTGTGTGTGTGTATCTGTGGAAGAATGAGAGGGGATTCATGTCCTCTGGCAACCCCAGTGCTTTGTGAGCTGTGTAAAAGTCCCCTCTGTTGTCCTTTCCATCGACCAGCTTGTGAGACTCAGATACCCCAAAAACACTTGGAGGTTCTGTCTGAAACATTCAGAACGTGCTTGCTGACTGACACCAGTGGACATTAAGTCAGCTGCAGCTTCCTGTTGCTAGCACTCGCATGTGTGCAGGCACGCTCGATCCTTCTGGGTATCAGCCAGAACACAAGACTGAACGTGATGGACACGCATCGTGTTGAGAGGTTACTGCTTTCTCACTTGCTGCTGGTTGAACTTACACTGAGAAATATTAATGAACTAGATAGGATACTATAAATAAGATGTGTTGCCACACTTCATTATTGACCTGATAGTTTCCATCACAACTGTTTAGCTGAATCGACACACTAATGTTTCAACATAATATGTTGAAACATTAGTGGTCACATTTCCATTTTGACAGGCCAGTTTCAGTAAATGAAACATTTGTTTTTTGGCCAGCGTGGGTTTGTGTTGGAGTTCCAGTGTGGCAGCTGCTGGTTGTTTGTTAATGTAAGTGACTTAGACTTCCTTTTTTTGCTGTGATTTGTGAATAAACAGACCAAAAGGATACCAAAATAACCACGTTGCAAAAGTGTAAAATGTCTGAATTGGTGCTTTGTCATGTCTCTTTGAAGGACAACAAACAAACAGCTTGTAAAATGTGTGTTCATCTAAATCATATAAAGAGCAGTGACGTTATTGTTGCACACAGATATCTGTAATTGTATCTGTAAAAATGTGAAGTAATATCACTGAGCTATCATCAGCTAGCGTTGCACAGTTTTGGAATGGAAGTGGAGCTGGTGAGAGTGAGTCATAATCACTGCATAACACATCAGAAAGGGTACTGATGAAGCACCATTTTAAGACATTTTTATAACAGCTACAGTGCAGTGGCTTTGCACATTTAACTGAAAGTATAAAGAAATGCTAGATGTTGAAATATACATGGGGAAAAAAGAGAATGGAGCACACTGATTGATTTATATTTATCTACTGAAATATAGTAATCAAATGCATTTTCTATCTCAAAGCCTATGTCATAACCAGAGTGAGGCTGAAGTTTTGAGACTGAACAACACAGTGTTACTAAGTTCATCCTTCAAGTGTGATAAAAAATCCCCACGATTTTAGTGAACTGTGTCATTCTAAGTTTCACTAAGACACTCTCCTTGGTGTAAAATTCACCATTTGTTGTGCTGTTGTGCTCACAACAACAGCACAACAAATGGCAACACTCAGTGTAAAACAGTCCATCTTGACTTGAATTGAATTCAGTTCCACCTTAACCGCATGCTGCCAGGAGCCAAATGTAGAAATGTTTTGCTCACCACACTGAAGAAAACAGTCTCAACAGACAAACCAAAACCAATACAAGATGTCCAAGTCAAATGTGGTGACACATGTGGTAACACAAGATTTTTGTGTTTGCCTTAGAAAGCAGCACTACACACATTTTCAGAGTTTCATTGTCAGCATTCTGGTGGGAAGAAATTAGAAACACTTGTATACTTTGATCTTGATGGATGAGTGATCCTGATCAATGCCTCTGCCATGAGATGGAAAAAATGACTACTGAAGGGTTAAACTAGACAACATTCACATCTATACAGTGGCTGACGCAGGTTTGTGTGACCACAGTTATTGAGCCGGTGTATGCTGCGAGTCGATGGCTTTACATTAGGACATATTGAGCAGCGAGTGGGGTTGTGAGCAGGGAAGTGGGGCATGTGTAGGACTTCACCATGGATGGAAAGCAGAGAGCTGCTGGTCAGGCTTGGATGCATTCTTCTGACACGTGGAACAGCACCCATTCATCAAGTCCTAGAAAATAAATCACCTGCAATGAAGTCATCCCTGAGTGAATGCTCTTATCTCACTGCAGTGTGGAGAGTTTATTAAAACTCTCCTTCCTTCTTCTGCCTTTTTTGCCTACTAGTTCATCTGCAAGCACTTGGCCATCAGAGTTGCACTAAACAGAATTCCTGGTTCAACCTCGGTTGACTTCACTTACTGCATTTGTACACACACGGTTATCTTGTGCAATGAGGGACTACACCAACATTTCAGGTGCACTCATTTCAATTTTGACCATCAAATAAAGTTGTTTAGAGAATCTGTTGCCTTTTTTATAACCCTGTGTTTATTTTTGTTGTCATGCTGCAGATTTACTCATATCAGCCTTGCGTTATCTCATTATCTTGAGATTGTGACAAAAAGTTGTTGTAATAAACCACAATTATCCTTTAAGAGAAATCAGAACAGCGTGTTACAGTGCAAAATTTGGTGATCGAATTAATACCCAGTACAACCCTTGTGACCAGGGTCTTACATAAAGAAACAGAAGAAAGACTTTAGCAGACACACGTTTCTATCACATTGATGGCTTACAATGCTTTATGTTAATGTCTGCAGGATTCTAGTCAGAAAAGTTCAGTCCTGATAAAGGTCTGAGAGGGGAGTTCATTCAGGCTGTGTGTGGTCGTGTTTGTCCCCACCCACCTCAGCAGATTAGCTGCACAGTTAATGCTTAGCCGAGCACAATGTTCGTGGTCTGTGTGAGACACGTCCAGCAGATGTGAGATGAATCTAACGCTCACCATGAGGAACCTGTTACCTTTAACACTTGCTGCTGAAATCATCATATATATATGATGATATATATATATATATACGCATGTGTATATACACACACACGTACACATATACATAAATACTTTATCACTTTTCATAACCATGACTGCATGATACACACATTTTTCTTCCTAACGGAAATTTAAAGGGCAAAAATAATGACAGATCAGACATAAACCCAGTATACTTTTATGTAGCTTTTATGTTTATTTCTGTCATCCAGCCAGACTGGGACATTATGAGTCCATTGAAGGATTAGGCAGCTAAAAATAACCTCTTATGATAGAGGACTTAGTGCACAGTCTGAACCATCAACAAATAAATGGCAGTTTCTCCACTGACCTGTCTGCCAGTGTTTCAGGGAGTCATTTGTGGTGTGCAGAGAGGTTGAGCGCGGTCAGGAAACAGCGGTAGGATAAAGAAAGGCCATTTTGCCCTGTTTAGAGCATCAGACACAGGCTGTGGGGCAACTGCACAGCCACAGACGAGCTGAAACACTTAGGACGCTCGAACAGAGATGTGCATCAATCATGCCTTCCAAGAACAGTGTGCCACTAGAAAAGCCAGTGTGCTCCCGCAGACCATGGTCTAACGTGTCATTTCAGCCAACATCGTCTCTCATCCGCAAATAGCAGCAGCTTGCGTCTGCCTTTTTTCCCCAGAGGTTTCCACAGGCTGATCTGAGAGGAAGGCTGGCCTCCTCCATCAGTCAGTGTAATGTTTGCTCTGCACTTGCCTTTAGGCTGAGAGCGATGGAAGAGCATGACCTTTGAGACAGTGCATGGCAGAGGGAATCTGGGTGTTTCTGCTACCTGTTTGACTAAAAAATGCAGTAGTAGGTGAAAGTACAGTCATTTACAGACTGTTTTCTGCAACAAGCACATTGCAATCAAGTTTTTTTTTTCTGTTTAAGAAAGCTCGTTACAGGAGCATCTTGACCAACAAAACAGAGAAGACATTCATTTGAAGACTGATGAATCATAAAGCAAATCATAAAGAATGGTTTCAACAGAATGCAGCAGAAAAACAGACTGACACTTTGTTATTGGCATGTAGATGATTGACACAGATGAACATGTATCAAGTTCTGTTCCACTCAATTGCTCCCAATTCAGTATAAAATCATAAATAATGTACAACATCAACTCAGCTCTGATTTGTCTGAATGTCAATCAGTTACTGTGTCATAGTCAAGATAACAAAAATGCTGCGACATTGAAAGGGTGTTGAAAGGTGTGATCGGTAGGTGTGCTGATGCAATTGTCCTCCATCCTGATGAAAAGGCCCATGGTGCTTGCACAAGTGTGCATGTGATACACTAAAAACTCCTGGTGTGGGGTTGAAAATATGGTCATGTAAACTCTTTTAAATCATACAGAGCCATTTGATCCAGTGTTAATGTTAAAACAGATTCCCTCTCTGACCCTGATTTTAACATCAACTGATGGGAAATGTGTCCCAAATCGGAAGCATTTACAGTTAAAATAAAACATTTGCATATGAGTAACATTAATTCCCCTCTCATTGACTGCTGAATAAAACAGAGCATCAAAATTTCCCTCAGTCACTCTTTTCATGTTTGCCCTGAAAGGGAAATTTGCATGCAGGAAAGAACTTACATCAGGTGAATACTAAACGGTTAGTGTATTTATATATGGAGGTGGATAGATAGAGAGTTTGGCATCACATTCACTGGTCGGTGCTCTCAGGCATAATGACACTAACAAATGGCAGAACACAGGCTATTCTGCTCTCACAAGCTGTAGAGTCAGTGAAAAAGGCCAAAATGCAATTGATGATGAATGGCTGTATTTTTATTTGAAATCAGATATTTTGAGTGTGTTTAAGTCATTGTCCTGAAAAACCTCTTGATGCAAGTGTGAGAAAAAAGAGATGTGAAAAGTGGAGCTCTTCTGATGTGATCTATTTTTCTCTGAAAACAAATGCTGGCTGCGTGCTTCCTATAGATATGGTGCTTTCAGCAGATCATTGGATTTGTCATTTCCAGCCGTGATGGAAAAATCAATGACACATTGCTCAGAAAAATGTCATCCACAATAAAGTGTGTACTGTGAGTGTGTGTCCTGTGCTGAGCTGTGTCGCGGTGTACGTGTACAGTGCTGGTATGAGCTCAGGTTTCTGCCAGAGTGACTTGGCCAAAAACAGCCATCTGCTTTTGCACTTGCTGCTCTTTCTCCTTGAACTTGTTACAAGTCAGTGTTTTATCAAGAAAAAAATCAATAGCCTCAAAGATAAATATCGATCCAAGATTGTAACTGATGTATTTGAGCCGCAGCTTGCACCTTTAAAGCCAAACACAAAGGCTTTGTGTAAGAGTAGTGCTATCAGAGTGTAAATGGTGACTGTAACAATTTACTGTACTGTAAAATATGATCAAAAAACATAAGACAGAACTTGATTCATCCTGAGGGAAACAGCAGTAGTAGCAGGATGAGAAAGTGTAAATATAAAATATCATAAAGCATAAGTAATAGTAAGAAAGCACACTGAGGGCTAAATGATTATTAACAAATCACCAAGAGAGAGTGTTTAAATTACTCTGTCTGACTAATTGTGATCTCTGAATTTACTGACATGACAGGAGTGTCATGTCAGAGCTAATCTCTTCACTTCTGAAATTACACCGGTTTGACCAGTTGAATAAAAACACAAACATGGGTCATATCTTCTCATGTCTGATGTAAGACACACTCATCTCTTGGTAAATATTCAAAGCTGTGTGTTCTGGATTGTAAAGCTTGGTGATGTTTATGTTTGCATGTGTGCACAGTCAGTCCGTGTTTCTTCACCCACACTGAGTGCATCACAATGTGAAAGTGCAATGCAAACAATAATAGATTGCACACAGTATTTAACAGGCTGCTGTAATGGCAGCATGACACAGTTGGCCCACCCATGTGTAAATAAATCATAGGTTGGATCTAAACAGTAATTACTCAGGGAGAGCTTTATGACTGAGGGCTCTGATTTGTGTTCTCGCCAGCCTCTGATAAAAGAATGTTGACGTCACAGGTTGTGGAATTAAAAGTACACGCTAACTAATATTAACATGTAGACGACATCACAAACGTCAGTGCAGACTGACACTTAATAGTTCAGAGTTTTGAGGAATCTTTCAGGCATGTAATTATAACCCATTCTGTTTTTTGTTTTTTGTCACAGTTGAAACTACGTGATAAAAACCAAACAACGCCTCAAACATTTCACAGTGTTCACTGGTGATACAGTTCCTCCTCCTTGCAAATATTTCCACTGTGACTTGTGATGCTTGGTCGTGTGAAGGGGTCCAATCAAGAAGCAGTGCTTTCTCTTCTCAGGTTGAGTCATCAAGACTGCTGCCCAAAAGCCACTAAACCGCACTCTTTGTCACATTTGCGCACACTTGAAACCATAACCTTTCATTCTGTGCCCTCGCATTTGATTTGAGGCAGTCAGAGCTTGTGTTGATGTACACTGACTGCTTTACAGTAGATAATGAGATATAAATCATCTGTTTTAAGAGAGCTTATGATCTGCATATGGTCTATTTACATGACAAGTGTGTGTTTAACTGACACAAAGGCAGATTTTTGACTCCTTTTGTGATGTTATCTCGCCAGGCTGACAGCACCTTTGCAGGTATCCACATTCAGGCCACTGAAATGAGCTCAGTAGCGAATGTGTCATGTGAAACCTTCAGACTCATACACATGATTCAGAGTCACCAAATGCTGTGAAATGAACACAGAGAAACCACTGAAATTAGAGAGACAAGTAGAAGCAGCTACAGAGGTTATGTGCACTGGGGTCATTTAAGATCAGATAAGATCCTTTATTGATCCCACAGTGTGGAAATTTCACCGTTACAGCAGCTCAAACAACAATTTAAAAG
>JBAJHX010000031.1:913791-928294 GCA_037176925.1 Amniataba percoides | reverse complement strand
TGATAAAATATGATTTAATAAGTTATGGAATGTTACTACAAACCCGCCGGCGGGTTTTGACAGTTAACTGGTTAATTGGACATGAAAGATGATTGAAACATCTGTGTCAGTGTGATGAAACACGGCAAACAAACACTCATTATGCTTCCACATTCCTCAGTATGCGATCATCAGAGGCTGGTGAGCATCAGCAGCGTGTCCCAGACGTGTCTGTCTTGCATATATTATCTCATGATCAATATGAGCAACTCAGTGACCTTCTGAAAGGCTGCTTACTTTATCAGCAGTGTGAAGAATGAGCAGCCTCTGTCACAGATGTTAATGAACACTCACTGTGGTCAGAGAGGAAAGCCCCCAAAGAGCCGCTCCGTTCAGTCGTCTGATTCTCGTGTTGAGGAATGCACCTGTTTGTTTTGAGGCTTTCTTTGTTTTCATCGATGTTCACATTTATCGCGCTTACTCAAGAAAGGAGAAAATTGTTGACAGGTGTTTGTTAAAGCACCTGAATAATCTTGCTGACCTGGCAGCTTAGTTCTCCTTTTTGTGTTTCAAACCACTTCAGATTTTGAATTCATTACTCAGTTACTTCCTAAGTTACAGCTTGCTTGTTGCGACGGAGACATGTTGGCCTTCCTTCCTCTTACTAAGAATTGCTTTTCTTAATAATTTATCTAAGATTTCAATGTTGGCTGAAAGTTTTTCTTTGGAAAAAAGTATGATAGAGCCAGGGCAGCAAGCTTTTTGTGTGTTCTACCAACAGTTGCGGAATAAAACACACTAAGTAAGAAAAAAAAAGAATATGAAAAGAAAGTAGTCTTGATGGTTTAATTAAAGGCATTCAGTGTGTTTTACAATGATGTCATATGCCACAGAGGCCACAAAAAGTTCATTTTTTTACATGACCAGTTCTGATCATGTAATCTATTACAAGTATGTTAACCATCTTTTAACATTTAGACCAGGGCTTTAACACTGAGTGTGAAGTAAAGGGATGAAAGGTAGAGAGGGGGGGTGTAATAGAAGAATAGCCAGGAGATGTTTGAAAAAACTCGGCTAGCCCTGGGTCCATCCTCATTAACATTTTCCATTACAGCCCAGATAGAGCAATTCCTTGTTGATCAATCCTTGTGCCTGATATTCCAAGGAGAGGCTCACAATGAAGCATTATCACGTTATCTCTGCAGAGAAACACCATGATTAGCACAACTTTGAGAAGAATTCATATGTTGTACAGGCGGATTGATAGATGTACTGTCATATTGACCAAAACTACCACAAAAACTAATCTGAGGGTATGAGGAAGTAGATAGTTTCACTTGAGGAAATGAAACCCCTCCAAAAATAAAATCTGCACATTACATTCAAACACAGTCCATGACAATATGTGTTTTGTGGCTGAAAGAACTCCTCCTTGCATTTATTTTGTTTGTGAACACAGTAACAAAACAGACCTGTGTATCATTTTTAAGTGAACCCAATATGGAAATATGCACGACCCATGTCATCATCACCATCAGTGCTGACATTTACCACCTTGTGTAGCTGCGAGGGCATTGGTTACTGTAGCTTTAATTTAATTGAATCAATTTAATCATTCTAATTAAAAACATGTTCATCGTCAGTGTAATTACAGTCATCTGGAAGGAGTAATACCACCTAATTGTGCACAGTGACACAGTGTGTTTGTGTTTTGTCACAATCATGTCATGTATATGTTCCATAGTACAAAATGACCTCATCACTCAGTAGATGTTAGTGTTATTTTCCCATAGTAAGCTGTAAGTTTGTACTTCCTGTCTGATTTTGTTACATGCAAAAACTCATCACTTGCAGCAGGTGCTGATTAAAATGCCTGTTTGCAGAGGTCCTTAATGCAGGACGCTTTGATACTGCAGCTGTCCTCGATAGAGGGGCATAAACGATGCTGAAACAACCTTTTCTGCCCATCATTGTGCTGTAAATGTACACAGAAGTGTGGAAGAGCATCTGGAGGAGTGTGTAAGCTTCCTGAATGATGTCTTATATGATAGGAGCAATCATGACTTTGCCACTGGGGTCTCTGTCTGCCTTCACTCCTTTACATATTTCACTCCATCATGACCCAGGCCTGCCTCCTCATTCCACACAGCCTGCACACTGCTCTTCTGAGACCCAGAGAGGGAGAGGACACACATCACAGAGCACATTATGACACACTGTCACACATCACCACCCCTCCTACTTGAAAGTCCCCAAACTAAGAGCACGTCATATGATACAGTCAGCCAAAGCTGACTCAAACATCTTGCTGCTTATTTTCTTTCTACTCACTTACTGGCTCCATAAACATAGTGTTTTTCCTTTGTTCTGTTAAGTTTTTTGCTGTTCTAAGCTTGTTTGGTCTCGAGTTTGTCCAGTTTTGGTTATCTTAAAATGAACCGATCATAATAAGGACTAATGACTGATGACTAATTCTAGAGGTTAAGTTATCTAATGTACCCCCAAGGGTATCCCAGCTGTATTCCCATGGTAATAATCAGTGACACCTGTGATCGGCTGTGGTAGCTGACAGAAAAGAGGAAAACAACTGTAGTGGGTGTTGCACGTCAAGTGTCATGATTTGCTTTTAAGGATTTTTCATGTTTGATATAATATAAAACTATGTTTATGATTAATTCAAGTCTTATAGACGACATTTTTCTGATCTAGGGTTAAAAAAAACCCTGGATTAGGAGGAAAATACATAATCACTAAACTAAAACTCACATTTTCCACCACTGATACATTACTTACCTGTAGTGCCTTTCTTATGCACTGTCTGTACAGCATGGCAGTGTGTGTGCTGCTCTGCTATCACACTTCAAGCGCGTCACTGTAGCTGCACAAGCATAGTTGCCGTAATGGGTAGTGCAGAGCTAAAGGGTCTCAAGCCACATTAGTCTTCATCGGCCTCCCTCAGATCGTCTGGCTCGCTCCAGGAGCAGCCAGCAGGAAAGCCTGAAGTCAGCGCTGCCTGCTGCTGGAGCGCACTCATCACCATCACACTGTGCTTTTCATCTGCACAGGAATGTTAGCAACTCACTGAGAATGTTGGCGGCATCACTATTAGTGAGGCGGAAAGAGCTGCCGTCAACAACTGACCCTGGAAGTCAAAAAAAGAAAGGAAAAAGAAATCTTTTGCATCCATCAGCACTTCTAATCAGAATTCTGCCACAACCTGCTATTTTGTGGTGTGTGTGTGTGTGTCTGGGTATGTGTCTGTACGAGCATGAGTGTGTGTACGAATATGCTTGCACTGTGCTTGTGTGTGTGTGCCTTGTGTTTGTGTCATCCTTGCATTTTCCTCCCACTGCAAAAAAACATCTGAAGTCCAAGTGAAGCGAATGTGCATTCCAGGGTAGAAATAGCATGTTTGGATTGCTCTGAACCTCACAACCGCATCTGGAAACATTATTCTTGGAAGACAGGTCATTATCCTAGGAAGCCAACTGAGAAATGTTTTGGTGGAAATAAGCAAACTATACAACAGTTGGACCAGCTAGAACCACAGGAAAGTCTGGAATGACATAGTTGTTCCACAACAGCCCCCTCACCAGACTGAGCTGACTGCTCCATTCGAACCAGCACCACAACTCTGTCACAGGTAAACAACTGAATCTACAAATGGCAGGCTATTTAAATACTTCAATGCAATCCATGGCTTGCTGTCACGTTGCTAAGCCAGCCCACAGTTTTCACTTCCCTCATCTGGTCCAAGCTCAGTGTACATTTGCTTGTGTCACACGTCATTTCTTGTACAGTATGTGTTTGCCAGTGTGCTCCTGCCGTGCACCTGACTGGAAAGCACCACTCTGTGAAGGGTCACTTCTGATTTCCAAAGATGCTGATTATTCTGTAAACGCCAAAATCTTTTTTTTTTTTTTTTTTTTTTTAATGAATTCAAGGTCAAAAATAGGTTGTGAAGTGGCTGAGTCATGTGCATGGTTAATCTGCAGGACCTGGCCCTCATGAATGGTTATGACATTTAATAGTTTTTTAAGGTGACAAGTTAAAGACTTCACACTATAATTGGCTGATGTGTCTGGCTTCCAGTTGAGTTGATTGTCAGTGGGTGGTGTCCAGAAGTTTTCCAGACTCTGCAAAAAAACTCAGCTTTAGCAAGATTTGTAAAGATGAACCAGCTGTGCATACTGAAGGCATTCAAGTAAAAAAGGCATTAAACTTCTATTTCCAACATTATTAGCTCTTGAAACAGTTCTTATTATCATTACTTGTATTTACATACAGACATTTTATTCCACATTTAAACCATTCACAATTCATTTTGGGGACTGAGAGGTTGTCATGTAAATCTCAGCCAGTGATCTCAGCTGAGCTGTTCCAGTGTTCAGAGCCCTCCATCACTGCATTTCCTCCCCATCTCTTTCCGTTTACACAATGATGGACCATTTTCACAACATGGGAGTTGGGTGTAATTTCAAGGTGGAGACGCCTCTCAGCCTTCATTTTCACGCTTGCACAAATAGTGACGCTCGCACCATTACACACACTATCTTGGTGATAGTGTTGAAATGCCAGATCCAATGGTTCTAAAAATCCTGGAGGAAAAGTAGCAGACAGATTCTGTTACGACAAGTGAATGATTTTTGAGTTTTTATTTACCTAAGAGATGGTAGCTGTTAGTTCAGTAACACTTTTTTGCTAAGCATTATTCATAGATAAAATGCAGAACTTGAAAATTAGAACTTCCTTTGCTTAACATGACCATTTGGTATTATTTAACTTCATAACAGGTGTAATCTTTTCTTAATACAAGTCCTATTCCATAAACTAGTCTATAAAGGAGTCCACAACGGTTAATGTAAATATTCAATGTTTCAGATTATTTTCTCCCCAGTAACTAGAAAATTAATTTGTTTTAATCAGTTTTGTGTATTATTACGTTTCTAGACCTCCTCATTTGGCTTACTAGTTAACTAAAAAACACTGATGGGAACATGTCTCAGGAAATCTAATTTGGAGTGTAAAACTGGGACAAAAGGAGAAAGTCACCTCATGGTATTCGGTTTGACAGAAAATGTCATTTTGTTCAGTGAAATAGCACACATTCGTTCTAGTTTGGTCTTCTACGCTTACTGAAAGTCCTTTAACTCCTAATCAGCCTCCTTGAGCTTGACTGAAGGTCCAGAACAGCATATCTACCAAATGTGGCACAGAGGGGACATCAGCGTGCTGTGGTGTCAGCAGATGACAACATGATGAGCAGTAGTGGCTCCACACGATCCTGCATACAGCAGAGAGGCCTCTTGAGCATCATCTAATATAAATGGCCTTTGAGCAAGTTCTGTGTCTGTGTGTGTGTTAATGCGAGTGTCTGGTAGATAGCTGTGCATCTGTCGTCACAGGCTGAGAGGGATGGAAGGTTTGGCAGGAAAATCAGGGGCACGTGCTGTTATGTTCCCAGAGCTGAGATTCTTGGGGCTTGTGTTTTGATTGGAAACTGTAGTTATGCTGACTTACCATGACTCCAGCCAGGCAACGAAGCTGGAGCCAAAGCAAGAAACAACACTTCTTCATTATTTATTTGAACACAACTGAGAATGTAAATTCAGTGGGATGACGTTCAGAGACGACAGCCTTTTTCCTGAATGTGCTCTTGAAAGTGTTCCTGTAAATCCAATGATAGCTTACTGTCGGGGCTCAGTGGGCGACGTCCTGGTGTCCCAGAGGTTCACTGGGTCAGGGGCAGATTTCCTGTTCCAGGTTGTCTCTGTGGCAATTAGTTTGTGGTTATTTGACTAAATTCACAAAAAACACAACACAGTAACCCAATCAACACAATTGAACTGAAAATATCAGGCTGCCCCTTAACTTCCTCCTAACCTTGCTGCTCTGTCTTATAGAGGGGACCCATCTAGTTTAAATACTGTTAAAGAAATTCTCTTTTTTTTTGCTATACTCTAAGCTGCTTTATTTCAAAAGGTGTGAACTGTCAACAGCTCTGGAGCTTACTAATCAACACATTTGGCTCAGTGGAGCATTATCTTAAATAAATTTGTGTTTTCATTGAGATTATTTTGAACTAACAAAAATAAGCTGCATACATCTGCGTTGAGAGCAGAAAAGAGTCAAATTATTTTAAAGTGTTCACATACTTGGCCAAAAAAGCTGAATCTGATTCTTTTGTGGCCATATTTAGAGAACTTTTATTTCTAAACACTAGTCCCTGTGCTGTGATGTGACTTGTTATTCAGTGAAGGAGCTGCTCCTGAACACACACTCAGCCTTCTTCAGCTGATGTTCTCTTGCTGAGTGGGTCCAAGCTGCTCAGCATACCTTTACTGTGAGTCCTTATTAGATTACAAACACATGTGGGCCTTTAGAGGGAAAAGTGCAGGACTTCACTCTGAAGGTGCTCTGTGTGGTTTGATTCGTTGCTGTAGTTACCGTGGTTTCTGTGCCTGTGATGTGAGCGTGCAGTGGAAAGTGAGCCTTTTATGATTCCTGTATGGATATTTTGGACGGGTTCACACTGAGCAGGGCCATGCACAGCAACATTTACAACAACATTTTAAACCTGAAAGGGGAAGTGAGCACGTGAAGCGGAGCGCAGCGCTCATTCAGGCCTGTGTATGTTGAATCAGGAGGCTGGCTGCAGCAGGCTGCCGTGGCTGATGTCAGCCCTGCGGAATGCGCTCGCTGGGCTCGACTGAAAGCTGACCCCCCTCTGTTGTGCTTCTATTTCCAGGGCGTGAGCGGAATGTCCGTGGATGAGAAGCTTGAAGCCCCCATGTATGTGTATGAGTCGACGGTTCATTGTACAAATATCCTCCTCTGCCTCAACGACCAGCGGAAGCAGGATATCCTGTGCGATGTGACTGTCCTGGTGGAGGGCAAGGAGTTCCGCGGGCACCGGGCAGTGCTGGCGGCCTGCAGCGAGTACTTCCTCCAGGCGCTGGTGGGCCAGGAGGAGAATGGCTTGGTCGTTAGCCTTCCGGAAGAGGTACGTCCATCAGATGCATTGTTTCCCTGACAGGTTTCTCTGGCAGGGATGGAAATACTGACTCTGAGACAATGCACCACTAAAACGCAGAACTGACCAGACTGTCCACACTGTCCCCCAGAATCTACAGCTACACACAGTAATGAACTTTGACCTGTGAAAGATGGCTCTCTATCCTCCCTGCACCTCAAGCACAACACAAGCCTCAAAATTCAACTTGTGGTATGAAAATTATGGAAATCACAGTCCAGAGAATGTCCACTAGAGTTTTATCACAAAAAAACTGATAACTTGAAGTGAGTCATTATTTAGGCTATTCTGACAGCCAGCTCATTCACTTTCCCTTTTGATGGCCATCATCCTGCATCAACAGTGTTACATGCAGCCACAGGGGAAATCATGCAGCACTTTACTGCTTCTTATGAGAACATTTATCTTCTCAGGTGTCAAAAAGAGCTCACAATATAATGACTGAGCATTATCAGTCAGTAACTAACACAGGGCAAAAAGAGGAAATTTGTGCTGTAATATTACAGACAGATACTGTGGGGTCACATTAGACTTTGCTCACTCACTTTATACTGGGAAACGGTTCACTATGAATACATGGTGTGCATATAACATTTAGTGCATTAGCTGTTTGAAACACATAATTTCCCTTCTGGGGAGCAGTAGAGGATTATCTTAAAGCAAGGTGAGGTGCTTTATGTTTAGTTTTGATGTGACAGATTGTGGTATTGTTTTGTTGTATTTAAAGGACATTTTAAAAAGAAATCTTTCATCATTCTTACAATGGTAAGTTCCTGTCAGATTAGTTTTACATTTAGAAATATGTAGATTTACAAATAAATTATTTTGAGAATATAAATATATCCAAAAATCATTTTGTCCCTCTGGGGGGCCTGTAGTAGTTTTTACAACTGGCACCACACAATTTCCAAAATCTCACCTTAACACCAGTACATTATCACATCTCAACTTAACTTCACTGTTGACTTTTACATTATTTTTAGAGTTACATGTTTCCTTTTTATGCAGTGCTTTCTTCTGCTGATTGCAGTAAAACACTGTTTAAATTTGATCTGTCGTTCGCTGAAGGAATAAGCCTCTGCTAAAGGTGTGAGAAAGTGCAATATTGAGCCTATAGGGCTGCGATTGCCAATTAGCACCTGTCAGCTGCCGCCACCACCGTTGTTGGCAGCAAGTAGCATTTCATGGCAAGATTAACGCCATCTTAGGCTCAGCACTCGTCAGGTTCAGCAACACTCCTCACTCTTGCTCACCTCAGCTCTCGCACTGTCACTTTCAACTGATCCCCGTCTGAGCTCCTCTGCTGAACACATGATGAAAGTATCATTCTGACGTTTTAATGTCACACACACACACACACACACACACACACATACATACATACATATATGTGCTGCTGTGAAAACTGGGACACATCCTGCTGTGGAGTTGAGGCTCCTGCTCCTCACTGGGGCCAGCATGCATTAATAAAGTAACGCCTGTCAAGCAGCTTTGTCGCCGGGCTCATTGAAATCGAAGACACCATTAGATTGTCATCTTATGTAAAATGAGCAAGAGAGTTTTTCACTCCTTAACTCAAAGAATGACTGCAGGGAACAGCTCCTGGATGCTCAAAGCAGCATCCCTTTCATTCACTCACTCACTGCACACATGAATAATGCATGAGCTGCTGTGTTTCAGGTGTGAGATGTGGAAAGTAACATCTTTCAGTGCCAGAGAGAGAATTTCTCCCATTGAGGTTTTCACCATGCCTTCTTCCCTTTGTCAATCTCTGTTCAATCTGACAATGTTTCACATATTTTCTGTCATTTTATCTAAATGGCAAACATAATGCCAAAACATAATGAATAGATTGGCTTTATTGTGACTCAGTGGACACTCGCTGTAACTGTACCATATTATACAACAACCTGCAGGTGTAATCATACAAAGACAGTTTTTTACATGTCAACATATGTTATATTCATGATCACTAATTTAATCAATGTCAGCATCAGAATAATAGTAAATACTGCAGTTTGGCTGGACCCTGGGTAAAGTATTGACTTTAAAGGATTAATCAGTTTTCAGTGTTGTGTTGTCAGTAGTGGAAGCAGGATCCCAAAGGTGAAAGACCAGTAGTAATGTAATGTAAAAATACTCATTATACATTACATACAACACCTTCATTCAAAATCTTTATTGAATGAAACCACAAAAGCATGGAAATATAATTTCCCAACAAATAGGTTAAGAACGAGAAGTTTCTTCACTAATGGTACTTAATTTGACCATGTTCATCTTCTGAAGATGTGCGTCTAGAAAAGGCCTCCTGTCACTCTTTGCTTGGCGGTATGTGACTGAGGAATGCTGACGCATCCTGTCCTCGTGTCTGAACACTGTCTTCTCTCTGTTGATGGGGGAGGGCTGGATCTGTTCAGCCCCCACCGGTCTATGTCTACTCAGAGGAGCAGCATTAACTGAGCTGGGTTTGCAACACTTCACTGACTCGTGTGTCTGCCTGTGCGTATTCTCTCAGCAGCTACTGATGGCTGCCACCTATGTGAAACAAAGGGCAAATTAGAAAGACCTCAACTGCCACTGGGGGAAAGAGGGGGAGGTTGGTGCAGATGAAATGTGAAACAAAGACCACCTCCCCCACCACCTTCATCACTCCTCTCTCATGGCCTCGCTGCCCCTGGAGTAGCCGGGGCTGGCGTGGGTGAGTGACATCATCTATATCTAATGTGATTGTGGGCTTGCAGAGGGCCAGCCAGTTTCATCAAGGGGCTTTGTTGGCCATCACATCATGGGAACAAAACAATCCCGCTTTATCTCAGCAATGCTGTCCTCCAGGCCAGCCGGCAGGGGGAAGAAACAGACGAGCACGATGTCTGATGGAGCCTTCACACAAACACACACACACACAGTGTTTCTTTACATCATATTTCTTGTGAGTGTAAGAACAAAGGGGGATTCATAGGAGCGAGCGTGCCACAAATATAAGCCAAAGAGAGGACTTTCAAAGAGAGCCCTCCACTGGAGAGGAGCGGTCATCACTGTGACAACAGAAACGACCTCCATATTGTGTAACTGTGTGCAAATATATGACTCAGTCCTCACTGCCATGATCACAGCAGACTGCTGTCACTTATTTGTACAGCATGTTGCCTTTGTTTTGATGTTGGCTGATGCTGACAATCAGATGATCCTCGTCTGTACACTGGAATGTAATTCCCTGAACTGCCGCAGAAACCTAATTTACCAGAGTTATTAGATCAGTGACTAATTTTGTTGACTTGATTGATTACAGTCCTCTTGTAGGTTACTGTGGGTGGGTCCAGAAGGTGGCACATCATCAGTGCCACAATTTCTGCTCTTCTCTGATTTTAATTTTGGAAAAAGGAGAGGGCAGCACAATGATTCAGCAGAACGCTGGTTCACAGACCTCAAACCACCTCCTGTTTTTCAGTTCTTTCCTTAGTCATGAGCCCGGGAACACTACACATTTTACATCTCAGAAGAACACACACACACATGCACCAAGTAAAATTCAGTGTAAACCTGCACTAATGACAAATAGGGGTTGTAGGGGTTTAGCGGCAGGTAAGGGTGAGGTTAGGTTAAGACAGGAACAGACGAGGGTCATGGTTAACCCTAACTCTTTTAACCCCTCCCCCTCAGAAGGAAGCCCTAGCCCTCTGCTTTTGAGCTAACTCTTTCTGCTCAGAGAGAGAAAGAGTTGACATAAACCAGAGACAGACATATAAAGCTCTGGTTGTGGCTCATGAGGTTTGATGAGTGACATCCCTGCACCACTTCAGGTCAAACAGTTGATCAGGGCTCAACCTGCACAATGCCGGCTAATCTGAGGGGGCCTCACTTAGATTGGCCCCACACCAAGCGCCTGGCCAGGACACTATCACACAAATACAGCCTATTAGACAGATGGTGGGGGCCAGGAGCCAAGGACGGAGCCCTGTCTTTCTTAAGGATGGGGGTTGGGTGGTAGAAGATGAAGAGGAAGTGGTGGAGAGAGACGTGCTATGCTGCAGTGGGAGTACTGGAACTAATACTCAGCCCTCTGGGTCCAGCAGGGGGTCTCTCTTTCTCTGTCAACACAAGGACACATCTCGTGTCATAAGCTGACAGAGAAGATGCAGAGTCTTTGTGTGAATGCAGGATAGAGCAGCACCTTGAGCAGCCAGCCTGCCGGGCGACAGCCTGCGGTGTGATCCCCATGTTTATGCTCTTTGTATTTAACCTCCAGACCTGGCACAGTTAAGCGCCGAACATCCCCTGTAATGAAAAGAATACACAGACTTTCATCAGTCTGAGCTGAAAAACCTGCCACAGGAGCATGATGAACAAAAGAAACGCTGAAGTGAGAGTAACACTGTTTTAGGCACATAAATGGGCAAATTCAATGATTTGATGTTTGTACAGGCGTTTAAAAAAAGCCAGAACACAATCGTCTTGTTTCTTACACAGTGTAGAGGAGGGGTCATGTCCTCCCCGGTGTCTGGCCTGTACAGTAAGCTGCACGGGGAGAGGATTAGGACGTACACTATCTGATTTAATCCACTGTGAGGGGGAGTGTTTACGCACCCACAGCTCAGCACCAGGGACGTCTGAGCTGCTGCTGTCACAGAGGATGACACTTTCCTGACATTTACAATTCTCTCAACCGTTGTGGTAGTAAGCACGTGAATATCTGGTAAATACCTGCTTATTATGTTAACACTCCAGAGATGATTGTAGTGTGCACTAAACCTTACTATGCACACATTCAGTGCCTGCACTGAATTGTTGGACTGACGAACAAAGCAGCAGGTCAGCGTTGTCTTATTAAAGCTACACTGTATATGTGAATGCTGACAGATATGCAGATATAAAAACTGTGTTTTCATAGGTCGCATGTAATGTATTTAGGGTTAAGGTTGGGTTATATTGAAACCCATAAATTTCAAAACCTGATCAAATTTCATTTTAGTGATCTTAATTCAGCTGTAAATTATTCTGCCTCAGTACAAATCTGTATCACAACTTAATAACAAAATCCAAGATGCCAAATGTTTTGATTCCATTATATTGTTAGCTGCTTAAATACGAGCCTGAAACTGAAACTGTATTGACAGTCTAACTGAAGGAATGCTTAAGTCTTATTTTATTTTACCAGACATAAATGACTGAAAAGAGGCTGCTTGGAGGGTAGAAAACAAAAATCCTAAAAGCCATTCTATGTTTTACACATCCTTGGAAATATTTGATGTGTAATGGATGTGAATGTACAAAATACTAGGTACTATAAAGAAACTTAAAACTTACATACAGTATACTTCCAATGTGATGCAAGTATCTTTTTGTGTTTTTAACTGAATATTGGCCATGCGATGTAAATCGATTTCTCAGTATAAAGTAATCTAATGCAGCTGCAGCACAGATCTGTCTGATAGTTTTACACGTTTGTAAGTCTCTTAATAAAAGATTTTCCTTTGGCCTGAAAGCCTTTATTTCCAGCAGCAGGCCTTTGTCCCCCACATTTCCTGTCACTTGCTCCTGCGTAACAGCTTAGCCCACAGCAGCGTCATGAGAGTGTACAGTACTGCCCCTTTTTCATTTCCATTAGCGCTGTGACTCAGGCTCCTTTATTGTTTGTCTATGAACACAGAGGTTAATGTCAGGTTACTCAGCAGATCTGATGTTAAAGTGTCGACTGATCCCTACGATGGAGATGGAATGTTTTCTCTTGTGTGGGGAGGCTCTCCATTGTCATGCCATGCCATGTCCTCATTAGCATGCATGACATGCAGGAATTCTCTGGATTACATTTACATAAATTAGCCCTCTCTTCTACAGAAGCAAAAGGCCGGTGTAAAAGAGAAGCACTGGGTGAGGAAAGAGGGAGAGTGCTTTAGGGTGGAGAGGAGAGGGCGGTGTAGTATTGCTCAGCCTGTTTATGAAAGATATTTGGCAAGCCTCCGAAAAATATCATGAGAATTGTCTGGGTCTGTGATTGGCCACTGCCAGTAATTTCCTGCCCTGTAATGGTATTGCCTGCCCACTCCACTCCGGCATGTGTTAGCCGAAAATGTCCCCAATCTGTCACTTTGATGAATTTGTCTCTTTGTCTTAAGTCATCCACTAAGTGCAGCTAACAGCTGAAATGCCTCAAACGTCATGGCAGTGTCCAGGAAACACTCTGTGCATCCTCCCTGTCCTCCTCCTTCCTTTAACAGTTTGTTTCCTAAACTGTGACCGTCTCCCTTCCTGTCTCATTTTCCTCTGTGCTTCGTCCACCCTCCCTCAGTATTTACCCCCTCCCTCCCTCCATCCTGTGTCGCTCCCTTAACACTTTCCTTCATTAGGCTGCTGTGCTGGTTGTAACAGTGGAGTAATCACATATGGTGCAGGGCACACATAAAGATGCGCTCCCGCAGGCAGCAGCTGCTGATGCTAGCTGAAAATAGATCCCTGGTAGGCTCAGCACTTTTCCTCCAGCAGCTTTGCTGTTTATCAGCAGTGCTGGATGCAGCCGGCCAGCCGACCAGCCTCATTTGAGCTGCTACTGCCTCACCACAACAGTCGGCATGGCTCAGTCTACAGGCAACTAACTGTTTGTGTGTGTGTGTGTGTGTGTGTGTGTGTGTGTGTGTGTGTGTGTGTGTGTGTGTGTGTGGCCATAAACAGACACTGGCAGTTATTTCAGTGTACTCTTGCTCCGGTTGCTGGAAGGTTTGTGCTTTATAGATACAGATATATGCTTTCTAATAGATTTTTATTTACACATGTGACTGTCCTCAACACACAAATCACACAGCATAAAGTGCAATTGAACTACAACACTATACAATATACAAAATACAATATACGCATTGATTAAAAAGACAAATGTTAAGGAATGTTCCACAGCAGGTTTCATTCAATGCTGTAAATAACTTCAAAAACACAAAATGAAACATGATAAGAGGATAAACACAATAAATGTATAAATGCACAGGAGCTGTTTGTAGCAACAGCAGGTCCATATAAGATATTAACACTGGAACTATAAACCTAGTTATCATTTTCATTATAAATCTGTGTCATCTGCACAAACTGTTGGTACAGTCAGTGTATGGGGTATGCCTGTGTGTATGTTTGTGTGACAGCTCAGAGTCTGAACGATCTTACAACTCTCCAGGAGACTCCACTTCTTTTTGTTGGTCTCCAGCAGTCCTTTTTCTTCTTGTCACTACATGATCATAAATTCAAATCATCAAACTCCAAAATAAGCTCGAGGTTTTCACGTTAAAACCATTTTAACTCTTCACTGCGAGGGAATCGGTCTGTATGCTCTTGCATCATTCCATTGGCTTTGTGTGCAGTTGTATTGTGTCTTCATTGTGTGTATAGATACATGGCTAGAAAGGTATATCCATAAAAAATAATATAATTTTTAATGGATATATATATATATATATATACACACACACACACACACACACACACACACACACACACACATATATA
>JBAJHX010000031.1:865452-886538 GCA_037176925.1 Amniataba percoides | reverse complement strand
GTGCGTGCGTGCGTGCGTGCGTGCGTGCGTGCGTGCGTGCGTGCGTGCGCACTTGGTGCACAACGATTAGTGTCAAACTGTATGCTGACATTCTGTGGCGCATCTTTGAGAAAACACTTGAAATCTGTCATTTACAGTCCCATCAGCTGAATGTGTTGATTGACAGGACAAAAACAGTCTGGAAGGCAAGCGCTGCCCCAGCATAGGAAACATTTTACTGCAGAGTCAGGCTGTGCCAAAGCAATAACTGATCTTATGAGAGTATAGCTACAGAACGCCATGTGACCACTCTCTTCTGCTACAATGTGAATTCATTAGCTGTGTGTCAGTTCATTGTGCCGAAATTAAGAACAGACACCGTTTAATGATGGAACATTACTGACATTTGTCTATTTAATCTTAGTATATCTGTATTTGGCCAGAATTGTGGTCAGTGATGGCAAGTAAGTAAGAAGCATCCTTAACATATCTTAAGTGTAAAAATTCCTGGGGGAGGGAAAATGATGGAATACAAAACTAACAACTGACCTGGTCCATGAGATCACCACTTCACCCTTCTTCCTGATGACATTCTTGGCAGAGAGACTGTTGGGGGACAGAGATGCTGGGGACGATTTGGACTCACCATCGTCTTTCTTGTAGTTAGACAGCATCTCTTCTGTGCTTTCCTCGCCCTCCTTTCTGGGCCGCTTGGCTTTTGATTTGTCTCTGTGTTTCTTCCGTTTTCTACTTTGTCCACATTCCTTTTGGTCCTTTTCTGGTGTGCTACTTAGGTCCTCTGCAATGGTGAGACCCCTCTCTGACCCCAACACGTCCATTTCATCCCTCTCTGAGTCTGAAACATGAGACACCAGCACTGGGCTCTTTTGATTTGTTTGAGAGCTTTCAGCTGGTTGATGTGTACAGTTATCTGACTCAGACGAAAAAGCTTTTACGGGACTTTCTTGCCTTGTCATGTCTTCTTCTATGTGGTGTGTTTGACTTGCACTCTCACCAGCAGTGAGTGTGATAGTTTCTCTGTTGGCTGTCTGGCTGATCTGTGCAAAGAAATCCGAGCTCTGAGCACCACTGTGCAAACTGTTATTAGACTGAGTAGTCTTATCCAGATTTTTTGGATATTCTTCTTTTGTTTGTGTTAAGCTCTCATCTTGAGGAAGATGGATATCTGAACTGGTGGCAGCCTGACAAATCCCAGAATTTTCAGCAAGGTTTGACAGGTCATTCTTTGATGGAATAGCATTTGATCGAGTAATGTTCTGAGATTCGTCTTGACTTTCTTGAGTTGCCACGCTGTCTCTATGTTGCTGATCTTCTTCTGTTAGTGTTTGACTTAAGCTGTCATCGGCAGTGAGTGTTGTGTTTCCACAAGTGGCTGCCTGACGAATCTTCACAATGAAATGATCATTGGACTTCTCCATCACTAGTGCCTGTATGGGCAGCTCAGGCTTAAACACAAAAGGTGTGGCGAGTACTGAGGCCACACTGCTGCTGGAGCCACAGCTGGAGTTATCAGTGTCAAGGGCCAAGTGAATGTCCTGTTCTGTCGCGTCTTCCCCGTCCAGCAGAGCATCTTCACTGATGTGAGCGCTGATGACACTGTCTGGAGTGGACATGATGTGCATACTTGATGGCTGCAGGAAGCTGAGATGGCTGTCTGACTTAAGAGGTGATGGAATGGTGAGGGAGACTGCCAGATCTTCAGCTAGAATGGAATACGACCTCTGTGAAGCCAAGTTGGACTGCAGCAATGCTTTATTCTCAGATGGTACTTCCAACAAGCAACTTTCATCAAATAAAGCTGGATTCAGTGGGATTTGATCTTTGGATTGTGGAGATGACATCTTGCGAGGTGTAATGCTCGACCATGTCGCGATAAGTTTGGAGGGACTATCAAACTTTGCAGGGGAAAGCAGTTTAGACGGAGAGTCAAATTTAGTTGGGGTGGTGATGCTGATGAGTCTCTCTACATCCTTCCTTGGTGTCCCAATGGACCATGTTGTGTTGTCTCCAGCAATGCAACTGGTTTCTAATAGGTCTGATCCTTGCAAGAGACACTTGAAGATTTCTCCCATTTGAGAGTCTCTCACCAGATTGAATGTTAAACTGGATGCTTGCTGTTCTGTGAGTAGCTCAAAGTCAGTTTTGTCAAGCAAAGAGCCATTGTGAGGAACAATCAAAGAGGATATGTTACTTTTCTCTGGAGTTGGAGGAATATTTTTAGGAGGTAGGAAATTAACCGCAGTTTGTGTATTTGGGCAACTTGCTAGATTCAGGTCAACAGTCATGTCTTTTTCCACATGTGTGATTCGGATATCTTTGCCTCTGCTTCCAAGGCCTGTTTTGTAAGGGGCCACAGCACAAGACTTGATCCGGTTTAGGCTGGTTGGAACCGAAGGGGCTTCCTTCGCTTGACATGGATGTTGTCTAGATATCTTCTCATTTCCACTGGGCTTCTTATCCTCAGCTTGAGCTTGTTCTGGTTTGCAAAGGCTCTTCAGAGTCATGTTAATGTCCTTAAACAAGTAGTCAACTTGGACATCCACAAAGTCCCACAGTTTTTGCTTCAGATCAACTGCTTGCTGTTCAAAGATGCGCTTCACAATACCATTATTTGATACTTTGCTAAACACAGATGCAATTAATTTCTTCAGCTTGGATTTCAGCTCTGCCTCCTGACTGCATATTTGGCCAAAATCAGCACCATCCACAAATTCTAAAAAAGACTCCTGAAAATTGTCCATCACACCATAAAAGCTCTTCTTGGGAAAGGTTTTATGAAGCTTCATGTACTTTTTTCGGATCTCAGTACGGACCAACTTGAATGTCTCCATTACATCCTCTATGATAGAAAAAGAAGCTTTGGTTGCTGCAGGACAAACTGTTTTAAAACGACTCCTTGGACTTCGTGTTGATACACCTGCTGTTTCATTCGTTTCTTTTGATGCAACAAGACTTTCTTCCGATGTCTTCTTTAACACAGACTTAAGACTAGGTTTATTTCTGACTGGTCGTGCCAGCTTCGGCTTCTTGGTTGTAGGAACGGGAGAACCTGCTGCTGCCTCATCACTTTCACTTAAAATTTCCCCTTCTTCCAGCTCTGTGTCAGACAGACTTGAAGGCAGGTCAGATTCCTTGTCCACTGAGTTTTGTGAGTCATGGTTTGCTGGGGAACCTGGATGTTTGTTTTCTTTGTTTATGTCCAACTTCTTTGAATTGGCATCAACAGCTGAGCTAGAAAAATCTGTACAGGGAAGAGAGAGATTGTTTAGAGAAACATTTCACTTCTTTTCACATATTGGTATTGTTCAGGTACACATACAAAGCAAAATTACAAAAATCAGATGCTAAGCCCTGCAAACAATGTCTCCTCTACAATATATTTAGGATGGGTTGGAGACTGGTAATTTTCAATAGTAACTGGAGCCTCTAGCTCCAGCCTACATTAGTCTAGTCATTAATGAATTAAAACTTTACACCACAAGATTTTTTTCATGTTCAAATGTTTCCAACATGGACTGTGACATTACTTGACACCGCTCTCGCTGGAGCCACAAAGGGTGTATACAACTTTATTACATATATGTCTTCCTTTGTACTGGCCGAACTCCTGGAAACAAACTATGTGTAAAATCGGTGGAGTTTCCCTTTAAGACAAGTTCTGATCCCCACTTGCCTACTTTAAAAATACTTTAAATTATTATCAAAGGATAACCATTTTAGAAAGAAATATAAGCACCACAAAAGAAATTATATTTTGTTATTTGCCTAATAAATAAAGGGGCACACAAATTGTGGTCACAACAGGCAAAAAAAAATACTAACAACCAAAGACCCTCTAATCTTCTGGATGTATATGTATGAAGAGTGTCATTATCAGGGGAAATTTACCTTTCTGCAGGCTCTTGACATGTCCTGGCTTGCCATGAACATGGAGATGACTTCTCTTAATTATTCGCACTGGGCTCCTCAGAGGGCTTATGGCATCAGGGATTCTCTTCAGATTGCTCAGTGTGCGCATCATGGAGTCCTCATCGTGTAGTAATGGCACAGAACTGGAAGGCTCAATATTACTGTCATGACTCTTTCCAGGACTGAAGCTCTTCTTTGGTGTGAAAGTGAGGTCACTGTATTTCTCTGGCAGTGCCGTCTCCTCTGTTGTGCTGCTGACTTTGGACACCCCAATACAGCCAGTGGAAGAACTTGCCTCAGTAGTGATGCTACTGCTGTCCCTGGTGTCTTCATTTGACTGAGTTAAAACATAAATTGCCTCATGAAGGCTCAGCCCTTCTTGTGGAAGTGATTCCAGGCTTATTGTACTGGATACAGCATCTGCATCTTTAAGACCATCTCCCATACAGGCATCTTTTTTGAGAATGGAACTGGAGGCAGGAGGACACAGTCTTTGCTGACAGTCTTGAGGTAGGATAGAGGGAGAAACTTGCTGACTTTCGGGACTGTTTCTGTCAGAGTCATCTTTTGCAACAGGTTTTTTCCTCGAGAGTGAAACAGTTTCACCTTCTTCAACTGAATCTACCAGGAGGTTTTTCTGTCCATCACTTTTAGGATTTTTACATTTCAGTTTTACACTTGAATCGAGCACAATGGTTTCTGTAACACCAACAGATTGCTCCGTATCATTAACTTGATTTAAGTTTTGTAAAGAATTGTTTGCATGTCCTTGGTAAATGCTTCCAGACGTGTCACTGACACCAGCTGTAGCCTCCAGAGATCCACATTCATTGTCCTGGCTGCTTGAGGCCAGCTTGGTTTTGTTGTTGTGATTTTCTGAAATATCCCCATCTGTTGCCTTTACATAACTACCTGCAGGAGATTTTGGTATGTGATACTCACTCTTCAGATTCTCTGTATCTAGGGGTGTGCTAAGACATGAGGTAGTTTGGACTGAATTGTCTTCAAGTTGCTTATCAGCTACATGAGTTTCACTCTGATTTTTGTCCTTTGCTGGGACATCTTTTGCATCACTGCACCTCTCATTAGTTTGTTCAGGACCTGGAGATTTGGCAGTATCTGCAACATCTTCTGAGCCTGAGCCTTCCAATTCACTGCAGTTTACTTCATCAATCACACACACATCTTCAAAATTAAGCTGTGAGCTTTCCTCGTCAGGTCCATTTTCAACTACTTTGTCAACTGCTGTGCTGTCATTCTCCCTGGAACTGATGGGCAATGTTGGCTTTTTAATGGGTGAAAGGGTCAAATTCAATGTTTCCATGAAACACAGTTTCCTGTTTGGACTATTTTCCTCCACAGAGATTTTCTCAGTGATATTTGGTTCTTCAGGTGATCTTTTTAAGGCTTGTGTCTTCTCTTGCGTTTCCTTACAACAGGCATCAGTTCTACTTCGGTCTGACTCTTTTGATCTCTGTTTCTTACGGTCTGTGCTTGTGTCCAACGGGGTGGTCCTTTCAGCCCTTCTACTCTTTTCATCTTCGCCATGCCTATCTTCATTCTTTTGAAAATCCTTGAAAAGTCTATCTGCCTCTCTCTCTTTGGAGGAATCCCTGTAGTGGTCAGCATGTTGACTTGATGAGGACTTTTTCCGCTCTTTTGAATCTGAACTTCTGACATATCTGTCACTAATCTTCCTATCTTTATGAGCTCGGTTGTAGCCCTCTTTAGAGCTGTGAGAAGTACTTTGTGAGTCAAATGTGGACATTTTGGCTTTATCTTGCCTCCTTTCTCGACTTCTGTCTTTCTTGTCATCAGATGAAGAAGCGCTTTGTAACATCTCTGGTGGAGGACTTTTAGCCCTCTCTGATTTGCGGTGCCCCTCAACATTTAGGTACATCCTGCTTTTACATGACCGGGAGTCATATCTTCGATCTGTGTCTTTGTCTGCTTTGTGAGACCTGTTTTTCTCAGAGGCATAACAGTCTCTGTTGGGATCTGAACTAGTTCTGTGTCTCCTATCTGTTGATTCAGATAGTTTCTGACTTTGAAATTTTTCCTCTCGGTGCTTAGACTTGTGTTTGTCTGACTCGCTGTGTCTGGTTGATGAACTGCTAGATTTACTGACAGACTGGTCAGTCTGTTTGTCGGGTATGTTAGAATCCCCTTTTGAGGAGCTGTTTGAATGACTGTGAGATGAAGACTTTGTAGCTCTTGTTTCAATGCAAGTGCCACTGGACTGGTAGGCAGAATTAGCGTTCTCTTTTCTGGATGGTTGAGGAATATCCCTCCGAGGATGATCCTCCCTAGGAGGTAAAGGTGGAAGTGGGGGAGGAGGACTGGATGGTGGAGGAGGAGGCGGAGGAGCGGAGGGTGGTTGAGGAAGCGACCTACTCTTGGAGCTACTTGTGGAGGTCCGACTGGAGGATTTTTGATCGCGTAAATTGTTAATGTAAGACTGTTGATGCCGACCTCTCTCCGATCTGGGGAACACAACATTTTACAACTGATTAATGATCTAACAGTAGCTTTTTGACCACTCATACTCCAACTCTGATACTTCTACAATTGAACAAGCTACTTGTGCCAGTTACGGGTTTTTTGTTTTTCATAATGGGATCAAGTCATTATGAAGCATTGCATACATTACATTAAACTACAGCCCCATAGGTTGTTGTAAAACACATAATACATTTGTAATGAGTCACCATTTCATAAAAAAGACACTTACTGTTGGTTCAACCTCTGAATTTCAGCATCTTTTCGTGTCACCTCCTGTCTGGCTGTTCGTAAAAGTGCAGAGATATTCTTTTTGAGACGTTTATTCTCTGTGTTCAACCCTGTATTCTGTTGAATGTAAAAGAGACAGAGAGAGAGGATGAGAGAGATTTATGTCTAATACCATCACTTCAAATAGATTTCATATCTGACATCTACCTCTGTGGATACATTTGAAGACCTATTTCTAATGCATTTCTTTTTATTCATTTATTTTTTTAGGAAGTAATGCACTCTTATCAATGGCTGAAAAATAAACAAAACAGCAAAACAAACCTGCATTTCCATTTGCTCCAGTCTCCTACGCAACTCTTTAATCTGGTTTTGAGCTGCTTGGAATCTGGATTTCAACTGCAAAAACAAAAACCAAAAGGACAGTTAGACAGTTGGCCACCTGACAGCATCCCTCTGCTTTTTAATCACAGCATTTCTGCAAAGATTCCATCAGAGCACAGAGATACGTGGACATGGATATACTCCCCTCACACTCACATGTTGTGTATGACACCAAACCACACTTGACAATAAACACTGTTCAGTCTAAGACTGTTGGTCAGAGAGAAAATTCTTGAAGTGTTCTTTACCAGAATGCCGCTCTTCATGCACTGGCTCAGACGGGCTCTTTTGCCTCAAGGCAATGCAACCCTTCATGAAAGGCTGATGATAACAGAGAGAATAGCAGAGAGAAAAGTAGCATGGAGCACATGGTAACTCACCTCTGAGAATGTTGACTCTCTGCTCTGCTGTTCCTCTGTCACAATTTCTTCATAAAGATCCATCGACTCCTTCAGGTGTGAAGCATTTGGAGCTGATTTCTCTACAATTAGTAGAGTACGTCAGGAAATAAGATTAATCATGAATCAAAAGGCCTCAATATAGACAAGAAATATTGTATTATGTATATTGTAGTTTTTCTTGCACTCTCATACAATAATATGGTATTATTAGTAAAGTAGTATAGCAGACCAAAGTAAAACTACTTTAAAAAACACTTTTACCTGTATTGCTGCTGGAAGCGATATCCAGGCCATCATAGATATCTACAGAATCTTCATTGACAGCAGGTACCAAAACTGTAGATTGTACATATATCATCAGTGTACATCAGTTATGTTGTAATCAAGTTTTCTACATAATTCCAAAATTACTCCCGTGACTTTTTGTTGTGCTTGGGATTTTTTTTTTTTTTTTTTTTTTTTTTAAAATGGTACAGTGTTCCAAAAACAGCCCGCAATAGGTGAAATCCGCGAAGTAGGATTTTTTACAATTATTATGTTTTAAGGCTGTAAAACCTCTCACCACACACTTTATACGCTTTTCTCAGACAGGCATTAATATTTTCTTGCATTTCTTTCTTGTTTAAACACTCTCAAAGTTCAAACCTTCATAGATTTATAGGATGTAAATATGGCAAGCTGAACCCATTCTGTACTGTACAGGAGACACGGCACAGAGGAAACTGATTGACAATGATCTACCGTCCCTTAGCCAATCAGGACATAGAACACAATGCGCATAAAAAAAAGCATGCAAAATTGCACTAAAAAAAATCTGCGGAACAGCGAGGGCGCAAAAGGTGAACCTCGTTAAAGTGAGGGACCACTGTACTATTTAGTGCATTCATTTTACCCTAGAATGGAGACTCTGAAGAAAAACTGAAGGTGTTAAATGACACCAGAGAGCAAAGACAGCTATGAATGTGTGTGCATATATGCAGAGGGAAAATCATTTTACATATTGTAACATTCAATGATTTTATCTGTATAAATGAAGTATATTTTGGACAAGCATCTACAAATAAATTTAAATGTTTTTTTGAGAAGATGAATTTCAGGCTGGTATTAGTAATCAATGTTGTGAACTGAGTGGTACAATGGAGACATTGACACTATATACTATGTACTTCAATAGCCTTATAACAAACCACAATTCATCAACCTCATATATTGCCATTCAATCAATTCATAAGTGTCTGTGCATGTTAATGGAGTGGCTTTATACTTACGACCAGAACTGTCATTGGTGTCAATATTCCAGTCCTCCATTATTCCAAGTCAATCTCTGGAGGTCCTTTTCTCAAGGAGTTCTTGATAACAATGAAAAAGGAAAGTAAATAATTATTCCTGGTCTACCAAACAGATTTAACAAAGTGAAGATGAACCTGTCAGTTGGTGGATACGCTGAAACGACATGACAGGGACAAATTTGATTTTAGGGTTTAAGATGAACCAATCTTATTTCAGTCTTCAATATAAAAAGTCAGTGTACAAGTCTGTTAAGACTGTGTGTAATGACCTGGCTCTAGACACATTTTTTCCATGTGGACCACTTCACCTTGGGCTTGGAGACAACCAGTTTTAACAGAAATCTGAATTACCATACCATCACCGCAGCACAGTCTGAAGCTGTGGGGTTATGTTGCCCAGAGATGGCAGAGGTCAGGAAGAAGAAAGAGGGTTGTCGTGGTTGTGATCTACACCTTTAGGATGAATTAAATTACACATCTTTTTTACAGTGCACTCCAGACAATTAAGAGGATAGCAACACTTCAACAGGATGTTGGTCAACTCTCAGAGATCTGGCAGTGTCAAATGTTTCAAATCAGCTAGCTGGATTTGTATTCATCTGCCTGCTTAAGTTATGGACAAATGGTTTTCCTATAAAGGTTATTATTGATACTGATATTGTGACATAAGATGGCAGATAAGCAACAGTTGTGGAGGATTTATCCACACACTCCCACAGACAATACACAGTGGCCGGTGCAGTGGGGGTCTAACTCCAGCCCTTTTGTTCCCTACAGTCCTAACAAAGAGCTGGACAAAGCCCAGCAGCACAGAGAGGCAGAGCCACACGAAGACATCTTAAACAAGGGGCAGCTCGGTGTCCTACTAACTTTCATCTCAGCCTTTATCTAAACTACATGAAGAACTCTGCTGCTGGTCTCCATCTAATTCCTGGTGGGAGCTAACGCCCGAGCTAACATGAGCATTACCATGAGCTCCTCCAGTGTCACAACCACACCACCCAAAGTTCAGCTGAAACTTTTCCCTGCATCAGGTCACACAGAGAACACGATGAAAACAAAGCCAGCTCCTTTCTGTCTCACAACTTTTAGGTGGTCTTGAAGGACATCTGACCAAACGCTTCAGCCACCACAGCAGTTAAACCACCGTTGCCTGTCTACTCAAGCTGACTAAAGTCAGCACAGAGCCACGGTGTATACCATATTAATAAGAACACATCACACTAAGTTCACGCTAACGTAAGTATGAAACGGTTGACCTACTTGCTGTCGTAGTGTTGTACCTCTCCCGTTGTTTACAACTGTAATGTCGCGCCAAGTTTTCATTGCACAGGAAGTAACGACATTTTCCCGCGGTCTGTCACAGCTGTGGGTGTGTTCTTGCAGCTCCTCGGTCTTGAAAAAAAAGAGTCTTCAACAGGGGCCCCACACGGAAGCGGAGCGGCCGGACCCTGGCCCACGGCCCCCCCAGCTCTTCATACCCCCCCCAGCGGGCTGACAGTCACAGGGCGTCACAGGGCGGCAGCTGCGGCGGCGCGCTCCAGAAGAACTTCTTCCCTCGCGGAGAGAGTTGCACTGTGTCGCCGTCGCTGTCCGCGCACGTCATCACGGAGCGACGTCAGCAGGAGGAGGAGGAGTGTGGGGAGTTGAACCCGACCCGGAAGGATTTGTGCTTCACTCACATGTGGACAGGATTTTAACACCACGGGAACGTGCTCGTGTGTTGTGATACGGTGTCAGACAGTCCGCCGCCCCATGAGCCCCGCCGTCCGCCTCAGCAGCAGCACAGGACGAGTCCCGTTCACAGGCGGCGTCCGCGGCTTTTCCTGAGAGATCGCTGCTCCACCGGCGACACATGAGAGGATGGAAAATTTAGAATTGAGCCTGTCGGCACTGGGCACCATATCCAGACATGTTGACAAAAGTCACAACGAGCTGAGCCAGTATCTGTCCAAACAGGTGAGATATGTTCACTGCTGACCTGTGAGGGGGAATAATGTGCTTAGAGCTGTTTATTTTTCACAGTGTTACTCCTCTGGTCGGCACGCTGTAACCTCCCATCACATGTCAGCAGTCTCTGCCCACATGTCATCACCTCACTGTGTGCAGTCACCTGAAGTCTTCTGCTGCCCTCTTAATGTCTGTAATGGACGTACTCAGAGGAAATGTTGTTTTCTGTGTGATTTCTGTGTTTCTATGTGATTTGTCTGACAACCAATCACTGTTTGAATGGGGACCCTCCTGTCCTGTGATCTAACCTCAGATATGGAGCCAGCAGGACAGGCAGTGTATTCTGGAGTGTTTGACTCAGCTGCTGTTGGAGAAGGATTACACTTTGCTGATTGCTCGACATCTGCGGCCGCTGGTTCTAGACCTGCTGGAGCGGAATGCAGAGAGGGTCAAAGCCGGGAGCAGGATCAACCACGACCTCCACGAGCGCCTGTGTGTGGCTCTCAGCAAACTCCTCGGCATCAGTCCTGATGCTCAGGCGTAAGTGGACTCTATTTCTTTGTGGTCCCTTTCTTTTAGTGCCGGTGCTGGTCTATGTGGTGTGGGCCCCTGCTCACACCTCCCATCCCACCTTCACTTCTCATATGTATCTTGTCAGCTGAATGTAACAAATGAAACAGATTAATTTGCATAATATATTTTTGAACACTGGTGGTATTACAACTACTTTATTTCTAAGAATTTTGAAGTCATCATGATTTAGTGGTGCAAAGCAAACACAGTAAACCTGGGCCTGTGCAGCTGCAGTTGCCCAGCAGGTAATCCAGTCTGTCATGACCTAATATGAAAAGTAGTGCAGTAGTGCAGTGGGGGATTGATATGAACCATGTGATATTAATGATTTCAGTACAAAAAAATCAAAACAAACAGTACAATGACATTACCAAGAGTTTTTTTTAAGGACTAAGGGTTCACAAAGTTCCTTCAAACAGACAGTGGTGCAGGCTGCATCCACCATGACCAGTTTTCTATTTCTTTCATAAGGTTTGCTGCAAGGTACTTCAACGATGCCCCACCAGTGTTTCAGAGACTCTTCTTCACCAGCGAGGAGTCATCAGCTGTTCAGTATGGCCCCAGGAGGATGAAGCTGCGGGACCTCATGGGTGCCACCCTACGTTTCCTCCAGAGTGACTGTGCCAAGTTTCGAATGCTCTGGGACTGGAGTCCCTGCGTTTCACAGCTGCTCACCAGCGATGTCATGGTCCGAGGGTGTGTACATACTTTTCTTTAGACCCATGGAAGCTTTATTAAGTTGGGTACATTCCTTAACCACATCTGCTTTCAATGGGGGAAACCTGGAAAGAGTGTTTTGCTGTTGCTGTTCTAGCTCAGCAATTGGGTTTATTCCTATTATTTCTTATTGTAAGTGTTTGTGGGTGTTTCAGTTCATAGGCTTGGGACTCGAAGCTGGTAGCTGGATAGGTGCCAGTTTATTTTCTGGACTAGGCGCAAGGCACTGAACACCTGACTGCTTAGATTGTCCACCTTCCTTTGTCATCTCTCCACACATTAAATGCTCATGTATAGGATGTGTGTGAGTGTTAACAACAGAGTGAAATAACTTAATTCTCCTTCAGAGATCAATAAACTGCGCCGCCTTCTTCTTTATCACATTTCGGCCCTTTTACTTCAAATTCACACCCGTGACATTACTGCTGACCTTGTTATCATTATGGATTTTCAAATGTAGTTTGGCCTTCCAGGCCTTGATACTTTTTTCTTTATTTCAGTAAATACTGCAGAAGCTAAAAACTTGATCATTAAGTACTTTTTTACAGAGCCCCTAAAGGGACGTGCAAAAAAAAAAAGTGGGGAAAAGAAACTATTTATCTCGTGAGCACGAGATCCTACATGTAGTTTGGTCAGCAGGTTTCAGTTTGGAGAGCTGGAGAATGATGCTGAAGTTAGTTTCACAGCTTCCGATTTTAATAAAGGTTATACAAAACTAATAGTGGGTCTCAAGATAAATTTAATGTTTGACCTAAAATGCCCCAAATGATTTCACATGAATAAGAAGTACAAAAAAAGTCAGTCAGTGTATTTGCTGAATTTAATCATAACTTTCACCTTAACTGCCACTTTGGAAACTGTGAATATGAAGCTAACTTTGGCATCACTGAAAGAGAACAAGGGCAGAGGCGGACAGTTTTCAAAGTGGAACTAACTTCAGCATCATTCTCCAGCTCTGGAAACTGAAACCAGCTGACTGATCTACATGTAGGATCTCGTGTGCAGAGATACTGGATACATAGGTTTTATACAGTACATACAGTTTTTTCTCCCCACTTTTTTTTGCACGTCCCTTAAGGGGCACCGTACTTTATTATTGTCAGTTTTTGATAGTTATCATATCATTTGTACACAATGGCTTTGGTGTGATGTTCACTGTGAAAGATTATTATTTTCAGAAGGGTTCATGTTTCTATAATAGGCCCTTTTCACAGAAGACTCTTTGATATTGACGCAGGATTAAAAGTGAAGGTGTAAATGTTTAATGAACAATGTCCCAGTTCCCTGTTATGGTGCTTGATGACTCACCATGGGACACTTGAAGAGAACAGAACCATTGTTAATATCATCAGTGCAGTTGTCACTTGTTATTATTTTTAGTACTGTCTGCAAGTAAAAATGTAAGATGTTTTTATTGCACCATGCTGAAATGCATGAAACCCATAAAGGCAATAGAAATCTATCCATTCACCTGAATAAAGGTGTGATGTGATTTAGAAAGTGGTCAGCAGTACTGTCAGGCATATGTGGTTTGTATATAATAATATATACAATAATATATTCTACTTTGCTCAAAGAAAAAGAAGTGTTTGAATACTTTGAATACACTATCACTTTCACAGCTAAATAAAATTAATCACACTTCACTTAGTTAATTCAAGCCGGTACACTTACTTTTGCATCTGGCTTCATTGATATCACACAGCTACAGCATTGTAAGACAATAAAAGGTAGATTATGTAAAGTATTTACATTTCTATGCAGCTGAGGCTTAAATTTTTCTGAAAAAAAAACATGAAAAACTGTTCTAGCTACAGTACTGGTATCCAGAGTGTGTTAAGTCCAAGTGGCAACAATGACTGTTCAGCTGACTTAAATGACGTGGAACGGTCACATGTGAGCTCAAATGACACGCAGCTCTGTCTACAAAAGAGCCCACAGCATCATGAAAGATGGCCCTACAGAATATTATCACCAACATTTCCAGTAACAGAAAACTCTGGCTGTTATCCACCTACCAGCAACAACCCTTGTTAAAAGTCTCTTTAACTCCAGCTGCTCCAGAGGCTCAAACTAAAAGTGAAGGGCTTCCAGCACCAGAGGCAGGTCCTTTTAGGGATCATTTGCAAAGACAATCATCTACCTTTCTGTGAGTAAGACCCCTCTCCACTTGGTCACACACCAGTGGTGGTGGATCAGACCTCTTAGGGGCCTCACACATCACTGCAGGTGTTCCAGGCTCAGATGCCAGATATGCCCCAGCAGATCTTTCACCACAATCATAAACCAGTGCATCATCAGGCGCACTTATTCCAGCAACGATAAACTTAAAAGGGACCCAAAAAACAAGTTCATCTTAAAAGGTCACTGTCAGGTTGCTCATGATTGTTGATACTGTTCCATGACTACAGCTTTTTATACCATTTTTAAAAAACCTTTTTGCTTGTTTTTCTAACAAATTAACCACATTGTATGTTTTCCGTTGTCCCCACAGGTACACTGCCCATTGTTTAGCTTTGGTTTCTCATATGACTGATAATCAGAAAACCATCTTTCTGAGAAAGGTGCTCACAAATGACGAGATCCTGCACATGAAAATTAAGTATGTGCCCTTGTTTTTTTTTCTTTCTTTATACATTGTCTTTATCTACATATATCTTGAGTTGAGTGGTTTCAAACTTTAGTTTCAGTGCTACTCTTAAACATGAGTCTGTAATGGCTCTCAAACAGGTCATTTTCAGGATATTTTGGTAGATATTTGGTTGTATACATTTTCATGTTTACGGTTTCTGTTTGTAGAAATAATGAAACCTTCACAAAGTACTTGAAGTTCTCAGTGTATGATTTTTTTTGTTACCGTGATGATTTTATCGTACCAACACCAAAACAGTTAATATAATGATGTTACAATTACGCTTATGTCTTTCTTTTTGTTCTTTATTTAGAGCTTTGGAAGAAACTCAGCAGCTGGAGGTGGACAAAGCCTTGGTCTTAGCCAATCAAGGCTCCGTGATGTGGCGCCAGGAGAAAGCTAATAAGTTTACCAGAGGTCAAGTGGTATCAGAGGACCTGTCCCAGAATGTTGTGGCGGTCTGTGGTGTTGTCCTACCCAGGATAGCTCCTAGACCTGCTGAACAGGTCTGTTCCTTTTGGTTTGTCACATAAAATCACATAAAAATGGCTCTACTATTCATCTGTTTTGTTCTAATGTTCATTTCTATTTGCAGATGAACCAAAAAGATCTGGTACTGGTGGACTCAACCTGCCGTAATCTGAGAAGACTGGCACTGGCTGTGGCTTCCCAGAAACCCGTGCTGCTTGAGGGTCCTATTGGGTGTGGTAAAACTGCCCTGGTAGAGTTCATGGCTGCTGTCACAGGTCATACCAAAGCTACAGAGATTCTCAAGGTCCAACTTGGAGATCAAACTGACAGCAAGGTGAGAGCATGGGATTGATCTGACCTTACCAGGGCACTCTTTCTTTTTTGTTCCTGTTCTCTGGGTGTGGAGGGAGCTGATGATGCCAGTGATGCATTATGCTTATCTCCGTTTGGGTTGTAGCTTAACACAAACTGAAATAACTTAACTGTAATAGTGAGGTTTAAAAGAAGTGGTCATGTAGGAGGCAGGAACAGAATGATATAAGACATGATGACGTTTTATAGGAATTGTAAAGCTGGAAAGATATCTCACCCTCTGCTGTCTCAGTTTCTTTATGTCATTTGCGAGTACAATTTTATGGAAGTTTTCTGGAGAACACCTTTTAACAATTCAATGGAGGTTAGATGGAAGTCTGGAAATTTGTCAATTTGTTGTTTTTTTTCCACACAGATGCTATTAGGGATGTACCGTTGTACCGATATACCAGGGAAATTTGTGTGGCAGCCAGGAACACTGACACAAGCTGTATCTAAAGGCCAGTGGATCCTCCTGGAAGACATCGACCATGCACCTCTGGATGTGGTGAGTTTAAACTTGTTGAGAACTGTATAGAAACAAAATATTTTCAGCTCCAAGCAGACTCAAAATCTGAGCTTGAACCAAAGCATTTCCTATCTGTGGTGAATATATCGTGCACACATACAGCAACGTGACTTTTTTTTTTTTTTTTTTTTAGATATCTGTGCTCCTGCCATTGATGGAGAATAAAAAGCTGATGATCCCGGGACGGGAGGATTGCATCGATGTTGCTCCTGGATTTCAGTTCTTTGCCACAAGACGGTAAGAATGTCATTACATTCTAAAGTCCTTGTTTTACAAATATGAACTTTGACTATAACATTTATCAAACTAATTAGTTCATCTTTTGTGCAGTGGGACTAAATAGCTGTGAATCTGGGATGTAACAATTCAAGCAACCTTCAGCAGAATAATATCTCAAAGCAGTGCAGACATGTAGCATGACTGACAATTTCCCTCGCTGCCATTTCCAACAGTTTACTGGCTTTCTAAAAACTCCTTTGTGTCATTCTCACTCCACAACATTGCCAACAAACCACACATTGTGAGCCTCTTTTTTCCATTTGGTGCCACTGATTGTTACTATGGAAATATGGCTCGAGTTCAGAGTTACCCTGGGGGCTGAGTGGGTAATTCCTTGGGTTTAACAGAAGTCAGTCCCACTGCAGTCCTTAATGTCAAAGTCCACTTTGCTTTAGGAAGCTGTTTTTAGAATCTGACTTTATTTGAAATTATTTGCATGCTTGAGTGTTGACAGTTTTTGTGAACTGAACTTTACCCCACAAATAGAGCAGAGGACACTGATCAGATCCCATAGTTAGTGCCTTGCACACTCAGCTGTATACACAAAAAAAGTAGGACTGACTGTCGCCCATCAGTTGATTTTCTGCCTGTGATGGAACACAAGTGTGCTCGTGTCTTGCAGGATGTACTACAGCGGTGGCAGTTGGCACAAACCCCAAAATTCTCATGCAGCGTTGCTGGACAAGTACTGGACCAAGCTGCAAATGAACAACATGACACGAGATGAGCTAAAAAAGGTGAGTGTCGATGGCTGGAAAGCCCGACATGCCCACTCTGGTGTTTCCACGTTGCTGCTTCATTAGACCACTGCTCAGGACAGTGTGGGAGTGTGGATCTCCCTCACCCTTCTGTTGGTTTTCTTGAACCTGTTATCATTCTTTTCAGTATGCAAGTCTCTTCATCCCTCGCTGCATTTGACTCCTTTCCTCACCTCCTTGCCTGTCATCATAGTCCCTAGGCTGGGATGCGAGCAGGGTACATGAAGAAGAGACATGAGAGTCAAGGCAACAGGCATTTAACTAAATGAGACATGCATGCTTCAGACATGTCATTTTAAAGTGATGTCTTTTAAATATAACATGTACCACATCATCATCAGCTCTCCATTGTTTGTAACAGCCTCCTTTACTTTTAATTAAATTCACAGCATGGTTCATTGTTAGAAGAATGTGTGGGTGACATGATTATTTTATTTAACATGCACATATTGGCTTTATATGTTTTACTGTGTGAAGCACTACAAATGAGTATTCCAGATTTATATCACACATTTTTCGTGTCACGGGAAAATAATTTCAGAGGCCAAAAAGACAACACAAACGACACGCCTGTGGCTCCACCCTCAGGCACACAGGGTCAAAGGTCAGCATAGGGAGGAGAGGAAACAAAGAGGCACAAAATAGAGAAATGAAAAAAGCCCAGACAACTTGATGACATCACATAACTTCCTGTATCGCTCCACCCAACTTACACCTGACATCCAATAATCCAAGGTCATTAAAAAAACACCTGTGTGGGAGGGCTGTTTCCTTTTCTCTGTAATGTTGAGATGTTTTATTGGATTACCCTGTGTCTCTGCGTGTAGGTGCTCATCAGCAGGTATCCTCGGCTGACAGTGGTGTCGGACCGTCTCCTGGATATCTACTGCCAGCTGACTGGAGAGAAGCACTCTGACCTGGACACCAGCAGCCTCCAAACGTCAGAGGACAGCCAGCAGCAGAAGGACAGAAGCACAGCGCTGGAGGGCAGAGCGCTGTCACTGAGGTGGGCCCAGCTCACGGCTTTAAGTTCTCTCCCCTGAAGTCATTTGCCTTGTGGACACAAGCTTAATTTACACAGCGCGGTGTACTCATTGAAATGTGAACATTACTGTGGAAACATTTTAAATGTGCATTTTAGCCTGGCAGATATGAATATACAGATCAGTGTGTCCAGCGTTCAGTATTGTGCTCTGGCTTTATTCTGTGACATGTTAAAGAGTCCCACTGAATTCAACCTGCAGAGCTGTGATTGGTTGACAGCTGTCACCTATTTGAACCTTTGCTCACCAAAGAGCTGATATATGGCAGCAATCCTTCCTCCTGTATGTCCTTTGAGTAAGGCTCTTCAGTGAGTCCATACAGAGCTGTTAAATCTATAAACTACAAAGATACTCAAACACCACCTTGTTGCAGTCATGAACAGAACACTAGACTTTATAGTTATACTCACGACTATTAGTTGTATACTTGATGAAAGTGAGGTTTACATTTCTAGATTTATTGATTCTACAAAACTTATTAATTATACTAATACTAATTCCAAGTTGCAAGCTGCAGTTCTCTCTGAGACTCTTATTCATCTACTCATTCACTCTACTTATCTTCTCAGGTTTTTAACGCGTGACTTTTTTCAAGAAAACAGAACTCTCCTGCCAGCATGTTTAGAATCCGCGGCCTGTGACATCTGAACAACTTTATGATTTACCCTTATTTGACTAAGTTTGCATATATTGCACAGGACGTGAGGGGCCACGTGTCATTTACACGATCTTGATATGACAACCCCACATGACCCTAACCTTAACCCTGCGCCGGGACTCTCAAATAGCAGCACTTTATCCTGACAGCCATCATTGGGGGCAAACCTAGAAAGCTTAGAAAGCCCTTTGGCCTTACATCTGTCAGGTTCCAACCAATCAAAACTACCAGAAAGTCTGTCGCAGCCGCCTCCACAACTTTAATTAGCTTTCCACTAGCTGCTGCTGTGTTCGATAGCTCATTGATTGGACTGTCCTCTGGACAATGGGCTGGAATCCCAAATTCTACAGGTCGTACCGGGCTTTCTGATTAGGTAACACCTTTATAGTCCTCTCCACTTAGACACATTACTTATCGGCCCTGGTGCTTTATGAAGTTTCCATAAGCTTTCAGTGTGGCCATACAAGGTGAAGCTGGTGAAGATTCAACCATAAAATCAATATGTCACTCGTTTCCATGCTCTGCACTTCAATATTACACTCGCTTTTCAGGGATCAATGTAATTAACTGTATAATATGGCCTGCAATGCTCATGTTGGTCTCTGTGATTAATGTTCATGTTATTTAGGAGGATACATAAAGTCTGCATCCCTATTTATTTACTGTGCACTGACAAAGCATCCAGCTCCCTTCACTATTTTCACATTTTGTTATGTTACAGCTTTATGCTACATAAATATGTTCACTTATTGTTGCATGTGTCATCTGTTAGCTGTAAGCCAGAGATGATACAAACATTCACCTCTGGGATCCTTAATGCTTGTGTCATTCTGGAGGTATGCTCTATGCTCTCTACATGAAGGGTGCATCAACAGCTTTCTTTCAGTAGTTTCCCATCATGTGATACCTGAATAACAACCTCATTCAGTTGTAGTTAGCTCATCATCCAGGAACGGCACACTTCATCCGAAATTCACAAAATCACAGTTACATTCATTTTCATTCATTTTTTTTTGTCTTGATGTGTCCTCATTGTTATTCCTCAGGGATCTACTGAAATGGTGTGAACGGATCAGCGTTAACTTTGATAGCAGCTCATCAGCCACAGCACAACATGTCTTCCAAGAGGTTAGTGGATTTGATTTGAAAGAAGATAAATAAAGAAATGGTCAGTCCTGTTCAAACATAATGCCCACTCATAAATTTCAGAGGATTTACATTTTCTTTTTTTATTGAATGATGTCTGATTTTGGGTGCCTGTTGTTTTTTCTTCGTCAGGCTCTTGACTGCTTCACAGCCATGCTGTCTCGTCCTGAAAGTCGACTGCGAATGGCAGAGATCATTGGAAGCAAACTCAATATCTCCAAAGAGAAGGTGTGTGACAAGGCTTCGTTCACCTGTAAAGCCCGGCAGAGAATTGAGAATTTCCCCAATCAACATGAATTGTTTTTATGTGATTTGACATACATTTTGTACAAAGAGCCTGTTGTGCTTTAAATGTGTGGTTATTGTTTGTCTCCAGGCTCAGCACTACTGCCAGATGTACCAGCCTGGCATCTCTCTGACCGAGCTGGAGGCCTCAGTGGGCAGAGTGACTCTGGATCGAAAGCAGACTGAGGCCGTGCAGCTGAGTGTGTAAGTGGGACATCCTGCCCACACGCCCCCTTTGACCTCTGTTTACACCATGTATGCTTCAGCTTGTTGCTGTGCCAACATTCACCTACTGATAGAACCAAATAGACCCCCTGCTGGTAAATTGAATAAACATCAAATTGATTTTGAGCTGCATTATGGTAAACAAAGCCGTCTAATGGTCGGCCATCAGGATGTGCCCAAATATTCACATTGATTCTTCCCCAAAGCCAATATGGAAGTCAAAGGTGTGACTTTTTATAACTGAGACTAGTGTGCGCACCATGCCATGTGGTGATAGCAGCATTAAAGTGATCTGAGGCTGCAGTTATAAAGCACATTAGTGGTATCAAGACACACAGATAGTTTGATTTTTCCATGTTCTGATGACCTCTACCTCAAAATACAAAACAGCTTTTATTGCAGTCAACTTTGGGAAATACCATTTAAAATCAGCAGTGAAATGTATTCACACAAACCATCTTCTTGATATATTTGGATCCTCCTCAGATAGCTTCAATGTGAAGGATTTTTATTAAAGCCCAGCACATATAGAATTTTATCTGAGATATGTCCGTAATTAGCAAGCACTGCCGGAGCAGAAATGTTTTTGATTCTTTACGAAACTGTGTCATCATTACAGATCTTGTCCACCAGAGAGCACTAACATCATTTCTCAACTGTAAAATGTCTTGCTCAGTTGGATAGTATCATAAGCACAGCTCTAGAAAATTAGAAAATGTACTAAATGATCCTTATCTAAAGTGTATGCTTCATATA
>JBAJHX010000031.1:848604-865352 GCA_037176925.1 Amniataba percoides | reverse complement strand
TAAAATTAATATTTTTATGTTAAATATTTCAGTATTAAACAAATTATTGATTACAAACATATGGCTTCTCTCAGCTTCTGTAGAAATCCTTACAAATAAATGTACAAGGAAAAGGAAATGCCTATTATGACATTGCTCAGCGTGCAGCACATTCTCTAAACATCTCTAAACTTCCATCCATTCAGTGTCTTTCCCCTGCTGTGGCTTTATAGGGATTTTTAAAGTTTTTTTATCTTCAGGTAGGTTCATTCTCAAGCACACTCAGTCAATCATTAAATGTTGTGTTGTGTGTTTTTCATCACCATTAACAGTGATAACCAGACATTTGCTGCCACCCGCCCCTCTGCCGTGCTGCTGGAGCAGCTGGCAGTGTGTGTAGCCAAAGGGGAGAGCGTTCTCCTGGTGGGAGAGACAGGAACTGGAAAGACCTCCACTGTACAACACCTGGCCAGAATCACAGGTCCGTGTGCCCCAGATTGCTTCTGATGGATAAATCTACAGGGTTTTGATTAAAAATCAAATGAACACACATGGTTTGTCACCACTGATCCAAATGCTCCCTATTTTACGCTCATCCAGGACACAGGTTGCGGGTTGTTAATATGAACCAGCAGAGTGACACTGCCGACCTGCTTGGAGGGTGAGTGACATTTTTTTCTCTGAAGTTTCTTATCATGTCTTGGTAATGTCAAATACCATTTGTCACTGTGCTACAGGAGAGAATCTCTTACAAAAGAATGAAATCTGACAGGCCATCATAGTCACACAAAGGGTTAAAAAACAATAAAAATAATACACACTTTTGATTCCAGAATCTGGAACTGTGTGTTTACAAGTTTCACAGGGAACCTTTTAAGTGCCCTGTTATGTCACTTTGATATGAATCTCCCAACAGCATTTTCCAAATGACACAGTGGAGTTCAGAGAGGCTCCGTGTCACTGCTAGCAGACGGCAGAGGTTACTACTGTTTAAAACCCAGTTATTTCTATCTAATGCAGGTACAAGCCTGTAGACCACAAGCAGATCTTGCTCCCTCTGCGGGAGGCCTTTGAGGACCTGTTCTCTCAGACGTACTCCAGGAAGCAGAACCTGACCTTCCTGGGTCACGTGCAGACCTGCTTCAGGGGGAAGCGCTGGCAGGACCTCCTCAAACTCATGGACCATGTCTGCAAGTCTGCTCTGACCAAGGAGCTGCAGGAGAAATCAGACGGTAGGAGAAGATGAAGGTTTAACAATGAAAGGAGTTAATGAGCACAGTGAGAGACTAATGTTTCTTGTGTGCCTGTGCAGCTGCTTTGCTGCAGGAGAAGTGGGAGGCGTTGGCTGCCAAGCTGAGCCAGACCCAGCAGCAGATCCGAGCCTGTGAGACGGCCATGGTCTTCGCCTTTGTGGAAGTAAAGACCTCTTCTTACTGTATAATGTTCACAGTTCTGTTCCAGCCCAGGACCTTTGTTCTAAGTCGTACCCCTCCTCTCACTCTATACTATCAACTGTTAAATAAAGACCTGAAGTGTGCATTTGTGTTGGAGTCACTCTGGCCTGTGTGTTCCTCTGTAGGGAACATTAGCTCAAGCAGTAAAGAAGGGTCACTGGATTCTGCTGGATGAGATCAACCTGGCAGCAGCTGAGACCCTCGAGTGTCTGAGTGGACTGCTGGAGGGAAGTACTGGATCTTTGGTGCTGCTGGACCGTGGAGACACTGGTGAGAGAAGCTGAGGAATCCCTTATTGAATACAACTTTCAACATTTGTAACACTTGTGTAAAGAAAAACAAAATTAGGCATCGCTTAGTGTAACATGCCACGTTACTTATTTAATACACCTGGGATTATTGCCAAAGTTGTTGTGTTTTCGGATCACAGAGCCCCTGATCCGCCACCCAGACTTCCGACTCTTTGCCTGCATGAACCCAGCTACTGATGTGGGGAAGAGAAACCTGCCGCTGGGCCTCAGGAACAGGTGAGAGTGTGCAGACATACAGGACACATTTAAGTTGGTAAACAGAGATCCTTAAATACAGAAATGTCTCCCTTAATAAGATTAATAAGACTCCTCAAATGGTAATTCTAATAAAATGTACTTTACAGGTTATATTATTTGTAGTGATGTCAGTAGTGGTTTCCCATGTTACATGTTTCATGTGTGACCCTGCTGTGTGTGTGTGTTCATCACCAGGTTTACTGAGCTGTATGTGGAGGAGCTGGAGAATGAGGGAGACCTGCGGATCCTGGTGTCAGACTACCTCAAGTGCTTGAATCCACACAGAAATGTCATCAGTGGCATAATCAGGTCAGCCTTGTTCCAGGATGTAACATAAAGTTCAGACATAAAGACAGCGCTGAAACCACCTGTTCTGTGTGTTTACATTAAAAAAATGACTCCATCTGTATTTTTGTTTATTGCACTTATTTCCCTACCTTGCTAAGTGCTAATTTACTCCTTGATGCTCTGCTGTGTGCAGTTTTTACCTGGCAGTACGGCAGGAGGCCAAGTCCCACCTGGTGGATGGGACAGGACACAAACCCCACTACAGCCTGCGTACTCTGTGCAGGGCACTCAAGTATGTGGCAGCGAACCCCTGCAGCAGCGTGCAGCGCTCACTCTACGAGGTTGGTGACTGAAGAGAAATGTTCTCTTTAAAGGGTCAGTTCACTGAAAACCAAAAGAACATTTACAACAGGTGACATTGAGACTCATTCATTTAGATTTAGAGACACTTTTTTGTTGGTTTTGTTCTGTGCTTAAAAAGAGGTTTTGGATCCTTGCGGTGTTTTTTGACCTTCTGTTGCCTTGTGGCATTTCTACTCCCCATCATTTGCATGTATTCTGAGATAACAGTCTCTCTGGTTGTTGGTTGCAGGGCTTCTGCCTGAGCTTCCTGACTCAGCTGGACAGAAGTTCTCATCCTTTGGTCCAGAAACTGGTTTGTCAGAAGATCCTGATGGGGAACACCAAGTTTCTCAAACAAGTAAGACAATCTGACAGCTTGTTCTTTTGCTTTAGAGTGCTGCACTTTTCATAGTAATCCGTGTGTGCCAGTGGATGTGTGCAATGTTTTGCATTTGATAGACAGATAGTTTGAAATATTTCCCTTTATCCTTAACAAGGATGAAACATGAAAATACATATTATTGTTTTTCCTGCAGCCCATCCCGGCGCCCACAGACCGGCCCTGCGTGGAGGCAGAGGGCTACTGGGTGTCCCAGGGAGAGCTGGAGCCGGCTCTGGATCCCAGCTACATCCTCACCCACTCTGTCAAACTCAACCTCCGCGACCTCGCCAGAGTGGTGTCTGCAGGGTAGGAAAACTGTCGCCCAGCCTGACCCACGATTTTAGTTTAATGCAGCTTTGGTGTAGTTTTATTTGTGACCATCAGTTAGAGTTTAAATAGGTCCATGTTCACATCCTGTTGATTGTTCAGCAGACAGGCATGAAAAAGCATTAGTCACACTGACTGAGCAACAATAACCTGAGGCGATATACTTGCAAACAATTTTCCCTGTGGTGAAAGTTGAATCGATGTGACAGCAGAACAAATCAAACATCAAACATATTAAGAGCTCATTAATCTGTTTTAGAGAACATTTCTCCTATTAACACATCCAGCAGATACAGAGCAAAATCTGGGATTATGTGGAGTTTTTCTGGTCACCTGTTCTGCTCAGTGCTCCCCTGTGTGAAAGTGGATGGACATCAGCTCTGTCTGTCTGCTGTTTGGTGCTGGACTTTCTCGAGCTTTTTACTGAACAGTTGAGAACCAGGATGGTGAGATCAAAACAGCAGAAACACTCCAGTGAGCCAAAAGAGAGGCAGAGGTCCCTCCACACTCAGCCCTTTAGCTTCATTTTGTAAAAATCAGGCGACAGCATCACTCCACACTGAACTAATGACAAATCAATAGTTTGCCCTCACATCACACTCTCTCAATGTTACGGCCTCACAGGACTCACCCGGTGCTGATCCAAGGGGAGACGTCAGTGGGGAAAACCAGCCTGATCCGCTGGCTGGCTGCAGCCACGGGGAACCAGTGTGTGAGAATAAATAACCACGAGCACACCGATATCCAGGAGTACATCGGCTGCTACTCGTCAGACGACAGGGGCAAGCTGGTGTTTAAAGAGGGTACGAGCAGGCACACCAAGCTGACTACAAAAAGAATACACTTCATGAATATATCTTTATATGTATTTATATATACTTAGTTATATTTCTAGGTGAGATGTAATTGAATCAAAGCGGTTTATTTAAGTTTAGGATGTCAATAAGCGGCAGGTCTCTGTTTAAATATTTTAGCATGATATTTTACAAAATGTGGCTAAATTTGAATAATTAAGTGTTGGAGCAGTACCAATGCAGGTTGCAGAATTAACATTAACATTTACTTTGGATATTCATTTTTGTCAACCTTGGCCAATTGAGTTCTGAATGTCTGATTTTATTTACTTTCTTATCTGCAGACAGAGATCTGTTTTTTATCATGTTATAAAGAAACTCAAGATTTAATTTTAAATGAATTTAGAAAAAACTTCGGATGAACCTCAGTTGAAGGGATTTGTTCCTGTTGGTAAAATATTTTTAAAAACTACAGTGACCAACTATAGAGGAAAGTGGCTGAGCCTTTTTTTAAATAATAAAACTTGTCATCGGTAAAACATGCCAACAAATGATTGGCTTTGGTCTTTTCATGACACAGAGACCAGGTTGATATTTCATGATTTAGATTCATGGTAGAACTGAGAATAGAATCACTCACATTGAATAAGAGTTAATAAGAGTTTATCATTAGTCTTGGAGGATGAGAGACATTAAGTTCTGTTTAATTTTTTTTATTCCTGTCCTCTCAGGACACCCACCCTGTAGAAGCTCTCATTAAACTCTGTGCCCCCCCACACTAAATGCTGCTGGTCTGTCTGTTCCAGGTGTTCTGATAGACGCCATGAGGAAAGGCTACTGGATCATCCTGGATGAGCTGAATCTCGCCCCCACCGACGTCCTGGAGGCCCTCAACAGACTGCTCGATGACAACAGGGAGCTCTTTGTGGCAGAGACACAGGAAGTCATCAAGGCTCACCCCAGATTCATGCTGTTCGCCACCCAGAATCCCCCTGGTCTCTATGGTGGTAGAAAGGTATTTGTAAATACTAAAAATCAATCAGTGGACGTCTCGCTCACATCTTTGTTTGCCTGTCACACAAAATGCAGAAACAGATTTGAGTAATCTTTACTTTCCAGGTGCTCTCCAGAGCATTCAGGAACCGCTTTGTGGAGCTGCACTTTGATGAGCTGCCCAGTGGAGAGCTGGAGACCATCCTCCACCAGAGGTGCAGCCTGCCTCCATCCTACTGCACCAAACTGGTGAAGGTCATGCAAGACCTTCAGGTACCTGTCTTCTCCTGTGTGTCGGATTACTGCCTGTCTGCTCTGTGTACTACCCTCTTTTTGGGGTTATCCTGACTGCATGTATGAAAGGTGTTGTCCTCCTCCAGTCCTTACGCAGGGGGTCCTCCGTGTTTGCGGGGAAACATGGCTTCATCACCCTCAGAGATCTGTTCCGCTGGGCAGAGCGCTACAGGCTGGAGGAGCAGACGGACGCCTCTCAGGACTGGCTGCAGCATTTGGCCGACGATGGTGAGTCTCATCAGACACTTCTGGTAAAAACCACCACCCATCACCTGTGCTCCTCTGACACCTGAGATAACAACTGTCCGCTGTCGTCTCCTTCGTCAGGGTACATGCTGCTGGCGGGACGTGTGAGGAAACCGGAGGAAGAGGCCACCATCCTGTCCATCCTGGAGAAGCATTTCAAGAGGACGGTGAACTCTGAAAACCTGTTCTCTCAGAAAAATGTCACCAGCCAGTTCAGTAAGTGCACCATAACAACACTTACATACAGTGACCCAGAGCCACCTCACTCTGTCACTCTGTACTGCATGAACATCCACAGTTTATCTGCCGAAACAATATTATACACTGCGACGATCAACGCAGGATTGTATTCAATTTACTGTTGATGTGTAAATCTGAAGTGGCTCAACTGAGTTTTTCTGATGTAGAAAAATGTTTCTCCTTATTTTGGGGGTATTTGGGTGCAAATGTGTACAGTCAACTTGCTATTCAGATAAAAAAGGGAGAAGATAAGTACGACCACATGACACAATGTACAGTACACTGGAATATCAACATACCCCTGCATGTTGGTGTGTCTTTATGCTTTAGAGACTCACTTTCACTGGATACTTGAAGGTGAGACTACATGACTTTTAAAGTCAGAAATTACAGTCATTATTTGAGAAATCAAAAGCACTTCCTTTTATTTTGCTGCTGAAAATGTGTTGTATTGTCAGTTCTCTGACTGTGTAACTCTTTTGTGTTTACACACACATTAATTACAACTTGTACCCCGTCTAACCTGAATGCATCATCTGTGATGTTGATTTCCAAGCTGATGTCCATTACTCTCCATGGCTCTTTAGATGTATCTTTAATTCTTTTAAAAGTTCATTTAAAGGAATGGAGAGGAAGCAGACAGGGGAGACTTTGAATAAACTGTTCAGCTGGAAAAAGGAAGCCACCTGGTTTGTCTCATGAACACAGTATGATGTTGCCTTGATGCTGTGATTGGCAGGTCCTTTCATTGACAGCATCGCTGGAGTTCCAGAGGAGTTTCGCCATGTTGTGTGGACACACAGCATGAGGAGACTGGCTGTGCTGGTGGGACGGGCGCTTCGGTTCGGCGAGTCTGTCCTGCTTGTGGGAGACACTGGGTAAGATTCATCTGTGACAGCCCGTTCATTCTTCAGTAAGAGTGAAATGGAAATGTGGAGCTGTGGGGTGACAGTACAGACTCTGGGTCATGACCGAATGCCTTCCTCAGCTGCTGTTTGAGTTTTGTGCTGATTTACCTGGTGAACTTTCCACCTGTGCAGTTTCAGTCATGGGAATTTCTTTTTCCTGTTTCCTCACCAGATGTGGAAAGACAACTATCTGCCAGCTGTTTGCCGCTTTGGCTGGACAGAAGTTTTTCTCAGTCAACTGTCACCTCCACATGGAGACGTCTGACTTTCTGGGAGGCCTGCGACCTGTTCGACACACACATCAGGTACTGATGATTCTGTGGTGGGTGGAAAAGCCAAACCTGTTACATGTTTGATAAATGAACCTACTCTTTGTGTCTGCGTATTTAGACTGATGGCGAGGACAGCAGGCTGTTTCAGTGGCATGATGGGCCCTTGGTGCATGCCATGAAGGAGGGAGGAGTGTTTCTTATGGATGAGATTTCCCTGGCAGATGACTCTGTTCTGGAGAGACTCAACAGGTACACAAACACACACAAACGCACACACACCATCAGGACCATGCATATGTGGTATGTATGTGGTATAACATCTATTACGTCCACATTTGAGTTTGGTAAAACAGAGTAGTTCTTCTCAAAATGTGTTGTTGCACTCTCACACAAAGTGATCTTTATATTGCAAAATACACTCATGTGATGTCAATGTTATAACCTTTATTTTCTGTCAGCAACATAGCTCAATACAGACATCAGAAACATTCACGCTCGTGTCTTAGAGTTTAAGTTCATCTAATGACATGAGACTTGAGATGAATGAGATGCAGTTTGAATGTACTTAGTAGTTCGTTTTATTTATATGCTGCTTTGAACAGCAGTTTTACATTGAGGCAGCTTTGATAGGAGATCATTACAAACAGAAATATATTGAAATATAAAAACCATCGTGAACCTGACATCTCACCTCATTTACAGACAGGTGAGTAACAGACTAAGAGCAGCCCTTGATAGTGTGCTGTGTTGGTTGTCAGTGTTCTAGAGACAGAGAGGTCGCTCGTGCTGGCAGAGAAGGGCAGCGGGGACAATGACGACGTGGAGTTGATCAGAGCAGCTGCAGGTTTCCGTCTGGTCGCCACCATGAACCCCGGAGGAGACTTTGGCAAAAAGGAGGTAGATTAAAAGACAACTTTCCACTGAAGTCCTACCTGCTGACCTTTTTAAAAAGACAGTGTAGTATGTTTATTTAATTCTACTGAATTTTGAAGTCGATGATGGTAAAAGTGTCAATGTGCTTTAAGAGCCACCAACCAGACCTCTACGTAAGCAGAGTCTGACTTTTGTGTCTGTCTGTTTGGGCAGCTCTCTCCTGCCCTCAGGAACCGTTTCACAGAGATCTGGTGTCCTCAGAGCAACAGCCGCAGTGACCTGGTTCAGATCATCCAACACAACCTGCGCTCAGGCCTCTCCCTCGACGGTAAACCAGCCACCGTGTCATTGTCAGTGACAGACACTGCCAACACTTACTGTCATTGCTCTATGAACTTCATGCACTGTTTGGTTGCTTTGGTGTCACATGCAGGCGGCGACATTGCAGAGCTGATCCTGGACTTCATCAAGTGGCTGACCCAGCAGGACTTTGGCCGGCGCTGCATCCTGAGCGTCAGAGACATCCTGTCATGGGTCAATTTCCTGAACGCAGTGTGTGAGCGAGATGAGGACGACTTCATGACCATGGGAGCCTTGGAAGACGAAGAAGAGGCGGAGTGGGACCTCAGACTGGACACCGTTACAGCCTTCATCCACGCCGCGTGCCTGGTCTACGTGGACGGCATTGGCTCCGGTGAGCTGACGGTTTACTGAAGTTCCACTGACAATGTTTCTCTTGAAGCAGATGTTGAAGAAATGTGACGTGAGACTCCCCTTTCTTACAGGAACCACAGTGTCCTGTGCAGACAATGCACTCCAGGCGCGCCGGCTGTGCCTGGACTTCCTGCAGCAGCGGCTGAGCAAGATGACCAAGCTAGATCAGGAGATGCTGGACGCCCTGAGGGTCTACGACAGCAGCGTGGCGCGGGAGCCCCAGTGGGGTGAAGACTTCTTTGGCATTGATCCTTTCTACATTGCCTTGGGTACAAACTCCACTGATTCTTGTTTTTCATACCTCGGCATACGTTACACATTCAAATCCTTTATGTTAACACTTTAGTACACAGAGACGCTTCTATCCTCACGTTCACTTCAGCCTGTAAAATGTTCATGAAAAATACAACACTCTGGTTTTCTGTTTTTTTTTTTAACCAGAGACACCAAAAGGATGCGCTGGGGATATAATCATATAATTAATTTCAACTAAACAGTGATAATAATTTACATATGGTGCCACATGATAAATGATAAAGTATTAAAATTCTCTAAAGACATTTAATTCTCCAGTCACTTCCTTGCTTTTTGCCAAGAGTTAAATGAAATCAATATCACTCTCATGTTAATGATATAACATTTAATAAGTCAAATTTTGATTACAAAGAGTGAAACTGTGTTAAGTGCCGTATCAGATCTACATGGAGGAGCATTTATAACACTTCTTGAACATTCTTTACATACACATGAGTTTCCTGTCTCATGCTCAAAGTAAATGGCTCTTTACCTTGTGTGTCCACGCAGGGCCTCAGACTGAGAGCCGAAACCTGTCAGACTATGCTATAGCAGCAGGCACCACTGCAGTGAATGCCCAGAGGCTCCTGCGGGCGCTGAAGCTGCAGAGGCCTGTGCTGCTGGAGGGCTCGCCCGGCGTGGGAAAGACCAGCCTGGTGGCAGCACTGGCCAAAGCTTCTGGAAACCACCTGGTCAGAATCAACCTGTCGGAGCAAACGGTAAGATTTTATGTCAGGGCTGTTCACTTTCCTACTGCGGTGACCAGGTTTTGTTTGGTTGTTGGTCACAGCAGGTATAGTACGCATGTTAATGTCCCAGACAGAAGGGATTTTGTGGTACTGTCTGACAATATGACCAGATATAGGTAGTATGACACATGCTGTGTGTGAAAGCTCCATCGGGCTCCTGCATGAACTTGAAATACTGCAAAGCTCTGATGCTGACGACGTGTGCTCTCTGGCAGGATGTCACTGATTTATTTGGGACAGATCTCCCTGTAGAGGGAGGGAAGGGAGGAGAGTTTGCGTGGCGTGATGGCCCCCTTTTGGCTGCTTTGAAGGCAGGCCACTGGGTTGTCCTGGACGAGGTGAGGACATTTTCACTGCTTTGTAAAGCAAGTTTTACATCTTGGACATCGCATATTGTCATCTGATGGTGCCGACATAATCCGCTAATGTACAGAACTGATTAGTCTTGTTCCTCATCCTGACAGCTGAACCTGGCCTCTCAGTCGGTGCTGGAAGGTCTGAACGCCTGCTTCGACCACAGAGCAGAGATCTACATTCCTGAACTAGGCATGAGTTTCCAGGTTCAGCAGGAGAAGACCAAGATCTTTGGCTGCCAGAACCCCTTCACTCAGGGTGGTGGGCGTAAAGGGCTGCCCAAATCCTTCCTCAACAGATTCACTCAGGTACGGAACAATCAAGATGATTATACACATTCTGTTCTATTCTTCTTTAATTACTCTTCTATTTATGTATTTGTAAAAAGCATTTAAAACTGCACTACTTTTATGGGTTTTGGGCATGTTCATGGTTTTAATCTTTATTTCACAGCGAGGAAGATGTGGGCAAAACAGCAGCATCAAAAGCTGCAGAGAGTTAAATCTGAAAACAAACACAACTTTGTCTATTAGAAATGTGATTAATCAGTGTAAAGATCAAGATATCCCAGTGAGATATTTGAGGAAAACTGATTGATAGATTGTGTTGTTACAGCATCACTACTGCTCTTTTTCTTGATTCGTGACTGAATATAGAAATTATCAATGTATTTTAACCCTTTTCCATCATGAAATCTGACGACTCCTCTGTTCTCAGGTTTTTGTGGACCAGCTCACAAGCAAAGACATGGAGTTCATAGGAGACTCCATTTTCCCCAGTATTGATAAAGAAATCACTGCTAAAATGGTGGAGTTCAGTAACAGGGTAAGTTTTTCTTATGTATGAACTTGACTTTTTCTTCAGGGACTTCATGTGATAATTAGAGCTTCTGCTGTGCCAACTGAAGACACAGCTTGTTGGTCCAGCATCACACAGTGATTCACGTTTTGGAACATTGTTCATTGTTAGCAAGTCTAAATACACCTTAAAGGTTTTTACTGCCGTCAACAGCTTATCCAGGAGGTGTGTGTGGAGCGGCGCTGGGGTCAGAAAGGAAGCCCCTGGGAGTTCAACCTGCGCGACATGTTCCGCTGGTGCCAGCTGATGCAGGCTGACCAGTCCCCAGGATTTTTCAACCCAGGCCAGCACGTGGCCTTGGTGTATGCTGACAGGATGAGAACTGAGGCTGATAAGGCTCAGGTACGCCGTTTCAACACTTTTGAAAAAAATCACGTTTAAACAACACTTTTTAAGACCTTGGAATGAAGCTCTGTTCATTGTGAACCTTCTGTCCCATGCAGGTGCTGTCTGTGTTCAGGAAGGTGTTTGGGGAGGACTTTGAGCCTTACAGCGGCTCCAGACAGTTCCACATCACTCCACTCAACCTGCAGGTTTGTCAGACCCACAGGTCCGAATCCTGTGTTTTACCAGTAAATGTTTGTAACTGCTAGGACAAAGCTAAGTGTTTCCTGTCATGAATTGCCCCTGCAGGTGGGCTTCTCAGTCCTGCAGCGCAGCGGTGGAGCCCCCGTGGCCCTGGATCCCCCACTGTCCATCACACACCAGGTGCTGCGGCCCCTGGAGTCCCTGATGAAGTGCGTTCAGATGGGCTGGATGACCATACTGGTTGGGCCCACAGCCAGCGGGAAGACCAGCCTGGTGAGACTGCTGGCTCTGCTGACAGGACACCGCCTCAGAGTCATGGCCATGAACAGTGCCATGGACACCACGGAACTGCTGGGAGGCTTTGAGCAGGTAACCAGGAAATCACAATCCTGGTCTCCACCTACGCTCAAATCTTAGTCTAATTTCCAAGGCCACTTTTTTTAAACCTCTTTTGTTAAATATATAGATATTATATTTCCAACTTTCAGACTGTTTTATGTCTCATATCTGGAGTTATTTTTTACTTGTGTGATTTTCTTTTATACGAATTGTTTGAACATTGTTGGAAAAGGTGTGAGAATGAACTTCAAGTGATGAGCATATGAAAATAAAATGATACACGCCCTTTATTCCAGGTGGATATCATGCGGCCGTGGCAGCTGGTGCTGGAGAGCGTAGACTACATAGTTTCCATGGTAATAAGGCGTGGCCTGATGTCACTGGATGTTGGCATCCAGGACACAGAGTTCCTGCTGCAGACATGGGGGCTGTTCTGCCACTGGCTGAAGGAGGAAGGACTGCAGAGGAGTGGAGGAACTGTCAACTCAGAGGCGCTGAACAAGCTGGAGGTCATCATCCTCCTGCTGCAGAAACTGAACACCAAGCTCAAAGTGTTCACTGGTAATGGACGAGTATTATGTGACAGCTAAACACTGGCTGAAGTAAACTTCTTTAAAGCAGGTTTAGATTTTTTCATGTATTTGTCTTTAGAAGTGTTAAAATGTGTCACTGCTGTAACATGTTTGTGTTTTTCCTCCAGACATGTCCAAACTTCAGATGGACTTCACGCTGCTGAAGGAGCGCCTGGCTCAGCTGGAGGATGGCTGGACCAACGGAGGCTTTGAGTGGCTGGACGGTATGCTGGTGCAGGCCCTGCAGGCAGGCGACTGGCTGCTGATGGACAATGTCAACTTCTGCAGGTGAGGAAGTGACCTGCTCTGTGTCTGTTTGTAAAATATGTTTTGTTTGTGACCGGCAGTACAGAAATGTACTTTTCAGAAATATATTGAGGAGAGAATATAGGAAGTACTGGAAACATTTAGAGATGCAATGATATCACAAATTATATTAGATTGTTTGGCTAATAGCATGATTATTAAAGATAAAGAGATCAACAGTCAAAGTCAAGCTTGAAAAAACCTCTCAGACATCACTCCTCGTGTGTTGTGTGTTCAGTGCCTCTGTCCTGGATCGCCTCAATGCTTTGCTGGAGCCCGGAGGATCTCTCACCATCAACGAACGTGGCATCATAGATGGGAAGACGCCCAAAATCACCCCACATCCCAACTTCAGGTAGTACACAAATTTAGACCGTGCTCACTCTGTGTGGAAGTCCTGAAGGAAATCAATGCCCAGCTGATGTGTGTGGCTGTGTAGGTTGTTCCTGACCATGGACCCTGCACATGGGGAGCTCTCCAGAGCCATGAGGAACAGAGGGGTGGAGGTTTACATCCCAGGGGAACACGAGGGGGTCTGCTGGGATACACAGGACCTGAAGACCCTTCTACACACTGCAGGCGTGACGGGGGACTGCGTGTGTGATCTACTTATTGAAATACATAAAAGCATCAAGTCTGCCATCTGGGGTGAGCACCGAATAATGACAAGAAGCAAACATGCGTCTGTGCGTTGAGTCACTTTGAACAGTTAATAAAGGAAAGCCTGGTTTGTGTCTCTCAGATTCACCAGCCTCCTCAGTGGCCTCCCTCCTCCACGCTGCCACCCTGCTGTCCTGCCAGCTGCAGAGAGGTGTAGACTTACCCAGCGCCCTGCAGCACGCCTGTGGAGAGGCCTACTCACTCTGCCAACGCTCCTCTGGCAGCCAAAAGGTATCAACACCCCCCTTATCAGTACATTTCCACCTCTGTTCTCTCTCCTGTCATTGTGTGTTAATGGAGTGGAGGCCACGTGATTGGTTTGTATTAACTAAAAGGATACTGGAGTAACTCCAACAGGGCAAAACTGGAGCACATCTGAAAACAAGGACACTTCATATTGAAATATAATCTGATATACTTATCAAAGAAAAGAATTATCAGTAAAGACCTGTCTGTAATATAAACCTGTTTCAAAATAAAGGCCTGATGCACTCTGACAAAAACAAAAAAAACAAACAAAGGCCTCTGCCACTGTTTCTTGTTATTCAATATAAACTGTGTATATTGAAATTTGCTATTACAAGCTGAAAAGTTGGTAATTAAAGGAGATAAAAGTACGCACAACTTAGGAGTGATATTTGACTTTCATGTGAAAATCAATGTCTTCCTACAGCCAGAGTGTAATGTGTGTAAATCTATCACCTTTTTTCAGGTCTTAGCATTAAATTCATATCTTGTATCTAGTTTATACTGTACAAAACACTGCAGATTAACAAAGGCTGAGAAAACATTACACTTCTTTTGTTAATATCATTCTAAAATTCTGAGAAGTAACTGCATCAGTACAAAAAAATAACCTAGATTAAATCATAGCATAAATAGCATAGGACAGCATAAATCCTAATGTATTGAGCTGACGTTTAGTCAAGTGAGCACAGAAGGCGACTAAACATTTTACTTTGTTTTTCCTCCAGCAAGCGCAGCAGGTGATCGAGCAGCACTTGGCCATCCTGGACACGGAGGACTGGGGCAACGGGTTGCTGTGTGCTGGGGTTTGGCCTGATGGCTTCCCTTCTGCCCTCCTGTCCACAGAGGATTCCTGCTTCTCCACCGTCCTCCGAGACGGACAGGTCCTCTCATTTTGCCTGAACACCCTCAGCCTGCAGGGCAAACGGTAAGAATCCTAACAATATGATCACATGGGACTGCAGGGGGAAAGTACAACAGACCACCAACCATGTGAAGTTCATGAAAGAACCTCCCCCAATTATACAAAAGGATATTAAAGTGAATACGGATGTGGTATGTGGCAGGTGAAACCGAGTGAATCAAAAAACTTCAAATTACAGGAAAAATGTAAGCGTAAACTGATAAAGATGTAATTTGTAATGTCGTGAAGTGTAGGCACGTGAAGAGACTGAAATGAGCATTCAAATGAGATAAGCTGTCAGTTAAAAGCAGAGCCTCTAAATTAAGAGATTATTAGATTAAAGTGAAAAACTGAAAACAGTTCAGACACTAGTTAAATAAGTCATAAGTCAGTTAATCACAGTAATTGTGTTACACAGGAATCGTCCACTGAGCCTGAGCGACCTGCAGAGGGCGCTGCAGAGCAGTGGCGTCCATGAAGGCCTGGTGTTCTCTGGAGGAGTGGTGGATCTGGCGGATGGAGACACTTTGAGGTTGATCCCCACAGCAGTAAGGCTGCTCACAGAGCGAGCCTCTCATGGAGACTGGATCCTCCGCAGCAGCTGGCTCTCACACCTGGGCAAGAGCTACAAACATGTCCCTGGTTTGTCACTCTGCACACAACCTCAGACTGTCAGCCTCTTTCAGAACATATGCATCCTGTGATCCCTCAGTTCAGTCAGCCATGTTTTACACCTTATCATTATCACTCCACCTTACAGGAATGAAAAATGAACTTTTGTTTTGTCAGGACTGTCCAGAACTACTTTGTATTTTTGATCCTTTGATCCCTTAACTTGCAGATTCAGCTCTGGTCCAGGTGGAGGCAGGAAACAGGGCTCTAAAGGCCGTGTTTGGAAGCAAACTTGCATCCAAGGGCAAGTCACTGGCAGAGTTGCTCCAGCCTCACAGCACAGGTAAACTCTGTGGTTGTCTCTGTTACTGCACCTGCAATCTGTCAACGCAAAATTAAACCTGCAAATGGAGTTCTTACTATGTGATACATCATAACAATGCTACTTTTAAAGTATGCTTAATGCAAATGAAGGTGTCTTCAACGAGTATTAACCAGTCTGCTGTACTCCCAGATGAATACAGGATTCTGGTGGACATGAGATGGAACAAGCAATACCTCGATATTTTAGCTAACAAGTGCAACTTTGAGGATGAGGAGCGATACATGGAGTTTCTGGAGGCACTGAATGCAGTCGCCAACAGGTACAGTATGACCAGTACCAGCCAACTTTATATTGACATGTTCATAGAAAAAAAAAAGCTATTGTTATTCTTACAAAATATCTTCAATTTTATGCAAATTAACCTTTGAATAAATGTGAATCTGAAGTGGAAGATAAAGAAGTGACTTTAGAGTGACTTTGGAGTGCTGAAGACTTGTTTGTGTGCTTGTTAGGATCATTCTGATGATGGACAGAGAGGAGAGGTCTGTCATCTGCACCTGTGCTATCAACCTGTCTGCTCAGAACTGTGCCCTGAGAATTGCCACAGCCTTCAGCAAAGGTTTGCACAGCACACTGGTTCACTTTGAACTCTTCTAATACCAGACACAAACCCAAACCAGAGTGTGTAGCTCCTGTCTACATGCAGCATGGTGTGTAACTGCAGTTCTTCTCTCCCCTCACAGGGACTGTGGATATCGGCCACCTGCCCCACCCAGTGCTCATGCACCTGCGGACCTTCTTTGACTTATGGGACTCATTCACCCTGCAGGCTGTGCAGAACGGACAGCCCTACATCTCAGACCACATCATGTTTGAGGTCAGAACTTACTCCTTTTATCGCTGTGTCTCTTCACATCCACCATTCTGCCACTACTATTTTCCTTCTACTGCTACCATTACATCTATCACTATTTTTACTACTTCTAAGTACTGATGGCTCTACATGTTTTGCTACTGCTAATTCTATACCTGCTGTGGCTACTACTGCTGACAGTGACTACTCTTACTAAATGCACTTTTAAAATTGGTGGCAGCACTACTTTATTACTACCAGAGCTACTGCTGTTACTGCTATTACTCCTACTTCTACAACCTGCAACTTCACCCTTTACTACTGCTTCTTCAGTTGCTGTGTATCACCTGGGTAAAACTAGTTCATAATCATGAAGGAGGTCAAACAGCGTTTTGTATTCTCTCCTCACTCATGTCTCTCTTGTGTGTGTGTGTGTGTGTGTGTGTGTGTGTGTGTGTGTGTGTGTGTGTGTGTGTGTGTGTGTGTGTGTGTGT
>JBAJHX010000031.1:796805-848572 GCA_037176925.1 Amniataba percoides | reverse complement strand
GTGTGTGTGTGTGTGTGTGTGTGTGTGTGTGTGTGTGTGTGTGTGTGTGTGTGTGTGTGTGTGTGTGTGTGTAGATCCTGCAGCAGCTGCAGTGGCTCGATCGTTTTTGGGATGTCTGCAGCACGCTGCCGGCGGACTCTCAGGGCATCTCTGTGCTGTCTCTGCACTGGCAGTGGGTGCATAAACACCTCATCCTCCGCCTGCCTCAGCTGCTGCTGGGAGACAGCGACGCCACAATCGAGTAAACACTTTTTTTCCTTCACACTAAAATCTGTGACATTTTCATTGAAGTTAGTCTGTTTGTAATGATTACAGAGATACTGTTGTAATTGGACTTTCCATCTTACTCACAGTATTTGTCTTTTATACGAATGTGTTACTGTGCTGCAGGAGTTGTATTTATTTTTATTTAATGTCCACTGTTCATTCATTTCCACTTACCACAGAGGCCACCAGGAGCTGCAGGCGGTCTCTGCAGCCATCCAGACTGTTCTGTCCACCCCGGTGTCTGTGGCCACAGCTCTGAAAGGCATCCAGAAGACTCTGGGGAAAACTCTGCCATTCAAGGTGTGGAAACACTTCACAGCCTCACTTGACTGTTTAATTTAGTGTCGGTCTTATGGCCTTTTTTTAATTTTGTCTAACATAATTGACTAAACAAAACTTATGAAGTATTTAAAATCAATTCTGAATCTGACTAAGCTTACAAATGAAATGCGTCTTCTTCTCCAGCTGGACTCGGTGGCTCAGTGCATGTCTCGGCTCAAACTCATGAGTAAGGCTCTGGATGTCAGCAGTCTGAGGCTGGATGGCACCACAGGTTCCTGGAGGCAGGAGCTGGTCCAGCTTCAGGGTGCCGGGCTGGGACTGGACATCAAAGAGAGTCTGCTAGAAGCCTGGGGCCTCGTTCTGCTGGCCAACAACCAGCTGGATCCACAGAAGTCTGGTGAGCTCGTGTCACAGGAACTGTGTGCTGTGCTGGCAGGGAGGCCTGAGAATAGTTGTGCTGGTTTTTTAAGAGATGGTTGGTTGACAGGTCAGTCTAATTCTAGAGTCCAGCATGAGATGTCCCAACCAAAAAAAACGTTTCCTTTCTTAGCTTTGTTCACAAGATAAGTAAAACCACGGGGCCTCATGGCAGAACATCTCTGTATTCTTTTCTTAAACCTGTCTGAGGAGGTTTGTTCTTACGAGTGTTCCCAGTCAGAATTCATTAAGATGCAGTTTAACAGCGGCTGAAAATGTAGTTTCCTCTGACTCCCTGTAGTTTAACAATGCTGCAGTGGCTTACAGACACACTCCAGTGTGTCAGTGAACACAACACTGTTGGCTGGGGTCACCTGTGCAACACACACACACTGTCTGAGCTTGATGAAGCCACCTGTTCATGAACAGAGGTGAAATACTTGTGGAAATAAAATGTTGTTAGATCTCTTATCCATGATGCAAATTGCACTGATACAGCAAACAAACAAATTTGCATCATACCCAAACTGCCAGAATTTTGATAAAAGCATTATTTTTGTATTAGTTATTTTAAGAGAGGAGGTGGTTCCCCCCATCTTAGGAAAGATGTTATAATTTTACATGACTCAGGTACATGACAGGTTCTGGCAGTTCAATTTTTGATCCAAAGAAAGTGGTTTTCTTAATTCACTTAAACATTCCTCGTGAGAGCACCTGCTTGAAGCCAACATTTTTCTAGTTGTGTGACAGTGAAAGTAGTCGGATGAAACACCATCAGGATAAATTTGTGGCTGTAATGGCTCAATGCCCCCTTTACCTCTCTGAAGACAATCATCATCTTTAAGCCCCACTGCTGCTCAGGTTCAGCCCAGAAGACCCAGTCATAACTATATCACACCCCTTAGAGGTGTGATATTAAAGGGTCATCATGTAAAGGTCATTCTGTGTTTCCCCATCAGGAGTGTTGGCGAGGTTGGTGTCGTGTGTGGAGCAGCAGCAGCATCAGATGACCTCCCGAGGACTTTTGGAGGTTTGCCCCATATCTGAGGGTGAAGAGTCAGGAGACCAAGTGCACCTGGTCAGAGAGGAGCTGCAGCAGCTCAGCCGCAGGGCTCAGCTCTGGCCTCTGATGGAGCAACTGGCCGTCCTCAACCAGCTGCGACTCAGCACCGACCTGCTGCAGCTCGCTCTTTCTCCAGGGTAAAACTCCATTTCCTCCTCATCGAGACCAAATCAGTTAGAGATCTTGAGACAGTATGCATTGTTTCGTGAACTCCGTCTGTGGATTTTTGCAGTGACCAGGAGGCCGAAGACAGCTTACGAAGAGAACTCTCCAGACACCTGCGCTACTGCCTCCAGTCCACACCGATGAACGTCAGTCAGCTCCAGCCACTGTGGTTCCTACTCAGCAGTGACAAGGTCAGTGGAACAAGTTTTCACTACAGGTGTGAAAGAAGAGGGTTCACTTTTACTGTTTGAAGAGGAAGGGCAAGTTGGGCCTTTAGATGTAACCAAGGTTAACACCTCGTTGTGAGACAGGGGTGAAAAAGAGGCTCGAGTAGACGGAGAGGTGAATACAGGATGGGGCTGTCAGAGGGTGGATGGGTAAAGAGTAGCGTAAGTAATCAGTCTTTTTTTAAATAATTCACAAAGTTTGTCAGTAAAAGGGAGGACATTGAAAAAAGTTTTGTTGAAATGCGCATTTAAAAAGTGAATATCCTCAGTTTAATGATCTGCAGAAAGAATGTTTGAATCTCCTCACCCCCCTACACACTCTCACCAGTTCTCCCTTGACACCGGATGAGTTGTCTGCATGCATACTGAAAACAGAACTGAGTATTCTGACTTACAACAGAGGGAATGATGCTTATAATTCTTCTCCCGTCCAGCCGGCTGAGGAGTTGCAGTTTGTGTGGTGTGAGCTGCTGTCAGAGGCTCTGGCTGCTTTGTGGACCAGCAGTGTGACGTCAGACCCCGACCGCTGGCTGAAATGGGACCCACTCGGACCTGAGACCCAGCCCGCTCCCAAACTGCACCACGGAGCAGACGCCATGGTACTGACCTTTAGCATTTCCTGCTGATGTCACTGTATTTCAGCTTGCTCTCATTATCAGAGTAGTTTCCTGCTGGACATGAAGACATGTCGATGTTGTTTTTAGGGACCTGCTGTGCTGAGTAAAGCTGTGTGGTCGCATTGCATGCTGGGGGTGCTCAGCGGCAGTGAGACCGGAGGTCAGTGGGAGCCATCAGGGGCCGCCCTCCTCACTCTCTCCCGCGTCACCCTGGGTGAGTGGAAGGAGAGGATGCAGCAGCTGCAGGACGTGTCTGCTGTGCTGTGGGACAACATGGCCATCCCTGCACTGGCTGACTTCAGGTAGATTAAAACATTAATGATTCTTCACAGGCATTTATCATTTTTGGTTTAGCTAATCACCGCCGTACCCTCTCAGGAGCACAGACTTCAGGCTCCAGGGCGTCGTCCTGCGTCGGCAGCTTCAGAGCATGGCTGACCTGCTGCCTCCCAGCCTGCAGGAGGGCTACATGGAGAGCTGTGAGAGCCTGGTGGAGGACCCCGACCCTCTGATAGCTGCCCAGGAGATACAGACCGTCTTCAGAGACTTCCTGCCCCCCAATCTGCTCCCTGACGGCCTGGTGGAGGCCTGCATCACCTGCCTGCAGCAGTACATCCAAAGCAAAGTCCAAGGCTCCAACACGCTCGCCCGCTCTGGAGTGTTCTGGGTTACCATGGGCCTGCTGCAGATTAAAGTGTGGACGCCACAGACCATCTTTGACCCAGCTGTGAAGAGGGCCTACAAACTCAACTATGCCCAGCAGGAGGTCAGCAGCTGACTTTTTTTAAATTCTATGCAGTATGTACTCACTGATATATGATTATAATTCAGAACCTCGACCTGCATGATGCAAACTGTCTTTGAATGATAAGTCTGGAAAAACAACGAACGAGCTATAGTACAGAATCTGTACATTTCTACAGACACAACACAACATACATTTGTCCCTGAAGCTACCAGAGTTTTATACATGGTATTTTCAGGACATGTGACTCGACGGTGAACTGACTGATGATTGGATTGGCATGTCTGCATGTGTGTGTTGCAGCTGGCTCTGCTGCAGGAGGAGTGGAGAGGACGCAGCCTGTCATCTCAGCTGATGACTGGAGCAGAGCTGGAGGAAAGCAGCACCACCGATGGCTTCCAGCATCCTCGAATCAGGTTCAGCTCCATTCCCCCAATCCTGCTCATTATACCTTTAAGGACATGTGTGCTATTATTCAACTCCTTCCTGCCTCTGATACAGAGAAGAAAAACCTATAGCAATGATTGAGACTACTACTGCTATTACTTCAGCTGTGAAGAGGAGGAACCTCTGTTTTAACCTCTTGTATCTGACTTGTAGGTACCTGTGGATCCGTATGCAGCAGGTGAAGGAACAGATAGCGGAGCTCTCCAGGAAACAGGCCTGTCGGCCTAACGACCCCCAGTATGGTCGCCTTTTTCAGGAGCTGCAGCACTATCTGTGCAGCATCGGGCAGCCGTCCGCTGTGGAGGACCTGCTGAAGGTCCTGCAGAGATCCTCCTCCATGCCCCGGTCAGCGGTCCAGAGTCTGCTAAAGGAAGAGGCTGTGTGGCAAAACTCCCAGCAGCGCTTCTGCCAGAGGCTGCTAGAGGATTACCCGCTGTACCCCGATGTGGTTGGTCCGGTGCGCGTCGGCATCCTTCAGCTCCGACACGGCATGCGGATGGCAGCGTCCCAGGTGGCAGCCTCGCTCACACCCGTACCAGGTCTGCCCCAGTTGGTGTCCTGTCTGCTGGCTTTCCCCTCCCTGTCCCCCAGCCTGCCGTCCTACCTGGCCCGGGCAGACTTCCTCTGCTCCAGGGCCTGCATGGAGGTTCTGCGCTGCCTGGTGAAGCTCCTGCCTCAGACCCCGGACTCCCAGCAGGTGGTCCCCCAGTCTTCCACGCTGCTCCTGACTGCTCTGCTGTATGTGCAGTGTCACGCTCTGTCCACGGGAGAGTTCAGCCACGAGACACGCAGCCTTTTCAGACACATCTGTCAGGTCAGAGCTTCAGTTTACACCTCGATCCATTTATTTCTACAAATACAGTCAAGGTTTTCTGCTGCTGTGCTGACTGTGACATGATGCCACTCAGGCTCTGGTGAACGAGTGGGACGAGCAGGAGAGGCGGAAGAGGGAGCGAGAGCAGCTGGAGGCCAGTCTGTACCGCAGCCGGAGCCAACTGCACGGCTCAGGACTGAGTGAGGAGGAGCAGGAGGAGAGGGACTTCAGACGCCAGTTCCCTCAGTTCAACAAGGTACGTAGAACCGTAAGAGAAGGTGAAGGTGCACCTGTTCAAGGCCCTCTGTCTTGCCATGATAAGTAAGACACTAACTGATGAGGTTTTGGTGGAACTTGAACAGACTTGTTTGCAGTCCTGTGATTAAAATGACTCATTGTGCGTGTCCATTCATCAGGACTTTGCAGACATCTTGTCCCAGGGAAGTCTGGAGGGTCCAGCAGACTTAGGACTTAAGGAAGAGGAAGAGAAAACCCAGGAGGAGTCCAGTGAGAACAGCTTCCTGTCTCCAGCTGTCATGAACACTGTGGTCCAGGTTCATCAGCGCCTCTGTCTGGGATATGCCCAGTCTCTGTGGTACCAGGGCACATCACCAGCCAATCACAGCAAAGAACACATCAAGGCCTTGGTGTCCTCCTATCAGATTGCTTTCCCTGTGATGTCACGCTTCTATCATCTGATTGGTCAGTGTCCTTGTTGGCACTCACACTTATAAACAACCGGAAAATATTTCATACATTTCTATCAGCAGAAATCTGTTTCTGTAAATGAATTCTGAATTCTGACCTCTGCGCTCTCCCTCAGATGCTGAACTGAATCAGCAGCTCACAGGCAGTGGACTGCTGCTTTCTGCCCTCTTCCAGAACACAGTGCAGGGCTCAGGGGGTCCTGATGGTCTGGCTCTCGCCTCTGAAGGACCCTATGACTTTTACCAGCAGCCCAACACGAGCGAGGCCCGCCTCTGTCTTCCTGTCCTGGAGCAGCTTGGGGTGTCAGTGAAGCAGAGGCTGGAGGACTGGCCAGAGCACCCAGCTCTTGTACAGGTCTGATTTTTATTTTTTACATCAAGGCCCACTGTGAGTTAGGATATAGCTATTTAATACTTCAGTGTTAGGACTTTAATAGATCAAACCTGTGATCTTCTCCAGTGGGCCGGGCAGTTTGATGGTTTACTGTGACAGGTGTACCATGGCAGCTCTCTCTCTTAATAAGGCCTTTCTCTGTGGTGAAATGTTGGTCTTGGTCGCAGTCGTGTATTCCTGCCTCTGTGTGTTTTTGTTCAGCTGACTGTGGTGATGGAGAGGATCATGGCTTTCAGTCTGGCCAGTCCTTTGGCAAAATTCCTTAACGGTCTGGAGATCCTGCTCAGTAAGGCACAGGTGAGCTCTGTCCATGATTACATCAGTGTTTCCACATAGTGTTGAAACATTTATTCAACTGGAAAAGAAATTGGTGACATTTTTAATATCTGACTTCTTCTATCAAGAAAAGATTCCAAAAATGTGTAAGTTTTGTCAGATATTATTTTCTTGTTCAGAGGTGAGTTCTGCATTATTTGTTGTCACATCTGTTTTTCTGTTTTTATTAGGACTGGGAGAATAATGCCAGCCGCTCAGTCTCTCTGCGGAAAGAACTGGAACCAGTCACCCAGCTCATTATCCAGTGGCGCAAACTGGAGCTCAAGTAAGACTCAGCAGCAAGCCAGTTGTTGTTCTCTTGGATTTTAGACGCTCATATAATGTGAGAGCGATTAAGACTGGAACTGGAGACTGAACTGGCATCAGAATATATGAGTATGACTATAGTGTACGAGCTGCCTCCTGTTCATGTTCACTAAATGTGTCCTGTCCTGTCTTTCTGGTGTGGTTCTTATAGTTGCTGGTCGAGCAGTCTGGACAACGCAGTGAAACGTCACACTGAGAAATCAACCAAACACTGGTTTTCTATCTACCAGCTGGTAGAGCGATACCTGGAGGAGCAGAGGATGGGTGCCTGCACAGGTACATACACAATGAGTGTGTGCTGACCAGCAGATGCTTCACATTTGTTTTTTGGCTCACTTCATAAAGCGTTTTTTTACCTGGCTGTATGTTTCCAGACTAAAATGATGGCAAAGGAAAAAATGTCGACAAGACTCTCAAAACTGACTTTTTGTCCTCCTGTTTGGCTCTCTCCAGACCAGGAAGTGGAGCGCCTCTCCCTGTCCTCTTTGTGCTCCACCCTCCAGGCCTTCATAGAGGGCTCCACCCTGGGAGAGTTCAGCACCCGCCTGGCCATGCTGTTCAGCTTCCACTGCCACCTGCTGCTGGTCCCCAACCAGCCAGGACGAGGTCAGCGGGCACCTCCCTCCAAAAACACTGCAGCACTTTGTAAACTAATTACATCGTGATTGGTCACGTGGATATTGACTCATTATTGATCCGCTCAGAGTTCAGCTCAGGAGCTCATGTCAGGCATCTCAGACATAACTAATTGGATTCTGTCTAAAGCAGCGAGATGGCAATGCTGATTGTCTGAAATACATTTGACCTGTGAACCAAAGTCACACAAAAACCACCCTGTGAGAGACTCCACTGTTGATAAGGGATGACGTGTTAACTCTTTCCTTTCCTTACAGAGGAGTTGTCCAACCTTTTGTGGAACCTGCACAAATACTACAGTCAGTTCTCTGACTGCATCCAGACCAGAGTCAGTCAGCTCAGACAGCCCATTGAGAAGGAGCTCAAGGTTTATATTATTGTCCTTTTTCATTGCACGCCATGTCAGAGTAACGCAGTGTGTGCACAGTTTGACTATGAACTGTTGTTCTCAGGACTTTGTCAAGATCTCCAAGTGGAACGATGTCAGTTTCTGGTCAATCAAACAGTCAGTGGAGAAGACACATCGGTGAGATTTTGATTTTTTCTGGTCTTAATGTCCTCATCGACAACACTTTGACAGGACAGATGGCGGCACTGCCAACAACATTTTTCAACCTACAGTATATTCTTTTTTCTCCAGGACTCTCTTCAAGTTTGTCAAGAAGTTTGAGGAGGGTCTGAATGGTCCCAGTGTTCCCTCACTGGTGGAACAGGGAAGCAACGCCAGCTTGGATAGTGTGGATGACAACCCACAGGAAACACCCATCCATCGGGTTCACCAGGCGCTGAAGAGCGCCCTGCCTGGGAAGGGCAGAGACCTGCAGGTACACATGTCATAGAGCTCAGTGTGTTTACTGTTAAATTTGCTGTTCTTCTTTTTCTGTCATTCCAATCAGTTATTTCTGTGAGCTTTTTGATGATGAATAATTAACAATACCAGAATAATAACCCACACCTGATCGTGTATTTCAGAATGAGGGCCCAGATGAAGGAGTTGAAGCGTCATCTCTGCAGGGACGTCTGCCTGTTCTGACCAGGAAGATGAGGAAGATGTGTGTTCAGCTGCTGAAGAAAAACCCAGTTCCTGAGCTGGCTGAAGACCTGGACTACTTCACTGGTCAGAAATCCACGTGTAGACAACAATAAAACATTCCTTATCATTGTCAAATCATAAAGTGCTTGGTCACTGCATTAATCGTTAAGGTTAAATATTTCTTTACTCGTGTTTTTATCTCACCAAGGACATCATGCATTCAAAGCAGAGCAGCTTCACACCTCAGTGTTAATGTGTCCTGTTTCTTGTCTGCAGACGAGGTCATCAGCAACCTGCGAGACCTGCAGAGCCTCACCATCAACATGTCAGCAGACAAAGAGAAGCAGAAGGCTGAGGTCAAGCACATCCTGCAGCAGAAGCAGAGAGCTCTGTCAGACCTGTTCAAGATGCTCACAGAAATAGGTGGGTTCCCCCTCTGGTTTGCTGGTGTGACAGTAATTAAAGAGTGAGAAAGAAAGAGTCCTCCAGCCTGTCATTTTGTGCTCCCGTGAAGGTCTGTCGTACCGTAAAGGACTGATGTGGAACAGGACCGCTGACCCAGAGAAGACCCTCTGTATGCAGCCGCTGGAGATGAGCACGGCCCTCTGTGCTGTCAGGAGCCAGGAGCAGGCCGAGAGCATGTAAATAGAAATGTGCTGTGTGGTGTATTTTAAAGAGGCAAAATGTGGCTTTAGAAAGAGAGCAAGTATCTCGTGGTGGTTAATATTCAATAATGTTAGCAAACCTGAGGTAAATACTGAGTTTGTTCACTAGCTCCATGGCTTCTCTGTTCTGCCACTGTTAAGTTATGTTTTAGCATTTGTTGTGCTTATATTATCAAAGTTCAGGAAGGTACAGGTGTTTTTACACCTGTACAGTTGGACCACTGTGACTGCTAATAAGAAAACTTTATTGTCACGTCATTTGAGTGTGTTACACTACAGTTCATTCATCATAATGTGACTGCAGAGGCCACTGTTATGCCAAACTTTGATTCTAACTTGTTTTCACTGAGTGACTTTTATCAATAATCTGATGCAGGAAGCAGCCTTAATGCTCGCTGGATCCTGAGCAGTGGATTCTGAAAGCTGGTTTCTTTGTGCTCTTCATGTTGTAGGTTGTTCACAGAGTTGCTGACAGCATGGGATGGATGTCAGAAGTACTTCTACCGCTCATGGGCCAGAAGAACAGCCCTGCAGACTGCTCTTCAGCACGCTGCCAAGGTGAGGGGACGCATGTGTGTGTGTGCTGATCAACAAGATAACAGCATGTAGCTTTACTACTTGTACAGCTCTCTGCCTCACAGTCACGATGAAGGCCGTCACAGATCACAGATGAAGAGCACCTGCAGTTCCTCAGTGTGTTGTCAGTGTGTTTTGACCCAGTAGTCTGACGTGTGTGTGTGTGTGTGTGTGTGTGTGTGTGTGTTACGGTGTGGTTGTAGGAGCTGGGTCTGGGGAACATAGAGCGCTGTCGAGGTTTCTCCTCTCATCTTTTCAAGCTGCTCCTCAGACAGAGGAGGCGACTGGCCAAGCTCACTGAGCACTGGGTCCATCTCAGGTCAGCCACACCACGTTCTCCAAGTTCTCTACACTGAAAGGGTTTGAAGATGAGAGAAAAGTTCAATGAAATGTTGTCATCTTCCATAGTATTGTATAGTACATCCCGGGAGTGTGTATGAAAGTGTTAGATTAAGAAGTTATCTGCTATTTTAACATATACATTTTTAAACAAACACTTTCCTTGTGAAAATACTTGTTTATTTTTGTAAATAAGTTGAAAAAGCATGTGTTGTTCATTACTGTAGCTCAAACTGTTGTCTTGTTGTCTCATCACCGCTTCACTAGGAGGCTAACAAACAGCGTCCAGGCCATCAAAGCCCACCTCCAGAGCCGCAGTGAGGATCCGGGCTGCTCCCTCCCACCTCAGGCCTCTCTGCAGGCTTGGCTCAGCAGAGGCCAGGCTCTGGCTGCCCAGTGCACCACCCTCCTGCAGCAGCTGGCCTGGCTGCTGCAGTGCTGTCCCGAGGACCTCCAGCAGAAGGAGGAGACGAGCGGCAGCGGGCAGCACACTCTGAGGTGCCCGTCGCCGCTCGCAGCGCAGCGCCAACCCCAAGGCTGTCTGATGAGGAGGGGAGACGCCACCTGGTGCCAGCTGAGCCAGCGCATGAATGCCATGTTGAAGCAAAGCCAAAGCCTGAAGGAGGAGCTGGACAGAGTGGCACAGCAGACCTCTGACAGAGTCCTGCACACATGGTAAAACTCCAGTTCAGAGTTCAGCTGAAGTCCAGTGTTACAGGACAAAAAACAGAAACAGTCTCAATAACAGCTCTATTTTCCACAGGAGCCACTTCGTCACGTGCTGTTCAGCCTTCGACCAGCTCGGCGCTGTGGTGGCTCAGATGCCCGCTGTGGAACAGCTCTTCACCCCGGCTGTGTGTGTGGACAGTGCAGACAGGCAGCTGGCCATTCCTCAGAGCCTGCAGCATGTCCGTGGACAGGTGGAGGCTCACATGACAGAGTTCACCGCCTGGAAAACCCAGCTGCTCTCCCTGGGACTGCAGCACTCAGGTGTGTGTGTGTGTGTGTGTGTGTGTGTGTGTGCGCATCCCTGACTTCTTCACAGTCCAGTCAGAATGAGATGTCTCTATAACAAGTTAACAAGAACTTTTGTGTGCTTAAGTTTGCTTAAGAAATACAGACTGTTGATTACTGTGGCGATCAGAGTCTACGACCATTTTGAAAGACCGTTGATTTCCCAGCAAATTGTGTCATTTCATTCAGTGCGATGGCTCCACAGTTCCTCTCCTTATTGGATCTCTCTCCTGACAGATCACCAGCCTGCCTTCTGCACCGAGTTCTCCGCTGAAGTGGAGACAAATGTCAACAGAGTGCTGTGTGCTGTCCAGACGCTGGTGAAGAGAAGAGAGCAAAGAGAACAGCAGGGAGACGTGGAGAGAGGTGAGAACGATGCATTCAAGGCCAGCATCTCTAGCTGGTGTGTAGAAAAGGGAGCAACAAATGTTCGTTCCTTTACAGAATATCACACACGGCAGTATAACTGATTAAAACAGCTTTCTGCCAGCAGCTAGCCATGAGGAGGTGCACTGTGTTAAAAACATTACAAGATATGTACCACACAGGATGGCTCAGTGAAGTCATGTTCTGATGTAAAATAACCTCAGTATCTTCTATATAACTATATAAGGTCTTCCCACCCCTCAACTGTCCTGTTTCAATAGTCTTGTGTTAACTGGAGATGTGTTCTCTTGTCCTTGCTGAAGACATCAGTTATGATATTGGGTTTTGTGGGTTTTTTGTAAGTTGTGCATGTAATCAACGGTGTGGGATCATCTCATTTTAGAGATTTTTATGCAGCAAGCCCACTAAAATGTTAACTTCAGTTCCTTTGATGCATGATGAACAAGTAACCCTCTCATTACAAATATTTCATTTCATTTATTTATTTAAAAGACGACATTTGTGTAAATATTTCAGTGTTAGCCGCAGTACTTTGGCAAGATGAAACAGATGACCTCCTGCTTCGCAGCTTCAACACCTGAAATCCCTGACAAATGTAGTTTAACAGTTCCCCTGTGGAGGTTTCCCGTGAGCAAATAAAAGTCATGTTTACAGTCAGCGTCCTTCACCAAACTGTGATGAGCTGCCATCCACGAGTACTACTTAGCCGTCTTCCTCTTCTGAGAGCTGACTGAGTGCCATGTTTGTCTGTATGTTGTTCTGTGATGTTTCAGAGGGTGCTGAAGATGAGGAGGAGCCCGTCGAGGACCTGCTGAAGCCCGGTCACCTGACTCGGCTCCTGGAGGAGGACCTGACAGCTGAGGTGGAGGCTCTGTGTGTGGGGGATGTTGTTTCTGGGCTGGAGAGGCTGCTGAGCCACCTGAGGACACACAGAGACTCCTGTCAGTCAGCACAGCTCCAGGTACCAACAGCTGCACACTTCTCCTCCTGTACTTCACTGTCCAGCTGTAATTAAAATACATTTCACTGATTCAGGAGCCAGCACTGCAGGCTTTACTAATTCAGAGACCACGTAGTTTACCTTCAATGCAAACTGCTGTGTTGGCCTGTCCATATCATGTAACTTCTTATCCTTCTTCTTGTTCAGGCTTAAACGATGTTACCCAGCTACAATGATCTAGTTAATCCTAACTCAGTTTTACAAACACACCTGCAGGGCTGACTTGTTTATCCTCAGTAAATTCCTCTTGCATAACAAATATTTCAAAATAAGAGCAACATGAGTTAAGAATTAAAACCACCATGATTATATTGCATGACAGATTTCTTTCAGGTCTTTCAGTAAACCATCTTCGTGAATTATGTTGAATTTGTAAAGTTAAGTCAAACTCACAGTTTCACTTCACTTTATTTTTGTTGCCATTTTTCTATTTAAAATATTCAACACTTATTTTTTGACATTCTTGCTATTTGTGATTTGTGTTACTTTATAGTGCAGTGTCATCAGCATCTGTCAACATTTGCTGGTGTGTGTGTGTGTGTGTGTGTGTGTGTGTGTGTGTGTGTTCAGGAGGTGAACAGGGCGTGCAGCATGCTGGTGCGTCTGGAGCCTCTGCTGGGAGTTTACTCTGACCTGGTGCGTTACTACCTGGCGGTGTCACTGGGAGCGCACAGGAGCACAGGCAAGCTGCTGTCTGTGCTGGCCAGCATCTTCACTGAGCTCGCTCTGAAGGTACACACACACAAGACTTACTCCGTCTCACTGGAGATAAGTGTCGGTGTCTAAACGATGGCTGTGGTCTCCTCCTCAGGGCTTCTGCCTGCCTCAGGAGCTGATGGCCGGTGGAGATGGAGAAGGTGCCACAGAGTTTCACGACTACGAAGGTGGAGGTATAGGAGAAGGCGAGGGCACCAAAGACGTCAGTGACAAGATCGAGAATGAAGATCAGGTTATGAAATATATATTTTCTTTACTTTATATTTTTCAGTCAAGATCTGCCTACTATTTTTTTTTTGCAGGAGCTTCCAGCTGCATGTCATGGCCTCATAAACTGCGTTTTTTCAGAAGAAAAACTTGGCCTGTGGTTAAAAGCTCTGGGAAAAGCCAGTAACTGGTAGTTGTAAATGTGAAGAGATTATATTTTTGCATAAAAGCTGTACACGTCTAATGCAACTGGCATACTCGCTGACATGCGGATAGATATTTCTGAGAAGCCTAATTTGAAATAACAATGGTAAAGGGAGAATATCAGATATAGAAGGTGCATCATTTCTCACAAAGATCCTGCATCTCACCTCTGCATTTTACTTCTTCCAGGTGGAGGACACTTTCCAGGAGGGTCAGGAAAAGGAAGAACAGCAGGACAAGGGGAATATCAAGGCAGAAGACAACGCTATTGAGATGTCAGAGGACTTTGATGGCCAAATGCATGATGGGGATGAGAATGAACCAGGTAAATGAAACTGCCTTTAGCTCTGTTGACCTCCTGTGGCCCGATAGATATACTATAGGAAATACAAGTAAAACAATCCTAACCTGTAGTAGATGTTTTTCATTATGATGCAAGTCATAAAGTCATTCACGTCAGTTTATTCTTTACAAACAATCACTAAACCACATGATTTCATGAATCTGATTTATCAACATGACTTAAAACTTAACATTTAATGCAAGTTTTATATTTCATAAAACTGGGATACAGATATTTGCAAAGATGTAGTTAGCTCTTTTGTACCAGCTTTTTTTTACTAGAGTACTAAAGATAAAACCCCTGATTAATAACTGAGGCAGATGAGTCTTAATAAGGACCTTAAAGACAGTAAAATATGTGAATTGTCTCAGAGAATGGCTGCTGAGTTCTTTTCTTTGTTTGCAGGTGAAGACGATGAATCGTCCAAAGAGGACGAGGACGAGCTGGATAAAAAGATGGGTAACCTGGGTGAAGGACAGACAGACACTCTGGATGAGAGAATGTGGGGGGATGATGAGGATGATGATGAGGAGGAAGGAAGTGACAAAGAAGAAGAGTCCGGCCAGGGCATGGACCAGGTACAGACACAACAGAAAACATTTAGAAAACATCAGAGGAACATCAGAGAAGTAAACATGGACTGAAACCTGCCTGACAAACAGTTCTCTTTGTTTTTAGGAAGTGAATCATTATTTCAAACACTTAGGTGTCAGCTTGTCAGTGTGTATTAAGTTCCTCTGGAGTAACTCTGGATTTTTCTTCAGGGTGAATCAGAGCTGGTTGCCAAAGATGACAACTTGGAAGCTGCAGACCCCAACAAAGACAAGAAAAACCAGGACAAAGATGAAGAGATGCAGGATGAGGAGAAAGAAAAAATCCATGAGCAAGGAGATGAGGTGATGATTTCATTCAGAAGTTAACCCCTCTCTGCACACAGCCACAGAGCTGCGGCTCACTCACTCACCTCACTTTCTGACGTCTCAACTTGTGTCTGCTGTTTCTGATCTGCTCTCTTTCTGTCATCAGAGGGAGTTTGATGAGAATGAGGTGGACCCCTACCACGGCCAGCAGGACAAGAGGCCTGAACCTGAAGCCATGGATCTGCCCGAGGATCTCAACCTGGATCAGGATGAAGAAGCAGGAGACGATGGAGAGGGAGAGGGTGACGGTGAGACTCACTGCTGTAAAAATATTGAAGCCTGCTGTTAGAGAAAGTGTTTGAACAATTAAAACTAATTCATTTTGAAAATTATATAAAAAATAAAACAGCAAATTCTCACATTTTAGAGGCTGGAACCAAAGAGTGACTTCATTTACTGATTGTATTTGATTTGAATGATCTAAATTGCTGTTAAGTTTCTATTGATGAACTAATATTACTCTTTTCAGTTCCACTGACTTTTCTTGCATAATGGTTCAAATGATTAATGAATTATTCAATGAATAGAAAGTGCAATTTGCTAAATGTGTCATTTTATGGAGCTGTAGCATTAACTAGACCAGTTAAACACCAGTTAAAGAGAGATTTGTGCATTTCATTAGTTTGATTAGCATTTCAAATCACTGCACTGTACATGTCTTTCTCATCAAACCTACTGTAGAACATTTGCTTGTTAAAATGAAGATGGCACACAGTTCTGACATTTGAAGCAGCTTAGTGAAGTCTTGTTTTTTTTCCCACCTCCAGAGGAAAATCCATTCGACATCGATAAAACCACGGGTCTGGACGAGAAGGAGGATGAACAGAAAGGTGGACAAGAAGAGGGGGAGGGAGCAGAGGAGATGGAGGAGGACCAGACAGACCAACCAGGAGAGGAGGATGGTCAGGAGCCCAAGACTAAAGAGGAGGAGGAGGGAGGAGGAGAGAAAGCAGAGGGAGACGAGGAGTCTGCTGAGAAAGATGAAGAGGAGGATGAGAAGGAGGAGAGAGGACAGGAGGCAGAAAGAGATGAAGAACTGACTATTGCAAATGATAGAGGACAGAAGCCAAAGGTGTGTATGTGGAAGTGTGTGCGCACTGTGATGATCATGGTTTGTGTTGTGTGTGTGTGTGTGTCACTGTTGGGCCTGGTTGTGCTTACAGGAGGAGGAGCAGGAGGACGGAGAGGGCGAGGACGAGGAGCAGCCCGAGTCAGCTGAGAGGAAGGAGCACAGCACGGACGGTCAGACCGGAGAGCAGAACGTTCAGAGCGACACGGCCGTGGAGCTGGCAGGAGAGGCCTCGGAGAGAGACCAGGCCAAAGAGGTACGCCTCGCTCTGACAGCTGACCCTGCCGTCACATCGCCTTCCTGTAAAATCCGCAATAAACATGTGTCACAGGAGGAAACATTTACCTGATAATGCATCACACAGAAAGGCTGCAGTGACTGAGATACACTTTGTATGTTTGGCCGTGTCAACCAACTCATCTAGCATGAAAATATCAGTAAAATAAAACAGTTCAACTCTTTGATGCACTTCAACTCTGACAGTTACACAGATTGTTTGTCTGCTTTATTCTCACTCTTTTAGAAAATACAGTTTTGAGTTTCTCCATGCTTTTGGTTTCTTAGGAGCATGGGAGCGGAGCCGCTGATGCCAGCCAATCAGAGGGCCACGAGTCAAAGCTGACGGCGAGAATGGCTTCACAGGCGCAGACTCAGAAGAAGACTCAGGTATGACCGTGTGCTGGAGGAGGAGCCCAGAACTGCAGCATTCTGATCCACCTCTGCCTCCCTCACAGCTCCTCTAACATTTCAAACTCGACTGTTGCAGAGTTTCAAGAGGAAACCTGGTCAAGCAGACAACGAGCGGTCGACGGGAGACTACAATGAGCGCGTGAATAAGCGCCTGCGTACGGTGGAGAGCAGTCAGGATCGCTGCGAGGACAGCAGGCAGAGCGACGCCCAGCAGGAGTCAGACCTGTACGAGCACGTCAAACAGGGAGAGACGTCCTACGATGCTCAGACATACGGTCAGTAATCAGCTCCACACACACACACACACACACACACTTTGACTGTTTTTTAGTGTTTTTTCAGTGGATGTCAAATTTGCTGCTCTTACTTCCAGATGTTGCCAGTGCAGACCAGCAGAAACCGGCAGGACCTCAGCAGGACCAGGATGAAGATCAGAACGATGAGGATGTCGCCATGGAAACAGAAAATCAGGAAGAGGACCTCCAAGCCGCTGAGGTCCAGGAGCTGAAGCCTGAGCAGCTGGACTCTACCAAGGCCTCCCAGAAAGGTGACACATTTCTTTTCATCCACACATTCAGACTTAAGAGCGGTCGATAAAATGTTTCTAGCGCTTAGACTGCAGGTAGAACTGTGAAACCTGCGCCTGACTTTTCCTTCCTCTTGTACTGGTGCAGGCGTAGACAGTGGTGAGATGGAAGTGCAGCGGCAGGGAGAGGAAGAGGAGAGGTGGAAGGAGCCGCAAAACCCCAGAGAAGAAGAACGAGCAGAGAGAAGCACAGAATCCACAATTCACACGGTGCCTGAGCTGCTGCTGGACTCCATGCAGGTAGAGAACCACTGAGACCTACTGCAGACTTTTTCTACAAACCACAAGCAACAATCATCCTTAAACACGCTTTAGAGGCAGACCTTAAAGCTGTGTGCTGGTGTTTGTTTGCAGGCAGCAGAGAGAGACCCAGAGGAGATCAGGAGGGAGATGGAGCTGCAGCTGGAGGCCTGGCACAAACTGGCTCCAGGAACTCAGGAGGAGGTGAGTCTGGGTCTGGGTCTGAGGTCCTAACTGTGCAGGTGTGACGGTGTGACAAGCTCACGTCTCGTTGTCTGTGTTGTAGGAGAGTGCAGCAGCTTCCATGTGGCACCAGTACCAGACTCTGACCTCCGCTCTCTCCCAGCAGCTGTGCGAGCAGCTCCGCCTCATCCTGGAGCCGACACAGGCCGCCAAGCTCAAGTCAGAACCAACACACTCAGTTCTTCATGTTATGACTGAAAGTTTGAAATGATGTAGTGTGGTCAAAGAAAGCTTTGAGGCAAACTGAACCATCAACATTCTGCTTACCAGCTTGATGTTTTCTGTTCTTTCCCTGTTCATTTCTCCTGATTTTGTCTTATGCAATTAAAGTGGGCGGCTCCTCGTTCATCGGTGATGTAATGCTGCGTTATAACAGGAAGATAAAAGCACACGATGACATGATGTTGTTTGTGATGTTCCGCAGAGGTGATTACCGCACAGGGAAGCGTCTGAACATGAGGAAGGTGATCCCCTACATCGCCAGTCAGTTCCGCAAAGACAAGATCTGGCTGAGGAGGACCAAGCCCAGCAAGAGAGAGTACCAGATATGTCTGGCTGTGGATGACTCCTCCAGCATGGTGGACAACCACTCCAAACAGGTGGGAGAGCCCCGTCACGTCTCAGGCCAGTTAGGTGCTTTAAAGAGAGAAACAACCAAATGATGATGTGTGCAACTGTAGTACAAGTACAATACCTAGTAAGATATGAATAAAGTACTTTTGTGTCCTGTGTGTGGTGTAGCTGGCGTTTGAATCCCTGTCTGTGATCATCAACGCTCTCACTCTGCTGGAGGTGGGACAGGTGTCTGTCTGCAGGTGAGCTCACGCAGAGAAGTCGAATCCAAAGCAAAGATTGAACTGAAGCATACAGTTTGTGTTGTTGTAGTGTGTGTCCTCGTGCTGAATGTGAAGCTAACATCTAACACCTGCTCATGTGTGCAGTTTTGGTGAGCAGGTGCAGCTGCTCCACCCCTTCCAGCAGCAATTCAACGATGAGTCTGGGGCCCGGATTCTCCGACTCTGTCAGTTCCAGCAAAAGAAGACCAGAATAGCACAGGTGAGACTTTTCTGAACTTTTCTTTTACTTCACTTTAACTGTGATGCCTGAATTCTGCACATCATACTCCTGAGTTTTATAGCTGATACTACACCTTTTTTACAAGCTTTAGTGACTTTTAGCTTTTCCATCAGTTGGAGACACACTGTATGTTTCCATGGAGAGAGCGAGAGAATAAATGAAGCGTCTTCTTTGAGTAGCAAGACCTCACAACACAACCTGTCTTCATGCTTCTCCTCTGTAGTTTTTGGAGACCTCGACAAAAATGTTTTTGGCCGCACGACAGCAAATTCCTGGATCCATAAACTCAGGTAAGGACTCAGACTCAGTATCAAAGAGAGAAGATGTGAGGATGAGCTCTGCAGTTCTGGCCAGTGGAAGTCAAATTTGTTGCCTATCACCGTCATTCTTGGATGTCTGTACACAAAGTTTTAGCATCTCTTAATGGGGACACATGAATATGAAGCCTCACAGTAATGAATATACTGAAGAACTTCTAAATCGCTGCCTTTACTGAGGACATGGTTCCATACCGTCCTGTTTTTACTCATTACTGTGCTGAGTAATACATTTTACTGCAACATTAGCCAACAACTCAACACATCAGTGTTTATGTGCCATATTGTTGCTTTAGTTTAGACATTCAGTATTCCAAGAAAGTACTGCCAACTTTGCACAGTACAGAAATATTTTGCTATATGAATGACCAATAACCAGACCCAAGAAAATGTTAGATGTCAGCTGCTGTGTTTTATGTTATGTTGCTCTGCTGCCTCCAGGTACAAATACAGGTATACAGCTACAAATACAAGCTGAAATCAGTGTAGTGTCATTTTTCAGTAATTAATCAATAGCCAGTGACAAATCAACATTAAATGGTCAAGTTACTGGTCACATTTTACAAGATCACATGTTCATGCTTGATCCTGCCTACAAAGCTCAGATTGGTCAATTGTTTTAAACCACGTGTGTGTGTGTATATCTATACACACACACACACACATATATATATATATCTGACCTCTGACCTCCCTGCACAGAGACAGCCCAGCTGCTGGTCATCGTGTCGGATGGCAGGGGCTTGTTCCTGGAGGGGAAGGAGCGGGTGATGGCAGCCGCACGAGCGGCACGCAGCGGAAACGTGTTCATCATCTTTGTGGTGCTCGACAACCCCAATTCACGGGTAAGTGAAGAGAACTTCTGTTTTTTTTACTAAATCCCCTGACAGTGTAGTTAAATGCTGCTGCTGTGCTGCAGGACTCCATCCTGGACATCAAGGTGCCCATATTCAAAGGGCCAGGAGAACTGCCAGAGATCCGCTCCTACATGGAAGAGTTCCCCTTCCCTTTCTACGTCATCCTGCGAGATGTCAACGCCTTGCCGGAGACCCTGAGTGACGCGCTCAGACAGTGGTTTGAACTCGTCACAGCAGCCGACCAGTAGACCAATAAGAAGCCATCTTTCACAGGAAGGGAGGGGTGGGCAGCAAGCGACTGCTCCACTCTGCTGCTAAGCCTCTCAGCCTCACTTAAAAAAAAAGAGAACAACAAAAAAAGACGGATTTGCCGCTGTACATGTGCCTTTATTTTCTTATTTTTACTGTAGATTTTAGTAGAGTTTGATAGCAACCTTTGCTGTTTTCTTTGTTATCAGGGGAATTATCAGTTTCTTTTGTAATGTAACGAGGATTGCTTTAACTTGCACGTCTGAGATGAAATGATAGAGACAAAAATGTGATTCCCTTGCGTGTGAACCACCTCAGTGAAGAGTCAGTAAATACCTCTGTCCCCCTTGTACTATATCCCTGAGTCATGTTTGTGTGGATGTTTTAGTAAGTGTTACGAAGATCATCAAATCATTCATCTTCAGTGTGAACACAACAACAGATGTACAGAGCTGACAGAGTTGTTGAATTGTGTTTTATCAAAACCCTTTCTAACTTTGTCACCTAACAGTAGCATGTTGGTGTTATGTGTTATGACTGACTTTTGAAGGATCTCAAAAATGTGCCTTGGAGAGGAGGACAGTATTGCATCTCACTTCACACCTGAATGAGCTGTCGGGGTGATGGATCAGAGGCGCTCACCGCTCTCATGCACTTTGAAGCACACCGGCTGCAGACTCCAGTTTTGATAAACGCCCCAGTGTCCGACACATTTTAGTGGTTTAAAAAAAATCTGCTGTGTTCATCCTCCATCCATAATGTGCTCCATCTGCTAAATGAGCTCATCACTGTGTCAGGTAGGAGTAGGTACTGATGAAATGTGCATTGAAATGTTTATTATCACCTCTGTGTTTTGTAACGTGGACTTCCATGTGAGGAGGCACCGGTCATATTTAAGAGGTTGTTTCATTTTTGCATCCATCTGTTTAACCATGACATAATGATTCTGACAATAAACACTTTACACGTTTGCTGTGTGTGTGTGTGCGCTCACATCTTCATAGCAGACATTTCAACTGGATATTGCGAGACAAGTTTTTACATTTACATTTATGTTTTTACAAATACTAAACTTTTATGCCATTTGATATGGATACAGAGAAGGAAACTTGTTTCAAACTGAGCTCTGAGCATGATTCATTCTTGTGAGGAGAATGCTTATTAACCCTGAGGGATTAATGAGGGAATAAAAAAAGGATTATTTTATCAATCGGTGGATTTCTTTTCTGGGACATTAACAGTGATAAAGTAACAAAGGAGTAACAAAGAGCTTTAGTGAAAGCAGCAGGGCGTAATAATCATCAGTTATTAGTGCACATGTTCTAATTATATGTATTCTATCTGAAGGAAGCTGCAACAAGACTGTTAAACTGTTTCAGTACTTTGCAGTGTTAATATAACAGTATATTCCATTGTAAATTATCTTTGGTTCTGTTTTATTTAGTTGTTTTTATTTATATTTAGGTCTATATGTGATTTTATTACTAAGTTTCTAATATATATATTTGATATATAATGATTTAGTTCCACATCTATTTTTCCTTTTGCTTGTGTGCTCTTTCTTTCTAAATCTTCTCGAACACTGTTTAAGCAGGCACATTGCTCCGTGTGTGTGTGTGTGTGTGTGTGTGTGCAGTGAGTCCTCCGCTCCAGCAGGGGGCCATCGAGAGTCAGACAGCAGGCTGGACAGCACAGCAGCGGGACAGACAGACAGACTCAGCCATGGCCGGGACAAGGTTACCACACGCTGCTCTCTCTTTAAAGCAGGTAAACAGCTGAGCAGACTCAGACAGACACCGTGCGAGCCTGTTAGCTCCTCGGCTAACGCTGTTAGCTAACATGAACTCAGTCTGAATGCATGTGACGTAAATACGCATTACATCATGTAAATAGAAGAAAGTGGAAACCAACTAAACAACACGTGACTCAGAGAGATGATGCTTTCTGTTGTCCGCCAGCACTAATGTTCCTCCTTTGCAAAGAAAACGTTCAAATCTGCTGCCTCTCTCAGTTCTTACAGAGGCAGAGGGTTCTGGGGATTTACAGAACCATGCTGAGGACCATACGACAGGTGCCGGACGAGACGGACCGGAAGTACCTGAGAGACTGGGCGAGAGGAGAGTTCAAGAGGAATAAGAGCGCCACAGACCAGGTGACCGGCTGTCACTGCTTAAAGTTTCACACACACAACAGGAGTTAAAGCTCCTCATCCAAAAAGCTCCCTCAGTCTCTGAGACGAAAGTGTGCCAGTCTTCACTTCCACTTCTGGAAAATCTAAACATGGGAAGACTTCAACTTGGTCATTTATAGTTTGTGGGAAAAGATGGGAAACCCTGGTGAGCATGTTGACCTATCGCTCACCTCGCCTTCTCCAGCGACGCTGACGACCATCATTTCTGTGCAAGGTGACCCGACACTCATCAGTGAACAGGATGGTAGTTCACTGCTGCATTGGTTACATGGTCTTGTGCCCACTGCAAACGTTCACAGCGGTGTCCTGGTGTCAATGGAGTCACCTGCAACAGTCGTCTGGCGTTCAAGCCAAAGCGATGGAGTGGGTTCAGAATGGTTTATCTGGAAACCCCTCTCACATCTCGTCCTTAGGTACTGGTCATTGTTGCGGTCTGTCACTCGTGGGGCTCCGCTCCTGGGTCTGTCACAAACACTGCCAGTAGTTCTGTGTCTTGACGCAAGTCTGCTGATGACACTTTGAGACACACCAAGTTCACGAGCAACATCTGACCGCCTGCCACCAACCCGAAGGCGCGCTATGGCCAGGTGGCGCTGCTCGTCCGTGAAGTGACAGCGTGTGTTCATGGCTGTTTGAATGATGGACTTGGAATGACTTACTGACAATACCAACTTTTACACCCACAGAATGTTGAAACTGATGGGTGGTCTTTTAGTATTTTTTTGTGTTGGCCCCAATATGTAAGGCACACTGTACACAGTGAGACCATTATGTGGAAAACACTAAATGAGGTGTGTCTATCACCCTGATACAATTGCCTCCCTATCCCCAAAATCTCTGAAGTGAAACAAACACTGCATATATGACATCCACTGAGTCTCTCACAATATCCCTAACTTATTGTGAGTAGTGTATATATACATGTGTGTGTGTTTGTGTGTGTTTTTTCCAGCGCACTCTGCTCTGTCCATCATTGCTGTTTTTTCTCTCATTCATTCAGGATGCCATCCGCATGATGATCACACAAGCTAACAACCATCTAGAGGAGCTGCAGAAGTCTCTGGCATTGGCCAAAAGTTAAGTGCAGTGAGCTGCTGTGGACTCTGATCTGATCTGGACTGGCTCAGTGAGGACCATCACGTGATTGGAGGAGACTCTGTAAGTGCTAACAGGGAAACGTCTGTTCAGCGTAATGTCATTGTGTGTGAACAATGTACTGAGCAGAATGTACTGCAACTGGTCTGGACGCCTCATCAGGGATGGACTGAAGGAACTGACCTGAAGGCTTCATCCTGCATCATCCCATGCTGCTGTAGACTGCTAAGGATTTATGTACCGTATTACCTGTGTCAGGCTTTTGTTTATGCTGTATAATATATGCATTGTAAGTATTAAAGACAAACAAATGAAACCACAGACACATCCAGAATGATCTTTTTCTTAATACAAAATATCTTTTCTGGCATCATCATGCAGAGTGCATTATTCACATCCACAGTTAACATTTCAAACAAACCAACATGTATGAGCAGACAGCCACAGGAACACTGCAGCACAACTCAGAGCTTTTTTCATGCAATTTCATTTATTCATCTTTTGTCATGAATGTCCTCTGCAGGTAGAGCAGACTGGCAGAGCACTGTCAGCTGTTCAGGACTGACACATAGCTTATCATTATTTTCTGGATTCTGATTGTTCTGTAAAATCTTTAAAAATGGTGCAAAGATATGAAACAAAAGCTGAAATATTTTGGCTTTTTTTTCTTTAAAAACCTGATTAAACCCATTTACTGATGATAACAGTTGGTTTTCATTTCAAGGGCTAATTGTTGCAGCGCTCGTGTTGACTCTAAAAGTCGTCATTGGCTGGTTTAGCCACAAATAGGAAGGACTGGACAAACATAATTCTAAAATATCAGCGATGCATCACCTCTTACTGTCCATTTGAATGGGCTGTAAGAAGTGCATTCTACTCACCTACAAAGACACTGGAGTTAATATACAGCTACTCTCCACTGCAAAACTAAAATAGGGTTCCCGCAGAAACCTGCAGAAAGCTGCAGTGAGTGACGGAGTGAGAGCAGATATGCTTTTCCTTGACTGAGCTCTATTTAAGTGAGGCCAGTTACTCAGGGCTTCTAAAATCTATTGAGAGTAGAGTATGCTGGTGGAATAATTATTGAATTTCCAACTAAAGTCATCTCCTTTGCACTGAAAATAATGTCAAAGGGATCTTTTAATTTCTTAAAATGAATGGACATTTTAAATGCTCCTTCAGTGTCTTAACTCTCGTGTATCAGAAAAAAACCTTCAGTGGGTGTATATACAGTGTCAGCTTAGCTACATGCAGTAGGTTGTTCCTCTAATTTGAACAGGGCTGATTTTAGCATGCAGCACATCAACAAAAAGCTTATTATACTGTAATTCCTCCATCCAGACAGCTTTCACCACCATCCAATGAGACTACTATGCATTTATGTCTGATGTTAATGACAGATGTTCATACATTTTGTTCTGTACATAGTATTACAGAAATCAATATTTAGAGAGTGGTCAGTCTTATATGGTGTATGTGCATGTGTGGCCTGATGTGATCATCCTACCTATCCAATAGATGGCACATTAGATCAATATTTTGACACCTAGCTTCATATCTACTGGTTTATTTACAAGAGCTGCCTTCATTACTAAAATATTCCATGTACACATCTCAACGTGTCCGTCCACTGCTACAAGACAACCCACACACAGTGATTTGCATGTGGGAATGTTTTTAAGCATCTGTAAAAAAAAAAGAAAAAATTTAAAAAAGGAATAGCTGTCTTCCATTGTGTTATGACACCACAGCATTGAAAATATAAATTCTAAATCTGCTCAGTTTGCCCAGAAAGAGAATATCTGAATATCTGTGCATGTCGTCAATCCAGATCACGTCACAGCTGTGGATCAACAAATCTAATCTCACATGGATTCTGCCTGCTGTTACGCAGCCTGGTTGTGACTGTGACAGATGAGGTGTGTGTTAGCTGTCATCGTGTCTGTTAGTCCTCAGCATACGCAGCTCGTCCTCCAGGTAAGTGATCCTCTCGATGAGAGCGGCTCGGTCGGCCTGAGCCCTCTGATTGGCCTGCCAGCGAGCCTCCTGCACCTTCCTCTCGTACCAGCGCTCCATCTGTGTTGACACTGCCTCGAAAAAGTACTGGGTCACCTCCAGTGCGTGCATGTTGTCCCTCTCCTGAGCAAAGGAGGGTTCTCTGGGCTGGTCCCCAAAGATCTCAAGAGTCTTGAGCCCTGTGGCTCCTCTGGACTTAGTCCTTCCCTGGGAGTGCGTCTTGTGGTGCTTCCCTTTGTCCCGCCCTCGCTCTCTGTCTCTGGGTCCGGCTTCAGTCCGGCTGCTGCAGCGGCGCTCTGTGGCTGGAGACAGGCTGCTGGCTCTGTAATTCCTACCCCCCCTAGCCCTGAACTCCATTTCCCCATCCTGCAGGTCCTGGTTCTTCCTCTGGGTGTCAGCACAGATTACTGAGCGCTCCTTGGGCCGGACCACCTGGACAGAGGACAGCGGGCCTGCTGCGGGAGAGGCGACTTGTGCCCCCAGAGCCTTATCACCGTCTGTCACATGTTCAACACATTCAATGAGCACATGCAGTGCACAGCAAACATTCATTAAGCCATCTTGCTAATTAGCATGGAGTATAACTCTGAATAAGCATGCCACAGGCAGAAATCCAAATTTCAATTATGCTGTTTTTCTCTGGCAGCAGTGATTCCTTCCAAAAAGGTCATGACAAAGAAAAAGAGCACACATATATTATATTTTTCACTATTTCTTGTGTACTCAAATACTGATGAAGTTTTTATCTGATCCCTGAGCCTGTTTGGAGGTGGGAGCACTGTGTCCTGCCTCTTCAGTGATTGGAACATTGTGTGTCTGAGTGGAAATTGCATTTCAGAGTTCTTAGGCTATTATCTGTCTATTTATTATTCATTTCCACTCTCTTATTTATAGCTACACATATTTTTTAAACTTGGCGGTAAAGAGTGGGATGAGTAAAGACCTGAATGAAACATGATTAAAACATTTACACTGACAGCTCTGGTTGGATGAGCTGTTTGTTGAAACATTACCTGGAGAGCTCTCCACATGAACAACAAAGTAGTGGTTGCTTGAGCCATCCTCGGCCACACTGGGCTCCCCCCGGCTGGAGTCAAGGAGGGTAGGGCTGTTGTGGAGCTCCAGGCACTGAGAGCTGCTTCCCTCACCAGAAGGCAGCGCAGCGAAGCCGGCGCCGTCCACGTCATCCAGGCCGTCGGCCACAGAGGAGGAGCGCTGCAGCTTGGTGCTGCTGGGGTCTCCTGTGAAGCGAACCTCCATGTTCTGCAGCTTGGACAGACACCAGCTCTTCAGCTCACTCACCAGGGAAGCCTGCTTAAAGGACACACACAACCACACAGAGAAGTTTACCGTATATTGCTTTATAACACATTTATTAAGAGGAACTATTGCTGCTATAAGTGATATAAGTCATGATCTTTAAATCACATTTGCTGTAAATGAAGAAGTTTTTAAAAGCATTTCTTCAGTCTCTAATTAAACTCGTGATTGTCTTGAAACATATCCAACTTAATATGTTTTTTTATTATATTTATTTCATTTAAATAAAACATATGTACATCTTCTGTAAGAGATTGTTGAACACTTCTCAAGTCCTCTCTGCACAGACCACAATGAAAATCAAAGATTTTTTTTCACGTGCCTCTCAGGGCCTCCACACAGGGAGACATTATAACTTGTAAACTGGCATTGTTACATATTTCAGTAAGACATATGTGTTGTCTCAAACTGACAAGAATCAAGTCATTTGCTTTTTGTACAAACAATGAGAGCAAAAATAATGTCATTTTGACATATATAAGAGCTAAATTTTCAGACAATCAGACAAAACATCCATATAAATTCATCACTAATCAATAATAAATGTACAGACACACAGCTCCAGGTGAGCTGTGATGATTCTCAGTGCTACCTGTCTCTTCTCTGCCTCCAGTCTCTCCTGCTGGGCCCGCTGTTCGATCCTCTGCAGACACTCACTCCTCTCTGCTGACACTCTCTCCACAGTCATCTTATCAAGCGCTCGGATCTGATTGGAAAACCAAAAGACACACCCATGACTGCAACAACAGAAAGGATAAAAGCCACTACTTTATTAAGTTCACTTCCTTATTTTCCTTTTCTTGTATTGTATATTTATTATATTTATATTTATAGTGCTGTTCTTTTTGTCAACAGTTTGTTTACTTTCCTATTTCAACATGAGGGCATGCCTCTGCACAGAGCCACACCTCCATACAGAAAGGGTTTTCCCAATTTGTTGTGGAAGACCTTGGCTGGTCAACGCAGAGCTTTGACCTCACACAAATCTGACACCTTTGGGGTAAACTGGAATGCCGACTGTGAGCCAAGCTATGCAACCCAACAGTTCCAGCAGTGTTGGGCCTCCCTAATGCTCTTGTGTCTGAACAGAAGAAAGCCTGAAACCAGATTAGTGGAGGCTCTGATAGCAGCAGAAGAATCCACAAGGTGGAGTGTTAACTATAACATGTGTGGCATCCTTGAATCTATCTTTGAATACTGTCTGTCTGAATACAGAACTATTTAGCTCCATGATTATGACAGCCTTTTTTTGTCTTGCATCTCCCCAACAAAAGAACTGTTTAAGTTCCCATGTTGCACTCCTGTGTTTAACTTTGTGTCTACATAACTGCCTCTGTTGTTCTTCTGATCTAGTTGATTATGCATTCCTGCCAACATTCACTATTGTATTTTCTCAGGGAGCAGTGATTCTGAGAGTACACGCATCAGTGACTGTGTGCAATGTGATTGAAGATTTTATATGAAACATCACACACTATGAGTGCACAAATTATGCATAGGGAGGGAATTTAAGACAAAAACAATGTAATGTTACTGTAATGTTCCACCCAGTAAGTTACACAGGGAATATAACCCTTAAACTCTACTGTGTCAGAGTCATGTCTTATCTGTTCAACTACACAATGCCACAATGAGGGGACTTCAGTAGATGCCATCAATGTAAGCAGGATATATTCAAATATATGCAGATGATGTGCTTCTGAGTGTCATTGTTAAATGACAAAATCAAATCTTATCAATTTATTTAAAACCCAAAATCACAAAACATTGTTTACATCTGTACGTTTTTGACACCCTCTATCCTTAGACATAAACTGGCTCAGGAAAAACCTTAAGACTGTGATCTTTCATCCTTCCATGTGACTTTTTTCACGACTCCAATGCAAAATAAAAAATGCCTGAAGTAGTTTTTTGTCCTGTGTTAACATGTCCATGTTACCTGGTGTTTGTTTTTGCGGTCCATCTGGCCCATCTTGCTGTTCATCAGGTCTTGGACAGTGTGGATCTCAGTCTTCATCTCCTCCTTGGTGGCTTCCAACTGGTTCTCCAGCTTGCTGATGAGCGGTTCACAGCGGCAGCCGTTCAGAGGAGCCTGCGTCACATGACAAACACAGATGAAATGTCAAGTGGGTTGACTCTAAAGGTGCATAGGTTAATAAAATATGTAGGGTTAGGGTTAGGGTTAGGGTTAGGGTTCTTTGTAGGACTGCAACATTTGGGCTTTGAACATTTATTTCTTAATAGCCTCTGATGCTGATCATTTTTTGCAGATAGACCACTGAAGCAGAGATAATGAGGATCTGTGAGCATTGTTTCATTGAACTCACAGACGGGCTTTCTTATAATCAAAGTATCAGTAGTTGTTCACGGAATGAACACACTTAAGACAGCAGAAAAAACCTAAGAGCATCTAATAGAAAGATACAGTGTCTGGGCTCTTACTTGCATGATCTTGCCATCCTTGCCACGGTAAAGCGTGTAGAGCTGATAGGCTTTATAGTTGTGTGGTGGAATGGAAGCGTTAAGGGGGCCTCCTTGCAGTTTGCCTTTCCTTTTGTCAATGTGCCTGGTCTCTCTGCGGCGGAGGGGGTCAGACAGAGATGGCTGAAAAATCAACAGCACCTGAGGTTAGTAATTATTCCATCTCACACAACTCAAGCAGTCACTGAAGCAGGGGAGAGTGCTATTCACTGTCTTTTGTTCAGAACTTCATCAATATTCTTAAACGAATGTCAATATGAGTTAAAGTGTGTTTTCAAGTTGAGGTCATTTCAGAGGGGACCTACTTTTTCTTTCTGCTTCCTGTTCTTTCCCCTCCTGGTATTTGACTCTGCCACCTCAGTGTGTTTGCAGGCAGCTCGCTCACTGCTCTGGGTGTCATCTGCAGCAGATGCACTGTCCTGCAGGAAACAGGAGGAGGGAGAGGTTGGCTAGCAGTTTCCTGGAAATGTTTAAGCACTGAAGACATAAAAAGGCTGAAAGAAGAGCAATATCTAAAGCTAGTTTTTAAGTCTTCTATAACTACACAGGTTTTCTTGTTTTAATAAGGGATCCAAGCAGCAACAATAAAATCACATTTTAAAAGAACAACAAAATCTGTTGGGCTTACCATCCCAAAACTTTGACAGGAACATCTACAGACTTTGGTGATCTAAAATTATCATGGGTATTTTAATACATCAGTCCATTTAATTAAATAAATTAAAACCCTATACATTTTTTGAAGATAGGTATTTTTAAAAAATGTGGAGTAATTCATAAAATGCTATGATATATGAACCTGAAATCTGAGACTGGAGAAAATGTACAGGAGAAGTTATGTATTAAAGTGTATTGAGTTTAGCCTGTAGGGGGTGCCAAAAAATAGGAAAAATCTCTATCTTTTCATTCAGGCAGTAAGCTGGCTCGGCTCAGAAAATGTATGCATGTGGTTTAAGGCTGAATAACTGAACACTGATGGATGAGCGCATGAGAAGTCAGCAGAGTTGAATTAACTAGGAGACTTCACTTTCTTTAAGCCCACAAAGACAAAGGTTCAGCACAAGTTCTGAGCAGAACAATGAGGGGATATAAACAGCTCCTGGGATCAGCACTCAAACAGTCTGTTACTGATGCACTTAACAGCCTGGAATTAGGGTCTAAGGGGAGGAAGTCTTTTAAATATCTAATTTCTTAAGCACTCTCACTCATCATCTCTTTGTTTTATTCGCGACCACATTGTTTTTCTTCATGTGTTCTCCTCCTGGTGATTAACACAGGTGAAGTTTATTAACAGGTGTCTCATTTATGTCCTCAGTGATTCCCATCCTAAGATTCTCGGGTTATTTTTTTCCTTTTCTCTTATTTCTGCTGTTTAACTAGTCAACACAATAATTTAAAATTGTTTGAAACAATGGTTTTTACCTTACAGGGCAGCATCTCATCTCTGGGCACCGACTGAGCTCTGCCCTCTGCCTTCAGCTTATCTCTCCTCTTCCTCACACTCCTGCCACGCACAAAACTCTGCACCTGAACACACAAACACGAGAAAAAAGAGCAGAAGTGCTTAGTGATAACGTAAAATTCTGGGTGCCATATTTAACTTAATTTCACTTGGAATTGTACATATTATTATTTCTTTATTTGATTATCGTAAATTTTTGATCATCACAAAAATACACAATACATTTTCTGATCTTTCCTGATTTAAATAAAGGCATTCAAAAAAGTAAAGTCTTGGTGATCTAAGATGCATATTGTGCAACTACAGTGTTTCATGTTGAATTCCACTTTACAATTACACGACCTGCCCATAGGCTGGGGTTTAAATAGAATCTTTTATTATTTAGCATAGCATCTTTAGCTAGTTAAACCCCAGCCCTTGGGCAGGTAGTGTGACATCTCTTCAATTGTCTGTGGACACTGTCAATAAAAGCTGTAATCTCAAGTAGCTGACTAGTGATGCACAGCAGCTCAGAGATTTGCACAGAAAACATTTCCTGAGAAGCTGCTTGTATGCTGGAGCAATCACCTTATATAAAAAAGAAAGTGAAGGAGAGAAACTACATGTGGCTACCTCAATGAAGGCTTGGTTTGTTAGCCACAGTTTAAATACAAAATGAAGGCTTTGCCATCTTGAAACTAGGATCTTGAGAGAAAAGCCCAAAAAAGAAAAAAAAGAGCAACACTGGGCCCGCAGGAGGAGCAAATGGCTTCAACAATTGTTACACTTAGAAAAGAGGAGTTCTAAACTTAAAAGCTTTACTCATGAATGACTCTGACTCTGTTATCCAGGTCATGGTAATTCCTAAGAGTTTGGAGAAGGTCAACTGGACTTGCTTGAAGTCATGAATATGCTTTATTAGTTTACTGGTATTATGACCGAGCTCTACTATTACACCTAAGAATGAACCTAATCACCGCCTTGTGTTAATTAAACAGAATTTAGAACATACCCTTTGACAGGCCTATACTCACCAATAGTATTACTTTTTCTTGCTTGTTTTCACTGACATTCTCAGTGTCCATCTATCTAAGGTCTACAGTGGAGTCAGTTTAAGTACATCATTTCTTCACGTTTTACTGTCTTTATTGAGAAAATACTTACAGTCATATATATTCCATACTCTGGTATCTTTAGGTGTCACAATACAAATGGTTAAATCTTTTAATGCAATTCATATTCAGTCATTTACATATGGAGAACATCTACTTATTACAATAAAGGCTTTAATGCACAGTCCATATTTTCCCCAAACAGCCAAGTATCAGTCTCAGAGTATCAAAGTAACTGACCATGGCATATCTACATTATCTAATCAAATAAATGTGGTCAGTGTTGTTACAAACAAAGGGAAAATAAAGTAAGCAAAATGAATTAAAATTTCACATTGTGTTGTAAAAGTATGAGCAAATATGTATCATGAAGCGTGAGTTCTGTTTTAGGCAGCCTGGAATGGTGGGACATGCTGGTTTTACCTGAGGAGCTTTGGTCAGAAGAAGAGCCACATCTGGGTTGTTATGCTCTCTGGCCTGGTCCAAAGCTGTGTGCCCCGCCTGTAGGAGCACAAGCACACACACACGCATGCACATACACACACGACATGCCTTTGTTGTTGTACTAATAGAGTTAATGCTGTGGAAAAGTACACGTTTCCATGTGAGCTTACAGATGAGGTACATTTTTTGCTGCATTCTTTGGTCTTTATTCATTTAGTAAAACCTATAACTTCTTTCTGACTTAACTTTCATTTATGGACCCTGGTGGGATTTAACTGACAGAAAGTGGAAAAACAACATCATCTGACTTGCAGTGATCACAGCAGCTAGATTAATAAACATGACTGTGCTGTGTACACTTTACCAACACCAAATGAAAGGATTTCTGTCTATTGAGGTTTCAAGCAGCTACATATAGCTTCTATGTGTGTAATGTTGCCTGGTGCAGCTTTAAATAGACAACATGTAGGGACAGTGTGCTGCTGTGAGATTCCCTCAAGAGGTTGGTAACACAACGGAAATGTGTGCTGACTCGAAGAAGAAGAAAGGCAAAGTGAGTGCACAAACACTTCTTGTGAGCATTAATGATGTAGAAAGAGGCTGTGGGCACTCACATTGTTGCAGATGCGGCTGTCTGCCCCCGCCTCCAGCAGCAGACGTACCGACTTCTTATGATTCAGAGCAGCTGCCACATGGAGTGGTGTGTCCCCAGCCTGCATACACACACGGAAACATAACAAGACACAGTGGTGTGAATGTGGACCCTTTATTTATTCTAAATTTCAAGAGATCAGATGTGTCCATGAACATTAACATTTTATATATTAACAGTGACAAACTCATGACATGTGTGGTCTTTCTAAAAGTGAAATTCTGGACAGAAATTTTCCAAATATGTCAGAAAGAAACTGAACTCCCCCTCCTTGAACCACCACCTTACTGTGGTGTTTGTGTGCCAGAATGATCCCAGGAGCTATGTTGGGTCTCCCATGGTAAACAGGTCCTAAGTGACAGGCCAGACTAAGAGCAGTTCACAAGCCCATCATGAAAAGGAAACCATCAAGAATTATGTTGCTTGGATTGGTTTTACCAGGGCCCCACCCTGGAACCAGACCTGGGGTTGGGGCTCACAGGGTCTTAGCCCACGAGACACGCCCAGGCTCAGCCTGAAACGGTAACGTGGGCCTGCCTTCCAGTAGGCTCACCAGCCGCAGGAAGGTCCATGAGGGACAGGGGCAATGTGGTTTGGATAGCAATTGTGGCAGGGCGCCTCAACGACCCAAACTCTGGACCAAACCTCTGGCAACAGGAACACGGAATGTCATCTCACTGGGGGGGAAGGAGAATAAATTCTGGCAAACCGTCCGGCGCCTCAGAGGGAGGAAGCAGTACTCTGCCAACACTGTTTACAGTGTGGGTGGGAGGCCGCTGACCTCAACTGGGAACATTGTCGTACGGTGGAAGGAATACTTCAAGGATCTCCTCAATCCCACCGACAAGGCTTCCAATAAGGAAGCGGAGGCTGGGGACTGAGGTGGATTCTTCCATCACCCAAGTCGAAGTCAATGAGGTAGTTTGCAAGCTCCTCAGTGGCAAGGCGCCCTGAGTACCTCAAGTCTCTGGATGCTGAGGAGCTGTCTTGTCTGACACGCCTCTGCAGCATTGCATGGAGGTCAGGCACAGTGCCTCTGGAGAATTCGTCCGATAGTCCACCCTCGGATTCAGGAGGAACAATGCGGTTTTTGTCCTGGTCATGGAACACTGGACCAGCTCTATACCCTCCACAGACTCTTGAGGGTTTATGGGAGTTTGCCCAACCAGCCAACATGTGCTTTGTGGATTTGGAGAAGGCATCCAACTGTGTCCCTCGAGGTATTCTGTGGGGGGGTTCTCCGCGAGTTTGGAGTCCGGGATCCTTAGCTACGGGCTGTTTGGTCTCTGTACAACCGGAGTAGAAGCTTGGTTCGCATTGCTGGCAGTAAGTCAGACCTGTTCCCAGTGCATGTTGGACTCCGGCAGGGCTGCCCTTTGTCACCGGTCCTGTTCATAGTCTTTATGGACAGGATTTCTAGGCGCAGCCAGTGGCCGGAAGCAGTCCGGTTTGGGAACCACAGGATTTCATCTCTGCTTTTTGCAGATCATGTTGTCCTGTTGGCTTTATCAAACCAGGACCTTCAGCATGCGCTGGAGCGGTTTGCAGCCGAGTGTGAAACGGCTGAGATGAGAATCAGCACCTCCAAATCCGAGGCCATGGTTCAGAAAAGGGTGGTGAGCCCTCTTCGGGTGGGCTCTTTCCTCGGAAGAGCTGGAGAAAGTGTCTGGGATGAGGGAAGTCTGGGCATCTCTGCTCAGACTGCAGCCTCCGCGACCCGGGCCCGGACAAAGCGGATGAAGATGGATGGAGGGATGGGAACTGAACTCGTTCTTTCTGAGATTCTTCAGTGTTTATATTCAGTGTTAGTGAGTGAGCACACTCTGTCCAGCCACTAACTCACCATATTCTTCTCTGACACAGAGCAAAATGCTCCCAGCAGGATGCGGATCATAGCCACGTGGTTGTAGCGGGCCGCCACGTGCAGACAGGTATCTCCCCCCTGGAAAAAATATTTAGACCATAGCCGCTTTACAAGAATTTACTCTCAAAAGTAAGCATTCAGGTATATTAAATAGATCTATTACAGCAGAATGTGAAAATGAATTCTAATACTCTACGTGGGGCATGAAATTCTATGTCCATTATAATTCAAACAGTCTTCAGTGTACAACAGCTGGCTAACTACCAACTCATCAGCAGCACATTTTCCCTCGTGGATGTTGAGCTACACAGCTTTTGTTGGCCGGGATTCCTTCACAGACTCTTCACAGGCGGTGATGTAACTGCTATATTCAAATAAGTGAAATGAATGTTTCTTTTTTGGTCTGGCGTGTTGAACAAAGTTTGTATTTGTAAAAGTTGTATCATATGATGCATTATTATCATTTACCCAGCACTTACAAAAGATAATAAAAGAGAAAAAAATTGTCTTAATAATAAGATTACTTAATTTAATGATTAAAATAAATCAACTGAAGACAATGCTGATAAACATATAGACAGCTTGAATTGCTTATGAAAAAAAGCAAAAGCAATTCAAGCAATGCAGCAGCTATTTCTCATTTTATACATTTAATACAGAAATAATTTCCTAATTTGAAAAACCCCACAAAACTGATAAATTAACCAACACTAGAAAGGCTTGTTAACTTCAGCCCTGAATCTTTTTAGATGAATGCATAATTTATTAGAAGTCAGCCAACTTTATTTTTATGTCTACTTTTGAGTCCATGTTCTTCCAGTTAATGACAGTATGTCTAAGCACTGCTTCTCCTGCCACAATGTGATAGAATGAAATATTGAAGGCTTGAGTCAGCACATGAGTGAAGTTTTCAACAGTCAGCACGAAGGCTGTGTCTCAAGACAGCTGCTGCTCAGAGGCACCACCAACAACCTCCTCCTGCATTTGTTCTGTACTGAGGAACAGTTTCCCGTGAGGCTGCTGATTACGTTTGAAGTACAAATGTACCATGCTGTGTTTCATAATTAAGTGACTGCTGTGCCATGTAAACAGTACAGTGTGGGAGTAGTGCACTACAGAGAGCGAGCCATCCTCCTCCTGGATTTAAAAACTGCTGGATAACAGGAAGCAGGTAAATGAACAAGTGAGGAGGAAGTAAAGATACTATTTGTTTTCAAAGAGTGTTTTACATAAAGAGACAGCATACTTAGAAAGAAAAGGTTATGAAAGTACAGGTCAGGTGAATTATAAAATAATAATGAAGATCTAAAATGCAGGAATCACTATGTTCACTGGCTGAATGTGACATCAACAAACTCCCATTTCACTTAACATCCAGTTGCTTTTCACAAGGTCTGGAGCCCATAAAAGCTGTGACTCCATCAAAAGAGCTTGTAGTAGACCATGTAGTTCTACATGGTAAAGCACATGTAGTTCTACACAAGGCTGAAAAGCAACAGTTATGTGGCAATGACAAAATGATGTTTAAAAGTTCTACTATTTAGACAGAGCTGAAGGATGTGTTTCTATATCTGAATAACTGCAGGCTGCGTCTTCATCCATCTCATGAACTCTGGCAAGTGATTGTGGTGGCAGCAGCACCCACCACGCTCAGCTGGAGACTTACATGGTTCTTGCTGTCAGGCCTTGAGCCTCCCAGGAGCAGAACCTTGGAGCTCTGAGCATGACCATTCTGACACGCAAGGTGGAGAGCTGTATTTCCTGCCTGGAAACAAGAAGGGAGATCCAGAGTCAGTTCTGTGATTTGTTAGTGTTTACTCGGGTAGGTTTCTTGCTGTCCGCTAATGTGTTTTCCCAGCTTGGGATCAATACAGTCTGTCTATCTATCTGTCTGTCTGTCTGTCTGTCTGTCCGTCTGTCTGCCTGTCTGATCCAGCTACACAATTTGTAGATACTGTGGTAACATCCTTCATCTGGTAATCATGCTAAAACTTAATCGAGACTTGGAGAGAGTGAAGAAGATTGTGAAGAAGTTGAAGATCAGTGAAAAAGATAAAGGAGACCTAAAGAAGAGAGAAAAGACATAAAGACAAAATGAACCCCAAAACAGAGGAGAGGACAAGAAAGAAAGACTCATTTTGTTAATGTGTCTGTGAAGGTATTTCTGAGCCTTATGCATTGGAACTGTTCATCCTGAACAAATACCATTCACACAAAACCAAGTAAGGCTGTGGCAGCTAAACACCTGAGTGTATTGAAATGAGGAGGTGTTTTATTGCTTATTAGTTCCACTTAATTTGTAAAAAGGATGAATGTTTACTAAGTTTCATAGTGTTGCTTTAAATTAAAAACTGACTATAGGTATTCTGTTTATAGAAAAACCTTAAATCAATGTGTGATTGAAGGTTGATAATTCTGTAGAATCACCTTGTTTTTAGCATGAACATTGGCTCCTGCCTTCACCAGCAGTTTAACAGACTGGCTGAAGCCATGCCAGGACACCTCATGGAGGGCTGTGTTGCCATCCTGACAGAACAAAAGACAAAACTCCACATTAACAACAGCCAGACTGACAGACTTGCATTGGTATACTGATGAGATTCAATCAGTACAGCAGAGTCACATCGTAGTCATCACTCCACTCCACTGGATTTCTGTGGTTTACAGATTCACCATTTTATTCCAATAATTTCTTCTGCTTCTCCTGCCACTTCCTGCAGATGTTTCACACAAGCCAACCAGGAAAGAGAGAGAGCATGCCCTTTAAATTAAAACGTATGTAAAATAAAGATAAAACATAGATTTTTTAAAAAGATTAAAATATTCTTGTTACACATGGGAAATAATGAATAAAGGTGTTTAATAGGCACACATTTTAAAGAAAGCTTGGTTCTTTTTAGGTTAAGAAACTTTATAATACACTGATAATTCAACTCTATGGTGTATTCCTACTCCATTCAACAGGATGTAGTAGGAAGCAAAAGGGCAAGAGGGCATTATTAAATTATGGTATTACTGACTGTTTTATTTTTATTCACCCACTGGTACAACCAAAATACACTACTAATGCACTATTTTTCAGCATGTTAAGCGTATTGAAATAAAATACAAGACAAGCCCAGTAAAATTTGAGATATAATTTAATAATAATACCTTATAATCCTTGTAGGTTTAGCGATGTGAACAGGTCATTTTTCTTTTCACTGTGACTCTAAACACACTACTCTACTTTTCATGGGGGAATTAGGCTTAACAGATTATAGGCACGCCGGTTCCTCTGTGATTATCAGATGCTTTAATGCAGTCATTATGTTGGCTTTGAAATTCCCCGTTCTTCCAACTGACTGGAATAGTGGTGCCATTTGCCTGTGTGTGTGTGTGTTTGTGTGTGTGAGTGTTTCGGTCTTTTGATCTGCACCTTGTCCTGCCTGTCTAGTGCACACCCTTCCTGGATCAGAGCATTGATGACGTCACTGTTTCCCACCACAGCAGCCCGGTGTAACGCTGTTTGCTCCCCCTGCCAACAGTCACACACACACACACACACACACACACAGAAGAAAAGAATTTCAATGAAAATTACTAAAAAAAAACAAAACATCAAGATATAAGAGTTTCATCTATTTTCATCACTGAAGGAATAGTTTGTTTTTTGCTTTTTTCCATGCCGTGTTAAAGTGGAGCTTATATATGAATAAACATTTTTTGTATGTCAGTACATGCAGTCTGAACTTAGCTTCCCTGAATTTTAATCCATATCAGACCTATTTAAAACAAATACACCCTTAAATTTTTCCATAGCTGGAGCACACATCTGATAGACATACTTATCAAGTCTGAATTTACAATTCCAGGAAGTAAGGAAGTTCAACATTTTGGGAAATACTTTAGGAAAAACGTATTTGTTTGTTCACATTCTCTGAGAGTGAGATGAACAGAACTCAGATGTCAGGTTTCCATCCAAATGTAGCGCAAATTTTCTATTTTATAGAAATTCAGGAAAGGAAAACTATTTCAATGAATGTTTACATCAACTGGAGTCTGTCCATCAAAAGAAACAGTTGTTGATACTAATTCTCCAGTTAGTTGTCATTAAACCAATGCAGAACGAGAGAGCATTATCAAAGAGCTTCAGTCATTGCTCAGTCTGTGGAAAAAACATTAGACATTCACTTCAAAGCACAAAATGCATTGAAGGTTATGTCTTTACATGGAGTACAGAGCTGCAATAAGGATGCAGAAAACCTAGTGTAATGTTAGACAGGAAACACCAACCAACACCTCTAAATTTATATATATACTTACATCTTGTGTTTTTTGATACATACACTCATAGAAAAGTAAGAGGGTCAATTCAAGGTTTATCAACAAATGATGTGCTGGATTTGTGAACAACATCTGGATACAGTCACTCTGTGCAACATCAGACTCTTGTTGTCACGGTAAGGTTCCCGCATTTGGCACAACTGTGCCTGTATACAGACCAAAACCAAAACTTGCTGGAGACACTGCCAAGAAGTGCTGGACAGATGGGCACACTGCCTGTTCATCAAGAAAAAATCCCTGCATGAACCTTTGACCATGTTTACACAAACATTTCTGGCAGGCACAAAGGCCTCCCCTGCCCCCAGCTGAGCCCTGCTACTCCTGCCTGCCCACCCCAGGGTGGTTTAAAGGTTAACCACTTAAAGTGTGGACAGCTGAAGCTATAGCTGTAGCTTCAACAGCTTCACAGTCCAGATGATTAAATCTTGAAAAATATATATCTCAACTCATCTTGACATCTTACATGGAAAATGTGTTGATGGTGTGGTAATCAACAAGATATTATTTCATTGAGATTATATTTTGATTGGGTAATGACGGCCCTATCCAGATGACAGGGAAGCATAAAATACAGCCAGAGAGACACTGAAAGCTGACATAAAGGAGGCAAAGCAGAGACATCAGGAGAGTGGAGAGACACCTAAACACCAACAACACCAAAGATATGTTTCAGGTGACCCAGAACATCAGAGGATTCGAAAGCAGGAGCACTCCATCATGTGTGAGGCCACATTGTCAGGTAAACTTAACACATTTTATGCTTGCTTTGATCTCCTCAACAACAACTTGATGTCATTACTGACAGTTTTAACAATTCACAGTCATAAGAGACAGGACACTATTGTCCCTGAAGTCTGCAGTGTCAGCCCCATTCTGATGAAGAGTTTTGAGAACGTGGCTCTGCAGAACACCTTCACTCACCGATAAAATCATAAAGCTGTTTAACGCTTTAGTTTGTGTGCAGATTCAACACATGAGATATAAATGATCAATTAATGAACTTTAGATGTGTTGGTAGGTGTATCTTTGAACTTTGGATAGAGTCAGACTAGCTGGTTCCTGCTTCTAGTCTTTGTATCACCAGCATAGCTGAGCCTGGTATTGTTCAGCTATTCTCTCAGAGTAGAGGCATTTTCCAAAATGTTGAATTGTTCCTTCACTGCAAACAATTGAGAATTTCCTTTATGAAATAAAGTATCTATCCATCTATATAAAAAATAGGTTGTGCTGCTTGAGTGGATCAATGGCCGGCCTTCTAAAAAGAAATATAATAACATTTAAACATCAATGCAATTTCTCATTTTATAACATCATACCCTTCAGCATTGCATCATTGTAAACAAGCTGGGATGGATGGATGGATGGATGGATTGATGGATAGATCCATCCCATTGACTCACGGACATCAGTAACTATACAAAAAATCTTATCTTACCAAAAAACAAACTATTCTTTTACATGCTGAGGTCTGTAGGCTCATTTTAACAAACCATTCACTCCCAAACACAGCAGACTTCCCACTGACTTAAGGAGTACTGATGTTAATACAGTCCCAATACCACAGTTATACAAACCAGGGTAGTTAATCTCAGCTCTATAATCTCATGAGTCCACAGTGGTTTGTATAACCATATGAAAAAAGCACACAGTCCCAGGAAAAAGGTTCAGCTCACATTTATGCTCAGCCATAAATGGAACTCTTGCATACAGAGCAGATTAGTGATGAGTGACATTAAGCAGGTCAGGTTTAACATTAGAGCTCAGGAAGAAAGAGCAATGAGCAATGATTTACATGAGCCAGAGAGAAGAAAGAGAAGAGGAGGAGGGTCACTCCAAGCTAGATATAAACCAAGCACAGCAGCAGTGGTGGAGGAGTGGAGCTTGTTCAGGGAAGGAAGGATGGGGGGACGGATTTCCACTGGCTCAGTGAGAGCAGTTTTGGCTAACCTCCTTCACTCCCCCTGATCTTCCAGGCTTCTTTGCCAAATGTCTTCTCCCCTCCTCCTCCTGTCTCAGTCTGCACCTCCTGCTCCCTCCAGTCCTGGAGGATGTACTGCAGCCTGTTGCGGAGCTCATTGACCACAGAGAGTGAATTTGGCATTGCCAGAGATCTGGGTTATCACTATCTGTGGGAAAGGGGGGCTTACATCCAGGGGGCAATCCCACAAGTGGGCAGTCCAAAGAATCCCATTCAAGGCCACTGGAGGTCATTAGACCAAATTTATCTTTGTTTTAAAAAAGAAAGTCTAATGACAAAAATGTTTCCAATAAAACAGAACTGAAAACAAAATAATGCAGTTCACTGGTAGTCACAGATCAGGACTGCAGTATGAGAGCTGGAGGTGGGTGAAAAGTGGAGTTGAGAGATGGATGGATGAAACTACTCACGTCGTCTTGGATGTCCAGGTCACAGCCAGCTTTGAGCAGGATACGTACAACCTCAATATGACCTTTGTAGGCCGACAAGTGCAGGGGGCTTCTGCCATACTGTGGACAAAAACACACACACAATTCAGCCTGGTGGACAAACAAACTTGTCTGCCTCTGCAGGGAGTTAGTGTACTTATGTTAAGCACTCTCTGCTAAAGAAACCCAGAACTGCTATCCTACCCACAGAATCATAGTCCAGTCAGTCAGATAGTGCTGCAGTGTAAGTAACAGAGGTTACAGTTTGTTAGGCACAGCTGAAGACAATCTTTTACAATGTACAATCAACTGCAGTAATGAGTCAACTGAAAACAAACACATTCTTAATCCATGGTTTAAGAAAGTAGAGCACCATCTGCACAGCTGTTCATGTCAGCTGAGTAGAGGCTAACCCCTGCTAACCTCTGCCAACATAAGGAACTGTGCATTGGTAGTAAACCAAAGATGTTACTTAACTTTGAGGGTCTCCAATTAATATAGAAAGGCAAGTTGCTGTTAAATCTTTAAATCTTATCTCAGTAATGCTATGAGCTCTTCAGATGAATCCAATCTACTTATTTTCACAACTCTGTATTTCTCCATTGTGGCTCTTTATTACTAACTAAATTATATCTCAGCTATGTATATATATAACAACATCTATCTACCTATCTATGCAAGTATGCAAGTATGTGTGTGGCTTACCACCTTAGCTAAACAAATTTCCAAGGGTAAAAACACTGTCTGGGCCAATCACACCAAAAGCATTTGTGTAGATAACTGCCACTAGAATTAAATACATTTTTGTACCTTGTGTAAACTGAAGACAACATCCTGTGGTTTGGGAAAACACACCAGCTGGAAAGCACCAATGTCGTACGTCATCTCAACCCCGTAGGGTGGGGGGTTGAAATGACGTAAGGAATGTGAATAGTGGAAAACAATATTCTGGCTATTTGCATACAGAATCTAGATATCAGACTAATTTTCGGTGGGAGGATTAGTTTAAAAGCTCTAAACACATCTTAACATCCTGAGCATTACCTGCAACATAATGGCCCACATGAAGAAGAATGACAGCAGGATGTCAGCTTGTAGGTAACCATTCAAATTTCAAACACAAGATCATAGTGATCTCTGTTAATCTGTAATTATACTGAGTAAATACAGTTTAATTACAGATCAAGTGTGTATTCCCACACAACAGCATAAGCTGCTTTACACCGCAGGTATTATTTTGGTGCTTGGGGGTTCATGCTTTGTTTGGGTGCGGCTCCGCTCTGCTCTGTATTTATGTGGTCCTCAGATTGAGTTACGCTGGGCCTGACTTGGAGGGAAGCCACCAGCCGAGCTCAGGTAAACAGCGGGCCTGAGGCCAGCAGAGAGCCTCTGTTGTCTGCAGACTGACTGAGGGGCTGTTTGTGGCTCTGTGGCCTGGTTTGACTGTGGCAGTCAGTATGTTGGGTTCATGTCTTGCTGATCTGTTGACTCTGTCTCAGTCTCTTAACTGAGGAAGTTGGGATGATCTGCTTTCAAAAATATTTGTTTCATTGTCAAATGTTTTCTTTTAAAGGTTCCCTTCAGATAATTTTTTTTTACTTCCAGCAGCAACAGAGTTTTTTTTTTTTTTTTTTGGAGTGGTTCCCACTTTGCTTATCTCATGTGCAAGGGCATACAAGGATGCAAATACACACAGGTGATGCAATATACATTCTTACTGATCCTGTCACACTATTCCACTGATTTCATGTTAATAAAAAGATGCTTTTAGTGAACAAAGTTTTGTCCACTGACTCTAGAAAATACCATTGTTTTTGTGAAACAGGACTCAAACATATGCTTGAGAATTAGGCTCTTATGTAAAGAACATTGCCTGATGTACTGTACTGTATTATTTTAGCTTATCAAAGATATGTTGTCATATGTCATTTCACAAGGAACAAAAAAGGGAGCACAAAGTCATGGCGAGTGTCTATGTCAGAGTTTGTCCACCAGAGAGCAGTGAAAAAAAATGTTACTTCACTTCACATACTTCACTGATCTCTCCTATATTCCCATGTTAGTTTTGTTGTACTGATTAAGACATTACAGCTTAAGCTTTATCTGTCTTATCTGACATGTAGTTCGATGACATCAGAGTGAAAACACCTGTGCTTTTGTGCAGAGCCATTGATTGAAATTAAATGGGACTCTTTCTGTTTCTGCTTTTCTTTTATGTTAAAAAATTAATACTGACTCATATATCACTCCTTGAATATCAATATAGGTTCCTGCTTCACAAATTCAGTAGCTATCTAATGTTGTAAAAGCTCTTAGATCAATGTCCATTAACAAGCTTTTTCTGGAATAGAATACTATCCACGTACAATTTAAAATGATTGTTAAAATGTAATAACAACAAAGACAAGACAATGTAATCTGTCACATTAATTCCTGATTTAAAAAAAAAACAAATCAGATCAACCCTGTCACTGAGTGTTTGACCTCTGACCTCTTGAGATTATAAACCCAAGGTCATCAGGCACTGCACTCTGAACCATGATCTTCTTACTTTCTTCCTTCTTCACATTTTCTTCTTCATTTTCAGCCTCATCTATCTCCCTCCTTTATCATGTTCGCCTTCATTTCATCTGTTTTATGTTTTCTCAGTCTCAATCCATCATATTAGGCTTCCAAAAAATATTCCTACATTCCTTTTCCTGAGCAGAGGAATGTTTCATATGAAACTCTGCCCCCTTTATCCTGGATTAAGCTTTCATAATGGCATCCTGCCAAAATACCCAAATACAGCTGGTTGAAACAAAATCATCAGAGTGAGCAGCAGCACATGCAATATTGTTGTAGTTGTTACAATATCATGGCATGTTCCCATGGAAAATTGGTTTACAGTGCCATAAGAGAGAACACAAAGCACATAATACACAATATAAACACCCAGTATAAAGCATTCTCACAAGGATAATGTCCAGCTCTGGCTTCACATCTGCTGTCTTTTCATCTCACCTAAAATAGGGAATGATCATAAAACCAACAAACTCATTTACCGGTGTGCCTGAAAGTTTGTCTCTCAGCAACAAAAGTTGAAAAAATTAACATGCAGCACAATCGAGAGGACAACTGATGATAAAGAAAATGTCTCAACAGCAGGGCTGTTCAGATTAACAGTGAGGATCTCCAAACTTGCCAGTTAACCTTCATTTCTTCAGTATTCTTTGGTATTTCAGTAATTCATAACAGGTATGACTACATTAGGCTTCTGTCCAATGACACCAGCCCACCCTGAGCCATAAAAAACAATGTAATGTCACAAGTATAGGAATCCAATTGCCAACTCTCTATGAGAGCTAGGCTGTGGTTTGTAATATGGTAATGGAATATTCTATACAGCTTGGTGCCACACTACAAGAACTCCGAAGGCACTTGTTGGTATCTAAGGGAAGGGTTAATTAATCTACTAATCTAATTAAATATGCCAGCACTACATCAGTGATACAGCAAGGACCAAAATCACTCAATATCCACTGGAGAGGTCCAGGGTCATTGAATGGGCGTCAGTGAATGACTGCAAAAGATATTTTTAACAAAGGAAGCAAATGTTGTCTAACAGCTAACACCTGAGGCTGTGGACTATTACATCACATACTACATATGAGAAAATGACTTCTGAATCTTTATTTATTTCCAAGAGATGTGAGAACTAAAATGAAAGAGTAAAGCAAGGCCTCAGGGAGCTCCAACTCAAGCTGTCACTGTGTGTGTGTGTGTGTGTGTGTGTGTGTCGGCCTGAAAGCCAGTCAGTGTGGTCCATCTGGCCATACAGCAGCTCAGCTATGTTACTGTTAAACATCTGGCTGTTTATATCACACTGCCAACTTCTAGTGTAGGTAACTGTGTGGAAGATGTATGGTCAGTCAGTTCACACTCAACTGAATCAAAGGTACATTTACTGTCAGCTGATGGAAGCTTTTTGTATGAGGAAGTGAGAATGAGCTCACCGTACAGTACAAGGCCAATCAAAATTGATGTACTGGCTGATATCAGCTGACTGCAGAGATATCAGTATAGCAGCCAGTATATGTTGGCTGAAATGCAAAAGTAGGTCTGAGGTAAAGAGTGTTACAACGAGTGTAACAAACGTAAGGAGCTGTGTCAAAATAGTTTGTTAATTTTGTACGTTTATGTAAATATAAATGAATTAAGCCATATAGTAGAAACAACACAAAAAGCAGTGACACGTAATTTACAGAAATTTGTCACACATTTACATTAAGGAGTTAGAGCAAGGGTCCAACAGAAACATAAGAAAAAAACATCTCACTTCCTCATCTCTCAGATCACACATAGTGGATGTCTAAGGATATCCTTGTATAACACACACAATGGAACAAACTTAAAAATGATGAGAGAACTGAAGCAATGGGCAAATGTTTTGAGTGAGACACTATATGAAAACTGGGGTGATAAACAAAAATCAAGTCAAATACCCCACCACTGAATCAATCAACAGCTAAAAGGCAGATTTGGGCAATACTGTTAGCCTGTCCAAAAATATTCTATACCCCAATTGTGTGTATGTTTGTGTGGATTGTGCAATATGCCCTACAGATTATTATGTGCCACTGAATCACACAGCACTCTTTTTTCTTGTCTACTTGGAGCCTAGGTTATGTTCGGTTTACTGGGCACTATGACGCTTTTTTTTCTGCTTTGCGTGACATCAGAAGTAGTAAAACCAAAGAATTTCAGACATAGTGGAGAAGCAATGAATCAGAATTCACAGAAAGGAATGACTGCATGTCATTATTGCCCTGGTTACACAAAGAAAGAAGCTAAATGTGGCTCAAATCTTGTTATGCTGGAATAATTTTTATTAGTAACTTGATGGGTTGTGCTCATATGTTAGAGGCTCCAGTGCTGCTAACCCCTTCATGCTCTGTTTTGTCTCTAATTGATTTAAGTGATGCAGATGAGCCCATGCAAAACGTGTTGCTGGATATATTATGCTTCATGATGTCCGAACAGATCTGAGGCCTGTACTACAAAGCAGGATCTGGGGATAGTGAGATAACTTGGGGTTTAACCTTGGGTTTTCAAGGTTATGTCAGATAAGAGATCCACACATATGAAAGCACCACCTACTGACCAATAAACGCTCATGAAAAGTGGAATCAACAAATCGCAGACAATCCTGTGGAGCTTTGCTGATGATATTTTATATGAGAGATATACAGCAGATTGTGTTTGGAAAGAATGACATATCTGGGTCAGGTTTGTGAGCTGTACGTTTCCATACATACATACTGCAGACGGTATATACACTGACTTGTATTGCTTTGCTCATTTCGTTTTAATTTCCTGTTGGCTGTAGCAATGCTGGGTGTAGCAAGAGACTGATTGAAGCACTGAAGCTCTTCATACTTTATTAAAATTCTAGTTTGTTCTTCCTTTGTAAAATATGGCTCTCTGACGCCAACTGACTTTTTCAGGTTTGTCATGTGCTTCTCACCCCGTATATGTGACTACACTCACAACTAGAATGAAGAACCCTAAGTTTCCGAGCTGGTTACCAGCGTCATTTGACTGCCGAGCTTCACTACAGTTGTTAGGCTTAGTGAAGCTGGATGATGAAAAGATGGCCTGGGTATGTTAAATTGGCTTCATAGTACAGGTCTCAGATATCTTAATTAATTTTGGAAAAGTTATGTTGTGGTCTGACCAACCAATGGACCCTGCTAGCTCTGGAGCCAGATGGTTAGCGTGCAAAAATATCCTGTCTATAACTTTATAATTGCATATTCTATAAACCAAAAGTCCATAAACATAAAAAAATGGCAAAAACAACTGTGAGTTTTAAACTGCCAGCTGAGATTATGGGACCCCACTGGTAAGGGACAAAAAAACAAAAACAAAGTATCCAGCAGCATCATTCATCTTATTACGACCACTCTCTTACCTTGGTGACAGCTACTTTAGCGCCCTTGTTGATAAGCTGGACCACATTGTCAGCCTGTCCCTTGTGTGAAGCTATGAGGAGGCGCTCAGAGAGTGCGAGGACCTCAGCTGCATCCTGCTGGCTCATGAAGCAGGGCGAGTGATGCTGCTATCACGCTCGGACACGGGCTCCAGATGTAAGGAAAGGCAGCTTTGGCGATGATCTCCTATGTCCTCTAACTCATGGTTAGCTCCACCGCAGCCAAAGGTGTCAAAAAGGAGCTGGAAGAGCTGCTGTTTCTTCTGTTGCTACAAATTGCACAAACTGCCAGGATCCCTCCCCTTCATCCTCTCAGATGCTGGGAAGAGAACAGGAAACACAGACTGAAAACAAGCCTATTCACATTAACCTGGCAAACAGGAAATAGGGATGGAATGGGCAGAGTGAACTGACACCCCTGATGTCCAGGTGGTTAAACTGGAGTGCAGTCCTTGTGGAACCATGAGATTTGTACAGGAATAAATCACAATGAGCACCAATAAGAGAGAATGCGTGGTTGATGTACTGCAACACGAGCCCTTCACACACAGTAACATGAAACGAAACGCAATCAGATTTCTGTAACACACTCGGGGAAAGAAGAGTGACTAAAAGGAAAAAGGCTGACATACCTCAAGTGTCTGATTTATTATATTTATAACACACAAACAGACAGACATGGAGCTGTCATACAAAATATCCCACTCTACAAGCTCACTGGGATGCATTCCTGCCTAATTATGCATGTCACGAGTCTCTCAAACAGATCCTGTTATATCCCTGCTTGCTTCATGTTCTGCAGAAGACCACTGACACTATCTTCCTTCTGGAAAAGGCCCAGAGAAAATATCTAGAATGAATCAACCTTTCTCTGAAAGAGTTGATCCAGATTTGAGGTTTCTGTGAAAACTATTCTCAGTTCCAGTCATTATCCTAGTAGTGAAACTCCCATCTGGAGACTTGCAAGGAGTGCACCTGTAATTAGTCTGACCTTTGTCTCACTGTTCACCTTTCAACCAACCAGGAGTAACAAAGTTAAAGGAAAATGTTTTATTAGTACTTGGGTTTTTCAGGATGCAATGTGACCTCCAATTTTTTCTTTACTTTCTATGTTTACATTTTGTTTAAGCCACCATAACAAGAGAAATTCCTTTCCACTAAAATAAGATGCTGGTTCTGATTCAGATTCAGCCTAAATCACAATCACATCTACGCACAAACTACGCTCTCCTCCACGGCTCAGCTTCAGCCCTGCTCATAGTATTGGTGCTAGCAGCATGTACCCAAAATAAATGAGTCAGGATCAACTGTAATTAGATTTTACTGTTCTGAATTCTAAAATGATTTGAATTATTAACACCCAAAATGGAAAAAAAGTTTTGCCGCTTCAGTCTATTACATGAGGGGGTCGGATCATAGACTCTAATATTCCACACACAATCCTCAGTTCTTCTCACTTTAATTATGACATTTTGGTCCTCGGACTTACCTCAGTTATGAGATAGTTCTATAACAACTACTGACAAACTAAAATATATGAAAACATTAATGGCTACAGAGGATCAGAGACACAGCCTGTGCAGTGAAAGTAATCTGTAGTACAAACAAAGCATGCAGAAATATACAGTCCACTATTGAGTATGCTGGCTGAATGAAATCCAAGACAGGTTTAAACAAGCTAACAATGTTCCACAATATTTAAACCTGTTTATTTGGAGGATTAAACTGAAAGTGAGCAAACCTGAAATGTTGCCAATAATCTCTCACTGCACAGGGAAAAACATGCAGAGTTCTGCACAAAACTACAGCAAGTCTGGAGAGTCCAAAATGAAAGGAAAGGTAAAGCTTGATGGACGTGACAATGGACAGGTTGGATAATAATATTAACTGTAATCTGTTTTGTTCTCTCTCAAAAAAGTCTGAGTAACCTTAGTGTTGTTTTGTTGCTACATTTAGAGAAGAATAAACTTACATGCAAATATCTAGATTAAACTACCATCAGTATACAGAATAAAAGGCTTAAAATCAGCTCCAACTTCACCAACTATGACAGTAACATGTTGCCTCCATATTACTGCATCAGTAATAATAAATCTTTTATATAATACATGATAGTTTGACTCACAGAGGCTTTTTGGAATAACAAATAGCTATTTCTTACTTATAAAGGAGTATTATAAATTACACACTTGAATCTTTCAGCATCTGAGTACCAGTCACAAACACACCCACAGCACCATGACGTCCGTATCATCACTGTCAGACACGTCTTTCTTGTGACTGAGTTAAGTAGTGTATCTGGAATCTGTGCCTCATAATTCTTTCTGTGTGTGCCTAATGATGAAGCTCAGTGCTTATTGTACTACAGGTAAGGAAGAGATGTTTTTGTTCCCCGGATTTTAATGGCCTTTTTTATTTCCAGTCTGTCCCCTGACACACGTGTTTTGGTGAGAAACAGACTACACAAAAACAACATTTGTACAGTGCCTTTAAATGCCCAGAAAAACAGTCTTATTTGAGTGGCACCTGCTTCCATACTCGCTGTCTCAGATGAAGTCTCAGTGTATTCATTTATACACACGCTGACAGATGACAGCGACAGCAGGCACATTGAAAAGTCTGTTGCCTTTGGAGCATAATAAATATTTTTAATCTGGGTGAGTATTTGCTGTATGTCAAGTACTTTATCACCATTTATCAGTCCTGAGTCATAACACGAGCAGGTCATAATGTGAATGAGTGAAAACAGATGTTCCAAGCATGTCCTGACATGAAGACTGTGATTTAAGAGCCTCTATTGCATGTTATTTGTTACGTGTGAATTCTCAATTATATTTATCAATATGCTACAGGGTTTGAGCATTGAGGTAGAAAATGACCATACACAAATACATGATCCATGAGGTGTTTATTGGCTGTTAAAGTTGGAGTGGGGCCAGGATAATCCATGGCCTCTGAGCTCACTAAGCAAAACACAACACACATGCACAGGAAGGGGACTAACTTCTAAATAGTTGAGTTAAGCTGTCAACAGAGTGTCTCTGTTCTTCAAGAGCTGAACACACAACAAAACAGGCAGCTCTATCCAACGGCCACACATTCACGCTCTGTTGATAAAACCTTAACACACGTGCTTCTTCAAGAGCTTTCCACACACTGCCGATAAGAAGAGGCCTCATTAGGAATGTCTTAAGTATGTTATAAATATAAAATAATTATAATAAATACTATTTTATTATTTGCTGTCACACAAATTCAGTACAAATAAAAGTGATAAGCTCACATACTTAAACACTTTTGCACACTGTTTGTGCAGGAAGCAGCCTCGTGTTCTCGGCATGAACTTGTTGAACATTACATTTCTCTGAAGGAGGAAGACAAAACAAGTGGCTGCATTTTCAACTTTTCTGCCTTAAGTCCTTTCATCACAGCCACAGCAGGCTCCTTCTCTTTCCCATAGCACTGCTTCAGTCAAAGTTCTCACAGTCTTTGAGTTCATCCAATATTTGCCCGCTATTAACTGGATTAATGTTGGTGTATGATGCCAGGGTCAGATTATAAAGACTTCCCAGCATGTGCCCCTGATCCTGCTGTGAACTTCAGCGGGGCTGCATCTCATCTCTAAAGCACTGCTTCTCAAATTTCTCTGGTGTGCCCCCGTTTCACCTCCCAAATTGAATGCAATCTTATTAATTATAACAATACTGAAACTAGAAACAAAGGGAGGTGACAGGTTTACTGAAATAACACTACCATCAGGCAGATGTTTCTGTTGTACAGAATGCTGAGTGTGGTTATCTTCTGATGAACAGTATCACTTTATTTTGTCTTTGTCAAAACTGCACTGCAAACAGTTCACCTGAACTTTTGCTGTCTGAATAAATGTGGCTAGGGTCAATCCTGACAGGATGTCCAGCAGCAGAATTATCTGCACCATAGACTGACTTTTCAATGGCCATTTTTAACAGATATTTTGCTGACAGGGGTATCGATCAGAAAATGCCTCAATGTGTCATTCTAAAGGGCAGTTACAAAAGAGAAACTGCTATTTTACTTTTCTGACATAATTTCAAACAGGCCTTAAACCACTGTGGGTAAAAGCTCCAGTTGATTTTCAGGACAGCAAAGCTACAAAGTTGGAGAGATTAGTTTATGGATAATTGAGACACAGTAAGGATGATGTATGATATACACACTGTAATTCAAATTCAAATTTAAATTCAAATTCAAATTTTATTTATTTAAAGCCCAAAATCACAAACATTGTTTGCCTCGGAGGGCTTTACAATCTG
>JBAJHX010000031.1:782534-796705 GCA_037176925.1 Amniataba percoides | reverse complement strand
AAAGAAGAAACCTGAGGAAGAGCCACAGATGAGGGATCCCTCTCCCTGGGACGGACAGACGTGCAATAGATGCCACACTGCTGCAGAAAAAAACATTTTGCATGTTTGTATGTCAAGTGATACTAATACTACACAAGCTGTATGAGCTGTGAGAAGGATTAGTACTTTGTAATCATTAGTTTCCACAGGGGCATTACAAAAGCATACGTACATCTGGTAACCTGAGACAAACACAGGATGTGAGAGACAGTGAAAACAGCATTTTCATCTCAACACTGCTTGTACAGCTCCACTGTGCAGAGGAAGAGGCATGCCCCATCTGATCTCTGGAGTCTAATCTGTGATGACAGTCCCTGTGTGTGTGTGACTGTGTGTTTCATTACCGGAAACACAGCACAGAAAGAGATGACATGCTACAGATGACATCAACGAGACAGATTCACAGCGCTGCAGGCATACACATAAATTCAGAGAGAGAAATGGATTACTTCCAAGTCATTAGCCCTTCACCTCAGCTCAGCGATAAAACATGGCTGTGCAATACAGTTCCTCAGCCAAAGGATTTCCACTGGACACGGATTCAGTTTTACAACAGAAGAGTGTCATACCTTCTCCACCAAATCTCTGATGATGGAGACTTGGTGCAATGCTTACACAAGAAACAAAGGTTTCCTCTGTGGAGTCCTTCCTTACCATAAGCACTCTAAATGTTACTGGATCAAAACGGTACAATAGTCCAGTTATGCACAGAGAAAAATGAACTGTCATATTGGTGCTTGGTCGACTGGCCTTCAGTCTTCACAGATGGTACTGTGAGGGAAGTGTTTCTTTAACAGAGCTTGTGAAAAAAGAATTACCAGATGGACTCTCACTGTGAAAATGGTGTGGATGTATACCTGCTTAGACAATACAAAAAAATATGAACCCTCTACAGAACTACTGTTCTGTATTGGAAGCAATTTAAATAGTTAAATAACAGTTAAAAACCACAACATTAAGTTATCATAATGGTTTATGCTGATATAGTAGTGAGTCTTTGTGCTTTAGAAAACATTTACTTGTTAAGGAGGGTTCAGCTGCCACACAGTATGTTCCAATGTACTGTTAAATAAAAATCATAATAAGCCATTCCTCCAAACTGACTATGGGCCTTGACAATTGCAATTTCACTTCCTTCAAGCCTCCTGTATTTTGTATAACTGCTCACAAATCAGTCAAAAACATATGCTCCACTGCAATCTGTGCCCATGGAGTTCCATGGGATTCACCTTTACCCTCTCATCCGTTGGACACTTGGATTTCCTCTCTAACACCCTCTACTGGACTTCCATTATCTCCAATGACCTGCTCTCTAAAGGTGTTAAACCTTTGGGAGTGATCAGCACTTGGAAGAGTGAACTTGAGGGTAAGGGTTGTAATCCGGCCTGGGACAATATTTGGATCAACATACCTACAACATACCTATCTCATCAAAGAATCCAGCACATCAACTTATTTATTAAAGTTTGTGCACAAATTTTGTGTCACACCATGCAGATGCTTTACAATGAAACTGGCAGATGATCCTAACTGTACAAAATGTAATCAGGACATTGTTGGCACATACGAATGCCCCTCTGTGTCTGGCCTCTGGTCAGAGGTACATAGTTGCCTTGAAAATATTTTGGGATTTCCCATTCCCAAAATAATGGCTAAACCATTCTAGAGACACTGCTCTTTTAGAAAGGTCATTGGCTGTCATACATAAAGAGCGAGCATCTACTGTTATCGGTTCTCTTTCTCTGTCTCTTTTTTTTTTTAATGGCAAGGCAATGGCACCATGTTTGTAATACAGTGTTCAAATTGTTCAATAAAAAGTTTTTCACAAAAAAAAACAAAAAACATATGCTCCAGTGAAAAGCATCCCCAATGTGTTCAGTCCTACAACACACACATGCAGAAAATCTAAAAAATGAGAAGATGTTCCTGTAATCTGCAGGGTGAAATGCAAGACTGACCTCAGGTTTACATCCAACAAATATTCTAGAAACATTCCCATTTCCTAAAAATGTAAATCAGACCACACAAAGTGTAATGCCAAAGAATGCATGAAAAACCTCACTCTCAGAAATCAATTCACTTGAGCTGAAAAGGGTGCTAATTCACTATGGTAACATTTGAATGACTCCCTCCTGCCATCTGAAAACTGAATAAGATTAAGCAAAGGGGGGAATTCTCTCCCCAACTGCATTCCATCTGATTCTCCAGAAGATCCTGTTCAGTCAGAGACTGGTGCACACAAAGCAGGCCTGGCAGTCGCAGTGAGGCTCCTCACATGCAGCTAGGCAACGGGGCTTTTGTGCAAACTTTTGGAACTTAGGACTCAGCTCAGAAACAAGAAATGCCAAGCCCTTGCTTTACACATGGCTCAGGGAGGAGGCCCTGGAGAATACTTATTAACCTGCTCATTCGTGAAAAACAGCCGCCTTCTCATGCAGTCACTCTGGAGATGGAAGCAGTTATTCTGCTTTCCACTGTTAAAAAAACTAAATACAGTATGTACATATGTATGTTTTATTTGTTTTACTGCATGCAGCATTTGGGTCAGGGGATCAAACAGGCCTTTTCTCCTGCTAAAAAACACCTGTTGAATGCTACCTGAACATATTATATATAGAACTATTTTATTTTTATAATTGCTTGAAAATTGTATGGAGAATAGAGTGAAAAAAATCAACCCCTTTGTTTTATCACAAAGGGGTTGATTTTTTTATCACTACCCAGTACCTCTGAGGCCAGTACCTCTGACAAATATTTTGTTAGCACATTACTTTGAAGTTCTTTGAAGTTCTTTCTCCAAATGATACAACCCAAAAAGATAAAGACACTGAAAAATTAAATAAACATACAGATGATAAAAGGATCATTGAACTACTTTATTGGTTTGTCATTCGTTTAAGAAATAAATTGTCATGTATCGATTCTTTGAGTCATTTTCTGTAAATTCATCTAAAATGTGAAATGTATATAAGCTCGCCCTGTGTGTAGAGCTTCCATCTAGTTTCTGAGTGGCTGAATTCAAGCTTCAAATGACACTGGGACTCTGATTAAAGGCTGGAGAGAGCACGGATGTTCTAAAGAGTTTCTACACATGGGGGGCAGGACGACCTATCCACATCCATGTCTTTTATCACCCTTCCCTGGAGGGAGGTGGTAGGGTCAGTCTGGGGTCAGCAGCCTGGCTGCTCAAGTCTGCCTCAGTGGAATGCATCCAGCCCCTTGTGTTGTGTATTCCTCTGTCTGTTCAGATGATTATTTTTATTCACCACACCACTCTTTTATCCCTCTCCCGTGGCTCCCTGTGGCTTTGAAAAAAAAAAGGAATATGAGTATTAATGAGTAATTAAAGAGTATTTAATTTCCACCTCTGGAACTTGATTGGACACCCCAGGTAATTGACAGGTCACTGCACCTCTGCATGAAAGATATGTTTAGGGGCAAACATTTCATCCTGCAATGCCTTGCTGATATGTGCATGTTAGCTTCGTCATTTGCTCAGGAAATGTTCTGTTGAATGGGCCTCTGTGAAGCAGGAACCAGTGAAAAGTTCTCTGGCAGCTGACATGTTGAATCTTGCTGGAGGTGATGGGCTTCATTCAGAGAAACAGCTGTGGCAGGAGATGTCCACATGATAACCTCGGTGACATACCTGCTCTGACCTCTTGACTCATTCACACGCAAACATCAAACTGCACACCTCTGTCAGGGTGCGTTCTTGAGGACTTGTGAAACATCATCAGACATGGCCTGTCCCAATACAACACACCGTGCTCTTGTTCCCCTCATTTATTTACGATACTCTAGGACACTTACTTGTGTGAATTATGGGAAAACACTGCACAGCACATGAGCAAGATTCTTTACTGTTGTCATTTTTGGTCTACAACTGTAGAGAGTTCAAACCACTAATTAAAAAAAAGTATCTGTCACTGTATTGATAGTCATCTTCCAGCTCTTCAAATGGGAGTAGGGAAAGCGTCTGCTATTTTTCTGTGTTATACAGTTATTGATCTTTGGTTTGGGACTTTTGGTTGGACAAAAGTAGCAATGTACAAACACCGTCAGATCTGAGACATTGTGATTGATTAAGAAATTGACATTTTACAGACTAGATGAGTAATCAATTAATCACAAAAACAGATTAATTGATAATAAAATGTAATCTGTAGTTACAATATTATAACTGTCAATGTGTTACTAAATTTACTTTCTATCTTTTTAAGATCTTTTTAAGCTATTTATATTGTGAACACCCCAGGAATACTATTTATTACAGCAATAAACTCATTTTCCACAGTATAACAGACGATTTTACATGATGTAATATGAGGACTGACACAGCCACACAAACACACTCTGTGGTGAGATGAACTTTCAGCAGCGTGCCAGATAATCAGGTTACCACACCACTATGACAGCCCTGAATTACATCTTTCAAAACAGTATTTAGCTGATGAGTAACACTCATGTCAATGATAGACATGATGTGTTTTCTCCAATCTGCTCACAATACAGAGTTGAGGTCAGTGTCACTTGGTATCTGTCACTCCTGCCATCATGACTGATAAGTGAGGGGGAAACTGTGCATCCTTTGAGACTCCAAAAAGCAGCCGATATCCAAATTCCAGGAATGCCAGGAATGTACATCCTAGCACCCGCCTGTCAACATATCCTACAGCAACCCATTCAAAACCCCAAACAGCAAAGGTTTCATTAAAGTGTAAGTGGGTGTGACAACTTTAGATCTGACAAACAGTCCAAAAATGATGTGACCTATTCACTAACCCATGTAAGAATTGTTGTCTTACATGTATGTTGAGATAATAAATGTGATAATAGTTATGTTATTCTAACCTATATTTACCAATCACTTTGAGGTAAATGAAGGTTCAAATAGACTTTCACCTCCTTTATAGGAATGTTAAGATGGTCACAGCCTACAGCAGCTTGATAGAAATCTCATAGTCACTGCAGTCTGTGACTCCATGTGAGAATGAAAACAGTACAAACTCAATCTGTATTACCTTTGTGCAATGAAGCAGTGCATGCATGCACTAAAATTAACTTCAGCGCTCTGAGCTACAACACTGCCTGCTGTACATTTCCTTTTATGTGGGTCATCTTTCCTTCTGTTTGTATGAGCACGCACAACTCCATGAAGAACGGCTGCATTTCCCCCACAAAACCTTTGATTTCTTCTCCCAAAGGAAACAGAATAGTTTCTACTTCACACAGCAAGTGTTGCATAATAGCTAATGTTCAGACATCATGTTCATCATCATCAGACAATCAGAAAGAACAACACGTTTATCATTTCTACTTTGTGCTGTAAATCATCCATGTCACACTCTCCAGTATGTCCTTTTCCTAGCTGAAAGTCCTAGCTAGTGTCATAAATATTGTTTTTAGTCATGAGTTCATTCTAACCATGATGACCATGAAATCTGACTGCAGTATCACCAACACAATGATAGAAACTACAGCTTCCTCTTCACTGCTCTTAACAGTGGAGCTATGTTCCCAGGAGGAGGGTTTCTCCCCTTGTACTGTAGATATGAGGGATCACAGGCATGACGAGATGATGGGTGTGAATCAAGGGAATAGAAGATCCCTCGCAATCCCTCCCTCCTTCCCCAGATCTCACTCAAAACTCTGCCATCTGTCCATCCAGCACCAGAGCGCCAAAACCAGATTAAAACTATACTTTGACCCACTCACTAATCCCAAGATCTGTTTCAGAGCTAGCTAGCTCACTGCAGCGGTGCAGCACAGAAATTCTGTGCTGACTAAAGCATTTACGCTGGACAAAATGGGCCATAAGCACCCCAGAGGAAATGCAGAACACATATTTATGGCTATAGTCGGTAATCACTGCTTAGCATTTGTGCATTTTGCTCCGAGACATGGGGGCTGACACACAGTTGGCTAATCCTGAGGTCGCAGCAGGAAATAAAACCTTCTGTCATCCATGTGACAGCTGAGCCAGATGTGATAGCCATCTAAATAAGTAGTACAGAGGCCAGCCTAAACAAAGGGCTAAATTAACTGGATTGATTTAAACATAAACCAAGAAAAACGCCTTGTAGAAAAGATGTAGGAATGAAACGTTGGGGTCAAATGGTAGTTTCCTTTCTCGCTCTTTTCTCTCCTCACTCGTCCTTTTATACTATCAAATGACATGTACATGCTGTAAAATTGGCCTAGTGAACCTAAACGTTCCTGTGAGAACTCGTGGTCAGGGTGATGGTGTGTGGTGTCTGGAGGGCAGTGGTGTTTAGGCATTCCTGGTAAACCACGAGAACACCTTATCAAAGAGACAGAATAATACCAGATGTTGTCCTTGGTTCTGTTTTCTGTCCACCTGCAGAAAACCATTTTAGCTTTTATTTAAGCTAAACTGCTATAACTAACAGAAGATAATATGCATTTCTACCAATCACTTTCAGTATAGTACCCTTACAACCTGTGCCTGTATGTACCCAATCCCTAGATCTGTTCTGTATTTCCATAGAGAGTGCTTTTAAATGTAGGCAGGTCAAATTTAATAGCCCCTCAGCCATCTAACTTTAATCAGATAATTTCATGCTGAGCAAATGAAGCCACATTCAAAAGATCCACTCTGAGGACAAGTTACTAATGTTTCTAAAATGAAAGGATGTTTTGTTGCCTTTTTTATCTTTACGACTTACTGTCACCTAGCTGTAGACCAAAGAAAAAACTATTTAATTCACTGTGACGCTTCAAGGCTACCAGCAGCTTTTAAGGTGGAATGTTTTAATGCATGTCACTAAATGCATGTTGTAGTGATTAGAGATGACTGGATCTTCAAGCAGTAGATGTTTAGGGGGAAAAAATTACACCTGACACACACTGTAGTCAATCTTCTGAAAATACAACACGCACACACACACACACACACTCGTGAGCTCTGCCTCTGGGTGTGACAGTGTTTTTCCTGCATGGGTCTACAGTGTGTTATGCAGCCAGTCAGCGGCATTACTAGATCTCAGTACAAGCATGCTGCAGGCTTACTGGCTCACTGTGTCTGATGACTTTTACTCCTTATGTATCAAAGTTTGGTACTATAGGACAAAGCATTTTTTTATAATGGATAGTATGGAAGCAACTTGAACTGACTGCAATGTGCAGAAGGGAAACAAAAAACATCATACTGTCTGCCACCATATGCCTGCACTTAACCTAACCAGGTTTCTCCACCCTTGCTGCTATGTGCTTCTAAGTCATGTCAGCACAGCTCCATGAAGCTCAGCTCAAAAACACAACAACAGTGTAACCCGCTGTAGAGTACACTTCAACAGAACTGAAACCACTGGAGGTCAGCAAAGACAAAATTTTCAAGTGACTATGTTGCTCTACAAGAGGCAACCAGCAGAATTGTTCAGTGTGTATGAAAGGGTATTTGCAGAACAGAGGTGTGAATAACAAATCCAAGACAAGGTGGTCACTCATTTTTTGGTATTAGCTGGAAATCTCGTGCCATCTGAGCTTCACTACAAACAAACTGTATGCAGTGCACAACAGCATTACAGGATGAAGCTGCAACACAAATAAGACAACTCTCCAATACTCATGTTGTTGAGTTTGAAGACCCCTGCCAGTCTGGTGGCCATAATCACCTTGCGGCCCTGCTGCATTTTCTAGGAGCACTGAGCAGAAAGGGCCCATTGTGCTCCTCACAGAAATGCCTCTACCCTTTTAGTGGTGCCTTACAAAGAGTTCACCACCCGTGGGCAAATGAATGCGTTACCACAACACCCCACATGGACAAGCAGACAAATATTATTGATGGTGTCTTTCTCTGCTTGTCTCAGGTCTGCTTGCCACACACAGGAATAACTCAGTCAGTTCACTTGCAAATGTACACAGAGTATTGTATATGGGCACCCAAAAATGAGAACAAGGGGGAGGAGGTGTAGCTGCTCACGCTGCCTTGTCAGCTGTGGGACAGACACATATAAAGAACAGACCCCCCGCCATACCAGCCTTTTGTCTCTTTTCACAATGCTGCTGATAAAAGAAAGTGTGCATCAATATTTCTCCATCTTCTTTAATCCTCTGCACTGAACTTTAGGACAACAGAGGCAGTGTTTGAGAAAGAGAGGCTGTACATAAGCGTAGAGTTCATTGTTTCAAGTGTTAAGAGGGGCTTTTCCTTTGGAAGCAGTGCTGTACCTCAGTGTGCTAATCCAAGGCTCTGTCCTGTTACTGGGCTTCCAGTTTTAATGTGTAAATCTGATCCAAAGTGATAGTATCTCTTTAAAACACAGCATTATAACATATCATAATACTCAATAAACTCCGTTAAAAAAGTTTTTTTAACATCACAGATTCTCACTCACAAATTATCATGGTTCACAGCACTTGCACTTGACAACAAAATCTCACAATAGGCTCCATCTCCCCATCTGACAAACAAATGTAATAATCAGCTCTCATCCAGTGCCTTTCCTGAGCCTGTAAAATAGGACCCCCTGCCCTGCGGCCCATTAAGGCTCATTATGTGCCCATTATTCTCCTGATGACCTCTGACCTCGTCAGCACTATGCAGTTCCCCGTGGGACGTGAGCAGACGGACAGACGGGTGAGGCTGTTCGTACTTACAACTGTGTGGGTGTCACATGTCGCTGTATTCAGGCGGAAAACTTGTATCTCCCAAATATGTCATCATCATCATCATCATCATTATTACCAGAGTGTTTAATGTTTTATGGGGTTTTTTTTGTTTTTTTTAATAAAAATGTGGCCTCAGCCCATGGAGAGCCAGCTGTTCCTTAAACCTTTTACCTGAAATCACAAATATGAAATGTGAAACCCTGAGTTTTTCCTAGCCATCAGAGTACGATGACTAGGAGTCGGGAAAATGGATGAATCACCAGTGTAACCTAATCTCACATGAATTCAATGGCTTTTAACAAGGGCATCATGATCCTGTGTGCAGTTACTGTTACTGGAGTGCCCTTGCTGTTTTAGATTTTTTTTTTTTCAATTTAGTGCAATATAAGGCATAAATGACCGCTCTTTTACCAAATAAGTGGTGCAGTAACCATTTATCTGCAGCAAGGTTATTTCACTGTGCTTTTACATTTTAGAATAACATTTTTCATGTTAGAAATAGATACATATTAAGAGAATAACACCAAAAACACTAATATAATATCTTTTATTATATAAAAGAATGATGATGGTGTAGGAATGACTGGTGAGTAAACTATAGTTGCTGAACTGTAGTTAAACTGAATAAATGGTTATTACTGTTACTGGATAATTATGTGCTATAACTCTTATAGAAAAAGTCATATAACTATTGAATCTGTGAATCCGAAATTTACAGTACCAGGCAGGAAGGCTTTAACAACACAAACCTTTGAACTGCATTATAGGAAGTGTAGGATCCAGTGTATTATGGACCCACACATGAGAGGAAAGTCTGGACAACGCTGCCTCTCTTCTTTTGCCATTCTTTTTCTTTGCATCTTGCATGTCTTCTAACTTTATGGAATTCCAATAAAGATAAATCACTCTAGTTTCTTGTGTATTTTGAAACTGTAGTGCCATGTACCTAGCCATGTAGATCCAAATCACCGCATGGTCAGCAGACTGTGCCGAACCACTAAGAATTGGAGACTTTGTTTCAGGCGGTCAATAATAATAAGTATGTATTAAATGTAAACTCAATCATTACATTCAGTAGGTCAGCCTATAATGAAACAAGTCCTGGTTTAACTTGAGGACAGCCCTCTAAACAAATCCCATTATAAATGAATGTACTTCATCGAGGTTCCCACTGATTCACATGAGGTTCATTCATTTTAACACGTCCTGAACGAATAGATAGCCTGGATCTGAACCCACATAGACTTTAATATTTAAACATATAGATTAAACCACAGGCTAAATCCCGAGCTGCAGAGAAGATTTTAACATAAACTCACTTTTTTCATATTTTGTAGCTCTTTCTCTTGGGAGCTGCACTCAGCATTTGATGGAGCACGAGCTGTTAGCCAGTATCTGCCTTCCTTTATCACTTCATGGGCCGTCGTTTCACATGTATGCTAACACTAAAGCTGTCTTAATCCAGACCAAAGCCCTGTAGACATGAAAGACTACATTTTGTTCTGCTGTAACGCCAGCGTTCATCAGTTATGGGACTCTGAAGAGAACAGCAGAGACACTAGTTTGACACAGGAACACAGTGCTGTTCTTAACGGACGTCTGAGAGGCACCTGAACTCATCTTAACTCAAAGTCACTCAACAAACGGAAAAATCACAACACACTGATTCCTAACCAACTTAGAGACTAAACAGACTTACTAAGGCTCCTCTAGTCATACAAAGTCACTTTAAAGCAACCACTGAGTGAGAAAACAGGCTAACAAGTTATTCTAACAGACAGGTAGTCTGTACCACCACACAACATTAACAAATACAGTCCTGAAAAGGTTCACATAAATGCGCCAAACCGGGCTAACATGGAGCTAGGAGTTACACACAGTCACTGTAAAGCGAACTATCTCACTTTATCTGGAGATTTCTGTCATTCCTGTCGAAGTCGGAGGGACACAGTGTGAGTGAGCAGGCAGCCCGTCCAGACTGCGCAGCACAAAAAGACGCCCTGAAAAGCCCGAGACGTTAGAGGAAAACTGCTGCAAAAAGAGAAACTGACCTGGGAGACACACGGTGGCACAGACAGGACAGAAGGAGACGGTGACGGGCAGTCCGACTGTCCGATAGACGCGGTGTGCTGTTTGAGGAGCTCAGCAGGCGGGGACAGCTCCGAGCTGCTGCCTCCGCCCTCTGAACGTTTCTATGACAACAGACCTGCTGACAGCCTGTCACCGCCGACAGACCACAGACATGACAGACACACAGGACAGACACAGACAGGAGATAACAGACAGGAGACAACAGACAGGGCACACACAGACAGGGCAGACCAGAGGCAGGACACACACAGACAGGACAGACCACAGACAGGACAGACATAGGCAGGAGACCACAGACAGGACAGACTCAGGCAGGAGACCACAGACAGGACAGACACGGGAGACAAGAGACAAGAGACCACAGACAGGACAGACACAGGTAGAACAGACCACAAACAGGATAGACACAGGCAGGAGACCACAGACAGGACAGACTCAGGCAGGAGACCACAGACAGGACAGACACGGGAGACAAGAGACAAGAGACCACAGACAGGACAGACACAGGTAGAACAGACCACAAACAGGATAGACACAGGCAGGAGACCACAGACAGGACAGACTCAGGCAGGAGACCACAGACAGGACAGACACAGGTAGGACAGACCACAGACAGGACAGACACAGACCGGTGATCACAGACAGGACACAGGCACAGGCAGGAGACCACAGACAGGACAGACACAGGCAGGTGATCACAGACAGGAGACTAGGGACCAGAGACAGTACAGACAGTACAGAGCTCAAACTTCACTCTCCTATGTTCAGTCTTTGTGTTGTAGCTTCATCAAATGTATTCACAAATATGGCATGTAAGCTCTAATCTTTTATTGTTGTCTTAGAAATGGCAACCATAAGGAAGGAAATGAAAGAATTGTGTCGCTATGATTTCATGAAAACAACTGTAATATTTCAGTATGACACCAGCAATTCCAAACTTGTGATAAACTGATTTTTAGAAGAAAGGTCAAAGTTGATGCAGCACAGTTTGAGATATCTTAGACATACCATATATATATACCATACATTACTACATATCATTCCCCATATATCAGATTTAGACTATATGTAGGCCTACTATACTTGTTATATAAATATATTAATTTTTACTTTATTTATTGTAAAAAACCCACTTCTTATAAAAGGAAATTATATTATACAGGTGCCAACAACTGTTAAATTGTAACTCTGGGGATAAAGATTTGGCAACAGTTTCTTACAGTTCTGTTTATAATATTATTAATTACTTTACCCCTAATATTTTCCAGGTTTATTTAACTAATTAATCTGTGAGTATACTAAAACAAATCAAATGCATATAGAGACACCTACCAACATCAGAAAAGTGACCAGTATCAACAGATTGCTTTAGGGTGATCACCACATACCAGAAGTAGGCAGCTTTGGAGTCAGCTGTGTGTTCTGCATGTTGTTCTTTTCAGATTGTGTCATGACATCTGAAAGAGACTCTTTCAAAAAATGCCATAATTTGTTTGAACTTGCTGCTGTCAATCATGTGACCCTTTTTTTTTTTTAAATGAAGGGTGCATCTCATTCCATGTCGGGAACCTCTGAGATCTTGCCAGGCATATTAATTGTAAAAAGTCTTTTTAATTTGGGGATGTTGACATCTAAGCGAGTCCTTGCTTTGTGACTTTCTTGCCTGCTCTTCAAACAGTCGCCCTGGGTTAAGGCCATGAAGACCACAGTGTTCCTATCCAGGGGAGGGAGAGCGTGTCTGCAGCAGCCTGGCTGTTTCATTCCGCTTCTCTGTGTGCTCTGCTGTCAGCCTATGACCATGTTTCCAAAGAATGGACCTAGATATTGGAGAAGCATGGACTGTATGCAGAGAAGCCATCAGTTCATGATTCTCTGGTGGTTCTTGTGCCGCCACTGTGACACTTTCCTCAGGTGTATGAAGCATTGTTTCATCCAGTGAGTCAGAGGAACGGGAGCTGGTCCAAATTGTGTTGCACTAACCTAAGGGCTTTTCCTGATCCATCCACAATGCAAAGAGCTACGCCCTCACACATATAAGTCCCTTACCAGTGTCAATTTCACAGCAAGAGGCTACAGAGAAGCAGCAACTGGAGGATATGTAGGCCTGAGGTTCTGAGCATAGATGAAAATTGAACAGTTCAGTGATAGAGAGGCTGTTGTGACCTACTGCACTGTACAGATCTGATGCCTGTCAGCTTTACAGTATACTCTTCTTTAGTTCTCATCAACATTGTATAGAGCTGGAAAAAAATAGAGTCTGGAATGTGACATATTTATAGAGATCTGCACTGAAATCAGTGAATAATTTGAACATGTAATCAATTTATGAATTGAATTTACAGTGCATTTTGTTAACACTTTGATAAACTCCAAAGTCAAACTCAAAAAAAGATAAACTAAAAAAAAGATATAGAAAAAGACCTCAGCACCACATGGCAGTTATTCTGTTGGTTGAAAAATACACATACTCATTTTCTGTGCAAGAGTGAGATGAGAAGTTCAACATCAGGCTTGTGTGTGTGCTCAGTACTGAGCTGGAGTCAGGATGTGATCACCCAGCTTAGCATGAAAGCTGGAAGCAAGATGTAACAACTAACTCTGTCCATGATAGTTCAGAGAAACATTGTCCAACACGTCTGTGTACAAAGACCACTGTATGTGTGTGTTCTACAGTTTCAGATGACAAACTATGACTCTGGTAGGGATTTTCATATTGTGCACAGTGGTAGATTTGTTTAAAATTTAAAAGAAAAAAGTACAACTACCTATCTCTGTTTAAGACAAATGAATAAGACATGTAAAACAGAAAACAAAGCAGCTCGAGTGCAATTTGAGGAGGAGGAGGAGTTCATGTTAAGGAGCGGTGTCTATGTGATTCACTCCCACAGATTTGAGAGCAAAGACCACTAAAACCTGACCAGTGTAATCTTTTGACCTGGAGCTCCTGCATAAGCCAAGAGGGATTTGTCAGCTGATGTCAGTGGCTTTAGTTTGGTCACTCTGAACTTGCGGAGGTGAATGTGCTTTTTTTCTTGCCCTCTTCACCTTTGATGTTCAGCAGAGAGTGATATGAACAACAAAAGCACTAAAGATTGAAGTTTTCATTTCTCTCATCTCAAATTCCAGAGCAGGAATCTGATCCTGCATTACCGCATAATCTTTTGCTTTGACTCGTGAGTGTTGCCAGAGGAAACTTTTGCAGTGTTCTTTTTTGCATTGAGAATAACGTCAACCTCTTTGTAATTTGATACACGGTGTTAGCTATACTGGTGGTCAACGACACTCTTTCACAAGTTTTGATAATGCTTAAAACATGGGGAAAAAAAAAAAAAAAAAAAATATATATATATATATATATACACATACTGTATATGTATATATATGGTGTGTGTATAAATATATATATA
>JBAJHX010000031.1:751260-782505 GCA_037176925.1 Amniataba percoides | reverse complement strand
GATCTTATATGTATATGAATGCAACCCTACCCTAAAAGAACTGGATTTATGACGATCATAAAAGTGTGAGACTAAGACTAACACAGTTAAATCAGAGTCTAAAGGGCAAAATGATTGAAAATGGCTGAAAAAGTAATTCCCACATGACTTGCTGTTTGGTGTCTGCAGGGCCTGTTGCCTCCCCAGCTTGCCTCTGCCTCGGGCCAGTTGTGCCTGCGTAAGAGGTTCCATAAATCTGACAGAGCTGAACTTTCTCTTTGAGTAGCAACAGGTATAATGTTGAGTTCAGGAGAACTCAAGACAGCATTTTCTGAGCCAATCTGTATTTTCAGGTTTTGTCATTTACTTGATAGTGTTCAAAGGATTGAGTACTAGAACTGTTTCTTTGAATAGATCAATATTTCTTGAATCATAAGAAACAGAATTCTTTAAAAATGGTCAGATTTCACCATTGCACAGCAATAGTCTCAGCCTGTTTGCTTTGTTGGGTTACCACACAGTGCCACCATGTGGTGATACCAATGAAAAACACCAATAAAAACTTTGACATGATGATTTGGCCTATTTCGCCTCCAGCAGCTGAGTGCTTCACTGCTGTAACATTTTTGGGATGATTTGCAGACAGGAATTCATCTGCTTATCCCCCACTCGTTACCATAACATATATGTGTCCATAACATATATGTCACTTCTTCCAAATGTGACATATGGATGTTGCCGTTTTATGGAGAATGTACATGTAGATCACATATGCAGTGATGGAATGTAATTAAGTAGGCTACATTAACACAGGTGTGATGTACTCAGAGGTGCTCTTCTGATCTAGCTGTGCTATAATATAACCAATTAAGATATCAAGTCAAGTCAGTTTTATTTATATAATGCCAATTTACAATAAAAGGTATGTGAGGCCATCTAATTATGCATTATTATCATTGTTATTATTATTATTATTTTTTTTTAAATTTTATTTATTTATTTATTTTTGTAGTGGGAAGCAGAGAAACCTGCAGGATTTGGGTTAGGAACATACATTGATGGGTGACTCAAAGCTCACCTGAGCCAGCTCTAACTATAAGCTTGATGGAAGAGGAAAGTTTTTCTCTTAGTTCTTTAAGTTCTTTAAGGTGTGATGGTGCCTGATCATTAAGGGCTTTGTAAGTGAGGAGAGGCATTTCAGATATTTTTGGATTTTACAGGAAGCCAGTGCAGAGAAGCCAATATGATCTCTCCTCTGAGTTCTTGTCAGTACACATGCCACAGCTGGAGAGTCTCACTGATAATAAGAAACTGTAAAAATCCAGTGTGAACGGTTTCTCTGCATCTTTCTGAGACAGGAGGATTCTGATTCTTTACTATTTTATGTAGATAATAATGTTTGTGTTATATGAGAGTTAAAGGACATATACTGATCAAAGATTCCTCACCTTGAGACAGGAGGCCAGGATAATAACTTTAGATAGTGTGTAAGAGATTTTTGGGTCGAAGAACAATAACCTCTTCCACACATTACACTTCACAAAATACCTGCACAGTGGTGAACATTTTGTATTCTTGCTTAAAAATATAATATTCAAAGAGATAACCAGGCTAGCCAAATCAGGGCTCCTCTCACATTTATATTGTCCTGTATCTCTTTCTTTAAAATCTCTTTTCTTTGACCTCTCTTTACTGAGGAAATGTCTCAGCACATCTGAAGGCACCTCCATGTGAGGTGAGAAGTGATTGACTCACCAGTTTACCTTTTCTGGCATGAATCCTTGGAGTCTAAATGAGCAACTTCTCTGTCACAAAATTATTTTTCTAGCCAGTGGTCCAATTATCTTTTAGAGTATACAGTCTGAAAATATGTCCCATAATCTGACATTGTGAATCATTTCAAGGTGCCTCCAGAAAGCCTTTCGCTGATAGATACACTGATGTTTGTTTTTATTGCATCACTGAACTGCATCTTCTCCTCACCAGTGTTTTCAGCACATGCAACAGTAAATGATTGGATGCTTGATGCAGAGTGACAGCTTTTTCCCATTAAGCTTTGTGTGTCACATCGACACGCTCAAACACAAGCTGTCTGCATAATGTTCGAGAAATGTCTTCTGCAGTCAACTGCAGATTCCACAGATCCACCATTTTCTTCCACTGATATTAGTACTTTTTGCTCAACTTTTAATATATTAAGTGGAATATCAAGTGAATGATGTATGGAAGAAAAGAAAGGAATGATGAAAGGGCCCCTGTATAGGCCCTGAGAGTTTCATCCAGTGAATTAAGTGATAGGATCAAACAGGTTTGGTTAAGAGACTGATAATATTCAGTTTAATCTAAATGATTGCATTACAAAGATATTTCATTTTCCAGATGTCCTAAGAATTTTTTACAATGTTTTACATCTATGTATCCAGTTTCAGTGAAACAGGGGCTGTTTGTTGCACATGACTGTTCTGGCAAAGCTTCTATGGGAGAATGTACCCCAGAATAACCAACAGATGTCAGCAGAATGCCACACAGCACATAAAGCTTCATTAGAGGGAGATGAGTCTTTCAGTCTTTTGCAGTACCGCTGCTCTGACCTGTGTGAGACCCTCCTGTTCATATATTTCGCATCATGATCGTTTCCTTATGGATGTATGGTTCTACACATATAGGGACTATATAGGGATTACTTTTCATGTCACAGTCTTCACCAGTGGACAGAGTTTGCTCATCTCTCATCAAAGATGGTCTCTGCTGTCAAACATAAATGTCTTCTTTGATCTTCCTCCAGCCGTTCACTGACTCCCGGTCGGTGACCTTTGCCCTCTTCCTTGTTGAAACCACCTCACAACCAACTTCACAAATAAATGGTTTGACATTTACAATGGATCAAATGTCTGCATGTAAAATCAAAGGTGTGACAAACCCGCAGGGGGACTGACTTTCCAAGCAAAAAGAACATTTCATTGACATACGACGTGTTTTCGTGTGGCATAAAGGGACTGCGGCTGGAATTTCATGACACAACTGCCGTGTATAATGACAAATAAATGAACCCTTGAACTCTTGAACCTTAAACAAGTGTCATCACATATTTATGTTCAAATGCAAACCCTCTAGCAGCTGTGGATAGATGGTTCAAGAGCACATTGGACTTAACCATGAACTGTGTCCAACTGACTGTCAATTTTGGTTTCTTTTCACCATGATCATGGCCGTTCTCTGATGGTAGCTTGTGGTTATTTATGTAACTATGATGCCAAAGGTCTCCTAACGTTACCAGAGTAGTTATTCTATCCTCAACCATGCTGTTGCTTTTATTTTGATGCCTTTAAACAGCAATGCCCTCCTGCTTATGGTGACATAAAATCAGTAACTATTTATGTGTGTTACTCTGAAGGGCACTGACAAAAAACTGGATTCACATATATAATTGGGACAGACTGCATAGAGAATCATCACCAAGTCTGCAGTTCATCTCAGTTCTATGAAACTTTTCAGCGTCTAATTCAAATTCAAAATTCAAATTTTATTTATTTAAAGCCCAAAATCACAAACATTGTTTGCCTCAGAGGGCTTTACAATCTGTACAGTTGTGGCACCCTCTGTCCTTAGACCCTGAAACCGTCTCTCATCATTGAATTTTTAGGCTAGTAGCTTTGGTGTTTTGGATCAGCCTCACAGCTCTCTGTCTGCCCTGCTCCACCTATTTTCACGTGGACACAAACACAACTTCAAATGAATGCAAATGTTGCTCTGTGTCTGTTGGTCTGATGGTTTCAGCTTCTTCTGCTGCCCCCATGTAGCCAGAGTATCAAATAATGCAGGTTTAAGATGCATGCTGGTTCACCCTTAAAGACAGGACCTTCCTAAGAGGGAGACTTCAGGGTGTATGATATCATCATGACATCACATGTGACAACTTTAGGGAACAGCAAAGACCCAGGACAAGAATAAACAGCAGAGACCAACAACACCAGCGATCTGTGAGTGGCCATTATGTTTTTGGAGTGATGAGCTGAAGGTAATGAAGCTTTGAAAGATCAATAAAAAGTCTGGCACTGATGAATCAATCAACATTGTTATAAACCTCCGATGGGCTTCTCATTACTGAAATAGAGGGAAGTGATATGATTAATGTCCTAATTACAGACCTACTTCTTTATCAAGACTGATGAAAGCAAAGTGGGAACGTTCACTGACAAGCACAAAACTTAAATCAAGTTGTGATCAGTCTGAAGGTCCACATGTAAAAGCATGCAGGGGTGAGTTTGTAACCACAGAACAAGTGTTCAGTGCAAGTGGGGACAAAATCAGGAACAATCAAAGTGTTGAGGCCACAGAAGGAGATGTCACTAGATTTGTGTGGCTGGATTTGCTCATTGTCTTCAAAGCTGATCAACATATTATATCTCATTTGTTTAATCTGTACCTGGGTATGAGAAACAACAGATAATCTGGGATTTTAGAGTGAGCTCTGTGCTAGAACCATTTCATCAACAGTTTATCCACCCACCTGCGTGCAGCATCTCTGGCCAGGGGCGTGTCCAGGGGTGACCTCGGGGGGCACAGGTACAGATGGTTGGTTATCTGCCTGACCAGAGGCAGGACCTTTGTAAGACTTTTGACTTTTGTTCAGAAAGGAATAAGAAAATGCTCTAAACTTGTTGAATCATGTCCCAGCCCAGCTCTATATGTAAAGTAAGTAATCAGTAATCAGTACTTTTATATCAACAGCATACAAGTGTCACATGTGGTGATGAACCCACAGAATTATCATCAACTCAGTATCTCCCCCCTCCACTCTCCAGAGATTTTTAGTTTCTTCCTGCTTTGCTTTTGTTGGAGACCAAACCAGAGCTAAAAGCAAAGTGAATGTTGTACTTACATTCATCATGCAGGAAGTTACAAATACATGCTAATGTCAGTCTAAGTGTGTTGCATGTCTAAATATGAAAGTGTCACCAGATCATTTTATAAGTTCATAATGTGTCAGATAAAATCAATCAATTAATATAACTTTAACACACAGATGAGAGATTATTCTTCAACTGCTTATCCTCAGAAAGGAAGCAAACAAATGTATATCTTAAAATGTTGAACTATTACTTGAAATTAGTTTTATCTTGAGATCTTTGCTGACTGTTGCTGTTAATTAGCATCATCAGAATGGCCAAAAACATGTGAGGAAATGTTACCATCATTATGACTGTCTGATGAGTCTGATGAGTGAGCACATCAATATCCACGGCAAAATTACAATGAAACTTGTCCTTATCTTACAGTGAACAAATCATTAAATGATGAGAAATACAAGTACAATATCACTGCCAATTTCCTGTGTGTGTGTGTGTGTGTGTGTGTGTGTGTGTGTGAGTGTGTGTGTCATCATCATATCAGCAGTGCTGGAGATGAGAGAACTTGTTTTCCAGGGACTCCTCTCTGTTGGCAAGCTGAAACATTGCTTATGTGGTGTGTTCATCCTACACATTACAGTTATGCTACAAACAGCATTCTGTCATTCTGTGCCTGCCAATGTTCCTAATTATTTCATGCTGTTGGCTATTAATCTTAGTATCAACTACTGTATCACGTGTAGTCAGTGCATACTCATAGATTGGTAAAGACACAGTTAACCCACACCACACACTTAATACACAATACAAACATAGCTTCTCACATATTCCTAGTGGCATCAAGCCATGCAGATATTTCTGGTGCATAGAATAGCACTTGCCTTGCCATATTATTATATCCCCAAGCAACAGTGATGTAAGCAATGATGACTACTGTCAAGCTGTCGAAAGTTGTCATTTTCACATCCGTGACATAACGTTTCACAAAAGTTCCATGTGAGGCTAACATCAGGACACTTTATTAAAGGTCTCTGCCTCTGTAACCCAGACATTGTTTAATATCCACTGAGCAATGATCTAAAAAAAACAAAAGAAAGAAAAAAATAAGTAACAGAGTAAAACCCCTCGAACTAGGTCGTGCTCAGTTCAAATCAGATCCTTTTCCTTTTCTGTCCAAATCCAACCAAACTACTCAGAGCCTTCGGCTTTGCACACACAGGGATTTGTAAAACTATTTATATCGTGTTTCCTTTTTGGCTCTTCAATGAAATATGTGTAACTGTTTATCAATTTATCCCAGACACAACATACTACAAGCCACAGCACAGACATCCTTTTAGGACAATAAGTCCTCCTTTCTGCCAGTGGATATAAACCACAGCCAGACACACTGGAGCATGAGTCAGTGTATTACCTAAAGCAGCACAGCATTAACAAACAACAGAGACGAGAGTGTGGGATCAGTTGCCTTACTGCAATTCTGTGTTTTTAAGTAGTGGTAGCATAGGCAAATCTGACGTGATTTGTTTATTTGGGGATTAGATGTGCCCAGAGTGCTCTCTAAAATCTGGATTAAAGACGGATGTACGTCACACAGGAAGATTGTGTCTGATACATTATTCTTGGAAGTTATGACTGTTTTCAGTAAAGCTGCTTCTTATGCATTGCTGAACATTAGAAACTGGAGTCAAGGAGCTTGACAGCATTGTCAACTCAAATCCTCAGTTTGTGCAGACGGGTGGTCAGGCAATCTTCAAAACTGTAAATCAGGACTCATTTAAATGTGTGAAAGAAAGACTTTATTTATGAAATTTGCTATGAAAGCATTACATTCTGAACATTTTCTGAAGATGAAGGTAGAAGTGATGTTGGTTTCTGACTTGCTGTTATGACAGTAAATTCCACAATGATATGCACCATTAAAAGGAATAAATAAATGAATAAAAATGAAGCCATTATTGTGCATTGAAAACACTGTGAATCAGGTTGAGACCTTACTTTTAAAAGAGCAGTCTGACATATTCCCAGACTGGCCTGGTTAGCCCAGTTTGGCATAAAGTCTGGAAGCAGGGAGACACAGTTAGTCTCACCTTGTTCTCAATAGGTCTGGTGTCTTGTGCAGTGACAGCTACTCCCCCTGCTCGGAGAAACAGGCAGTCAATCAGAGCTTGGTAGACAGAATATGGATGGAGACCTCATTTTCCTTATTTTTTTTATAGATTTTATACCCTTCTGTAAATGGATAGGGTCAAAATAATTGAAATAATCCTTCTCCCAAACTGAAGCGTCTCATAAACACAATGTCAAGCGTAATAAATAAAGTGAAACAAAATATACAGGTTTCTTTCTGCAGGTTTCTTTTTTGTCTTTCAACAACAAGTTAATTATTAGTTATATCTTTTAACTTCAGACACACCTGGGTTCACTGTTTCCCCCTGCCTCTACTCCCTGTGCTCTAGCTGCTGGGTTCACCTCGAGACATACAATCACGAAACTGACTCCACTCTCATCTAACTGTTAGCAAGAAAATAGGCTCATTTCCAAAATGATGGAAATATTCCTTTAAAAGTGTATATATTTTTAGGGTTATAATTTGCTTTACAAATACTATGTGGTAAACCAGTATTTTGAATTCAAACTGCAGCACCTGTGATGGGTGAATTCCCACACAACACAGCTTAGCCAGTTTAGGAACAGCTTCTTGCTTATAATATTTACCCATATTATTTCATGCTAAAAGGGGACTGGAATACTGCTCGGAAAACCCCAATATAATCATACAAAAAAAACAAATGAAAAAAAAAAACAGAAAATACAGCCATTAAACCATGTTGTTGTATAAAAAAAATGTTCTCTTAAGGCTTTTCAAGTTGGTTACATCACTGGTAAAGCTCTCCATGTTTTAAGTCCTTTCTAAAAATATACAACTAGAAAGATACAGTATTGCACATATGCAGCATGCATCAAGCAGTTTCTGTACAAGCCCTGTTTCGTGCATCTTTGCCAACTTAAGGTATAATGGCACATGGATCTATTGCTGCACAAAAAAAAGGAAATAAATATAAAATTAAAATTCAGCTAATGAACAAGCCTATAGAATTAGATAAAGCTGTGGTGTATGGTGCTTTAAACTCATTAAGTAGTATGACCTGTTTAGTCCTGGCTTTATGAGTTGCTTCAGTCTGGTTAATGTAGTGTAGTTCATGAGTAACACAGGGCAGTGGCATTTACTGTTACTTTAACTGAAATGTTGTCACTGGCAGTGTGCTGTTAAGGGAAGAAAGCCTGGTATTTAGCTCACTTACTGCCTCATTAGCCATCTGCTGTGGACACATTCAGTAATTTGACTCTGTCAGTTCCAAAGGTTAAAGAGGCAATAGCAGCCAAATTATATGCTCTTATTATTTTGACAGTTTGATCATGAAGATAGAGAGCTCCAGAGAGGAGGGTGTTACTTCAGGAAGTCTCGGGGGCTGCTCTGATCTAACGATACAACGACATATAAGGTCCTTAGTTGTGCAGAGCCTCCTTTATGATATGCAAGATGTGCCAATCAATATTTTCTATATCAACATGTAAAGATCCAAATGACAGAGACAAAGTTAGAGACTAGCTGGAAAAACACTTGAGCATGGCACCATCTTGTCCAATGTAATTGACTACATAACTACTTAAATACACGGGTGAAAAACAGCAACACAAAGAGAGCCAGAGTCCTGCCTCTGTGTTGGTGTGGACATCTTGATGATAGGCAGAGTTGCAGAGAGTCATTGGTGATACTGTTGCCAGAGCCTGGGGGGATGGTGGCTTAAAACCAGCCTCTTTTTTATTTCTGTACACCTGGCATTAGACAAATCTAAGAGCAAAACTTGTGCAACCAGCCCCAGGAGGGTGCTGCAATGTGACTGGGGTAAATATGAGCTTGTGATATAATTATGTTCAGGGGAAGAAACTGTTGAAGCGGTCCAGTCCAGCGGTGATATGTGAGTCAGAGTCAGAGTTATTCACACCCGGAAGCCTCTGATATTCTTTAGCTATCCAGCTGAACTCATTGCTCCACCTGAGCATGCAGAATGGAGACAACTGTATCTGCCTTCTAAGGTCTGTTAAGAGGTTTCACAGTTTTCTTTTCTGCCACTGCTACAGTTGAGGCTAAAACACACACACACTCAGCAGTACACACACCAGTAGATGAGGTTAAACAGGATGTAGGCGCCAGGAAAGATCATGCGAGAATAGGTGTCAATGGCGTGGGTATTCTGGATTATCCGGAAGCCACGGATGCCCTTCTTCTTGGTCCCCGTAGGCTCGTTGTCCAGAGAGAGATGCACTACCATTCGCTCCTGTTTTTCTGACGCATCCTCAGCCGCCATGGAGGCCCTGGTGTACCCTGCTAGGCTGTTGGCATCCGCTTCGCTGTATGTCCCATCCAGCATCATGGTCCTGGCATGGGACATGCCGCAGGTGCACGGGAGCGTCTGAGACTGGACAAAAGAGAGGAAATAATTAAGATTCAATAAAAAAATGAAAGCACCATTTTACAGAATGTCTGCCATTTATATCTCTGTACCTGTTCTCTGGCTTTTTCTCTCAGTTTGCGGTCTTTACCGTCCCTCACCGTCGTCAGGTAATTGACAGCTGCGTACTCAAGCACAGACAGGAAGACAAAGACGAAACTGACCCAGAGGTAAATGTCCACAGCTTTGATGTATGATACTCTGGGCATGGAGGCGTTGACTCCAGTGATGATGGTGGACATGGTGAGGACAGTGGTTATACCTTAAGCACAAAGAACACAACCTGGTGTTAGTGCAGCATTCAAGATGGATTTTTGGTCAACACAAAGTCAACTATACAGAGATAACTAGGTCAAGCTGCAACAGAAGATGTGTAAATTTCTGATGACTTGTTGTCAATGGGGAGCTTGTTCCAGCATTGTAGAGCAAGGACAGCAAACATGAAGACATTTTGTTGAGGGGCCCACCTTGCAGTGAAGGAGTGGAAAGCAGTTTGGCAGTAGCCATGTGTAGTGGACAAGCTAAGCTTTGTCCATGTTCTCGATGTTACATGGCAGCATAAATCAAATCTAAGCATTTGAGCAGCCACTGGTAGCTGGTGCAGGCTGTACAGGAGTGGATGTAACAGTAATATATACCACTATCTCCAAATTAATGTGGTAATTTGTCTGTGTAAAAAAATCTGTATTGCCACAATTTAAGCATTTTCATACAATATACAAAAGCCAAAAAGCCTAACTAAACTCAAATCTTAACTAGCTTTATTTTCTCTTAGGCAAATGATTGGGAAAAGTGTCCTGTTGTTAGAACTCTCTTTCATGTTCTGTTCGACTGTTCGACCACGCTGCTGCTCTCCTGAGCTCACAGAGCCCAGTTAGTCCAAAGAGCTCCACACCGAGGATGAGAGGATCAGCAGATCTCTTAGAGAGATGGGGGTTAAATCTGCCTAAAAGGTCACTAAAGAGCTCTTGCAAGTCACCAATTCTAATGAAAATGTCACTAAGTCTCTATAAATCCCCCAAACCACAAACAGTCATTTTACATTTCTGTTTGTGTACGAATTGAACATAAAAATCAGTTCCTGTTCACCCCTGAGCATGTTTGAGGTGTGGGTAGATGTTTTTTCTTTCTTTTTTAACATTTTCTTCATCCTCAGAGCTAGCATAGAAGTTACCGTATATCCATACTGATGGCAGTTTTGTGTTGAGCTGTCCATGTCCTGATTCCACCTTTGCATTTAACGCACACATGAAATTGATACCGATCTCTTCATCTCGCTAACAAAAGGAAGAAAATGTATTATTCAAATTTCCCATCAGTTTGATTTCCCATGGGCTTCTCCTGTGCCAACTGGGTTAGTCTCTCAGCTCACAGTGATGTGCTTTGGACATGATGGTCGTTGTCTTACACATCTTCTTACCCAATGAGACTCTGGCAGGGACTGCCCTGCGGTCGATCCAGAAGGACACCCAGGACAGCATGACCATCAGAGTGGCAGGGAAGTAGGTCTGCAGCAGGAAAAAGAAGATGTGACGCCGCAGAGTGAAGTTGATGTACAGACGGTTGTACCAGCCTGGGGACAGGGAAGAAGTGAAATACAGTGTGTGTAGGTAAAACAGAAGACTGGAGTGAGAAGATGGTAAGATAAACACAAAATCAAGTTAAATGAACAACTAAATTGCAGCAGGATGACAGAAATCTTGAGGGGCATATAAAACTGCATCAAATAAACAAACAAAACAACAACACAAAGAGATCATTGCTTTGATAACATGTCTGACGGCAGAGCACAGCAAGGTGGAAAACTGCAGAATAACAATGAGGGATATATGAATTATATTAACATAGCCCAGTGGTGTGTTTTTCACATCAATTCCTGAGTTACAAAAGCATTTCTCAGAGGAAGAGCTTTTCTCTGGATACTGTGCTAATCTCACTGGTTGAGTAAAACCTCACAGTGAAAAGCCAAACAATTATTTTCAGCATGAATAGCTTTTACCATTTCCTACCTTCTTTTATTTTCACTTTATTCTCTGTCTTTGATAGAATTCAACCCCAAAATTACAAGAATCAAACAATCAAATGACCTAAACTGCTCCATAATGTTGCATGTGCTACACTGAGAAACTGAGAAGAGACAGAGAGATTTTTTTTTTTTGGTGGGTTACACCCTTTATTGTTTTTTGCAGATAGGTCAGCTGGAGAGAGAGCGAGGGGGGTAGATGTGCAGCAAAGGGACCCCTGTCTGCTGTTGTCTGCAAAGAAAGATGTGTACAGTTTTTTCTGTCCTCGTGTCAGTGGGGAGCAAGGACTACAAACAGCCATGATTTTATTGAGCTGTAAGAGGACCCCCCTTGAAGCGAGAGAGTGGCAAGCCATTTGGCAGCAGCAGCGTGTAGGGAATGGGCTGAGGAGTAAGGTTTAACCCTCTTCAGGATGATGGGGCTATCTGAAGCATGGTGGGCAAGTACCAGCGAATCACATTTGAGCAGGAGCTGGATGCCGGTGCAGGGAGTAGAGGAGGTAGTGACTGAGATGACTTAAGATGGCAGATAGGTTGCTGTTTTCTAAATGAGCTGCAGAGCTCACAATGGGCATGCAGGCACTCTATCCAGCCTGCTGCAGTAGTAAAGGTGTGAGATGACAGCAACCTGGACCAGAAGCTGCGTTGCCCTCTGGGCGAGGAATGGATGTATCCTTGTAATACTGTGGAGAGTGAATCTGTAGGAGTGGGTTGTTGTAGCTGGATGAGAAATGCTTTCCCTGAGAGGAGGAGCTGCTCAGTCCTTGAGATTCAGCTTTCGCTGGTGTGCAGACACCCACTGAGATCTAACCGCAGAGAGAAACTAGGGCATTGCTTCAGTAAACACAAGTTTTTCCTGATTTTAAATGTAATCATTCAATATAAAAGTAATTTAACTTCATTAATCTGACGTTGGGGGTGGCGCTGTCACTTCCAAAAACTGTCATTGGAGTAAAAACACTTGTGCCAGCCTAATGTCTGACTCTTTGTCTGATATTTTTTCACAACAGACGTTGGACTTGTCTTAGTAGAAGTTTACAGGCATATAACAGAATGACTCAAAATGGAGAAAAAAGTGTCACTCATGCAACATGCATGAACAGCAATGTTACTTTGCCACTCAGGCAGTGCAGGCACCATAAATACTGGTCGACAGAGAAACATGAATTCTACAGTGCACTTTAGGATTAAAGCTGAAGGGCTTTTATTTACGTGTTTCAAACCACAGAGTGCCAAAATGGTGCACACATTAGAAGAAAAGTGATATATTGTACCACTTCTCAGGCCTCTGCACTGAGGCAGAAGTGAAGAACACTTGAGCCAGAGAGAAGTCAGAGATAATAGAGACAAACCCTTCATGAGACTGGACCAGAGTAACACAGACAGCATCCTGCTTCCAGTGATTCAACAGAGTTGAAAATACTGCTCGTCTCTCAACATAAATCATTTTAGCCGCTCAGGTTAGGCCTGCTGACTCCTGAACTGAACCACACAACAAAAAGAAAGAATGCACCTTGAATTCCCCTCGTATATTTAAGATGCTGCATAAATGAACTTTCCTGCCATGTCCTGCCTTGTGGTTCTCTAACTTGCCTCATAGAGGTTCAACTCAGCCAGACTGATTACTTCTAATTCTGCTAAATCAGGACCTGACTAGCCTGTTAGTAGACCTCAGTGAAAAAAAGTGAACTGAGGAGCCCTACTGTTTCCCCATGTGTTCTCCAACTTATGTTGGTTATACACTGAGGAAATTTGGATTGATTTAAGAATATGCACCATGGAAGCATAATCTCAACTGAATTATTGATGTTATTAAAAGCAGGGCCCATTTGACAATACAAGGCCTCAAGATTAGGTACAAATACAGGACTCACATTAAGGTCCATTTCACTTTATATTACTCAGTTAATCTAATGACTCCATAGTAATTACCACACAGTGACCCTGGGGCTTCTTAGGTCCCTGAGAGCAGTCATCATTTTGACCAGTGGGTAATACAGCCTTATAGAAAACATCTATGCAAAATGCAACCCAGCATCTGTTGATCCAGTCTACCTGTGCTGCTGTAGAATGCCAGTCTGGAGGTGGTGTGAAACTTCTGGATGAGGAACTGAGACAAAGAAATCCTGTCATCAGTGCTCAGGGACTCATCACCACTTTTCCAATAGAGCATCAGATCTTCGTCTGTGTAAGCATCTGCAGGACAGAAAGCAAGAATAAAACTTTAGTATGAGACTATTGTACTAGTTTTAGTATCATCAGATATCACTGGATCAGTGCTAAGACTGAAAAACACGACTTTCAATATGCATGTATGTACTGCATATGATGATCTATGCAATCAATCACTTGAGCTTATTCATACAGCACATTTTATTTGACAAGTGCAGACTCAGTGCATACATAGATCCATCTATCCATTTTCTAAACCTGCTGCATACATAGATATCTTTTTTTTTAACATGCCACACTCAAACTTAACCCTCCCTCCAGATGTTTCAAATTAAAAGCATGATGTCTTTAGAAAATTGAAAAATCTTGGCACACTTGAGTGACAATTGACAGAGCTTTTTAAATTTTTTATTCAAATTTAAAGCCCTCTAGAAATGGGTGGAATAAAGTGCTTAGATGGAAGGCTTTCAATGGAAGCCTTCGATGTTAAATATCTGTGCAGCATGTATCAATTCACTGACTTGAGCTTAACAATGACAGGTGAACTGCAAGAAAGATGTGATTAGAAATAATAAGTGCACTGTTTTAATTAATTAGATGTAGGAAAAGATTATGTAATTAAGTAATACCCACTGATGTGAAAACATGATGCAGTTAACATCCAGTCTCGTTCTGCAGAAACCTCTTACTGATAAATGGCAGTATATAGTAATAAAATTGTAATAAATAACAATTCAGGGTTTTAGTTAGCGTGGTGCTTGAGGCAACTTACAAAATGCTTAAATAATTAGTGGCATATTATTTCCAGTCTTCTTAGCAATACAGTGGACTGTCAGGGCATATGAATACTTACAGCTCTCCAACTCCAGTGTGCATGTCTGCGAGTCCAAAGGGAAACGACTGAAATCCATGTTGCATGCTGCAGTAACTGTAACCCTGGGGAATAAAAAAGGAAAGAGTAAACATCACCAGCTCCATGCATGGCCTGCCAAGCCTCATTTGGTTGGCGGGCAAAAACCCAGCGAAAGCAGATATCTGTGTGTGAGGGAAGCTTCCTGTCCTCACCTCAGGCTGTACAGGACGTGACCATCAGGGAAGACCCGAAGCATGATGTTGTCAGTGGTGGTGTCATGGATGAAAGACCTCTTGGAGTGGACGAAGAACACATCAGGCACCCAGATTTTCTTCACCAGGCGCCCGTCGAAGGTCATGCTCTTGTTGGTGGAGCTTGGGAAGGCCAGTCTCTCATCCTTCCAGTAGTGCCTCAGATACAGGGTCATGGTGAAGTCCTGGTGGAGTGGGGAGGGGTGATAGAAACAGAAACAACCTCTGGATTAAGTCTCACTATAAGGACTGTTTGCCTGCTGCCTCTGCTTTATCGAATTCCTCTGGGATTACACAGCTGTGGCCCGTGGCTGCTGGATTATATGGATTCTTTATGACTAAACATACATGGTCAGGAGAAGTGCTTAACATATGTTAGCTAAGTACAGTCCGCGGCTTCCATTTGTCCTGGACTACCTTTGTCGTCTTGCCCTCCTCCTCCTGTTGCTATGCAGGCAAGAGTGGTGCTGCATCTGCACTACTCCCCCCTGCCACAGCAGATCATCCTCTCTCCCATTCTCCTCATGGCATTACATAAGAACAGATCAGTTTGGAATAATGGCTGCAGCAACACATTGTACTCTTGGTACCCACCATAAAAGTACCTTTCATGTTGCACAAGATGAGTCGAGGGGCACGTCTGAAACTCTCCGATGAATAATAACTTTAGCGTGTTTTAAGTTTCCTAATGAGACATTAGCTGTTTAAAACCTGACAAATTGATTTCAGCAGTCCTGAAAGCTGAATATTTTAAAGTGAGACTATATAAGAAAAAAAAAAAAAATTGTCTCTTCCAAAAGAAACGTTGAATTAATTAGCAACATATTAAATCAGTGCAGACTGTACTGAGTCAGTCTTTATGACTTGTGCTACAGTTATACAACCTTTAACATGATCTTATATTGCCACAACATATAACATTGAATTGATAAGTAATGAAACACACTCTGATGTCCCATATTAACTAATAACCTATAAAATGTATAAATATTGATATATGACTGTACATATAATGACTCCTCTGTCTTTCTTCTTATGTTTTCTTTAGGATTAGGGTTAGGGTTTCCCTCTCATTACATCTTAGTATCTGTAATGATGTAAGGGTTGCACTATCAAAAGATGTATTCCCTAAACCAATCTGTGACACTGAATGTGCTTCAGTCTGCACATTTCCACCTGAGGTCCTCAACACATTGTAAAATCACTGTGTGGTACTTTTATGATGAAGTTTGCTTGGAGGAATAATGTTGTGGAACATTACTTTCTTCATGGCTGTTGAGGTCTTTCGTCTGCGCTGGGCATTAGACAGATGTAGAAAATAAATCCAACATCATTTAGTTGAAATCAGCCCCTTAAGGTTGTATAATCCAACAGTCTACCTGATGTCAGTGCTGCAAATTGCCTAAATTAAATTGCTTCTAATGACTTCAGTTAACATGTTCAGTTAGTTAAACTCACCCCGTTGTAAATCCTTGATTAATGAGAGGTTCCCAAAATATATAAGTATTCATCGGAAAAATCATTCTGTTAGCTCTCCCCATGTTGTTGCCTTTGGTAGTTAGTTTGACTGTTTCCCCCTCACACCTCTGCCAAGAACTACTGCACTATATCCTAATGTTTCAGTGGGTTTAGAACATTTCAAATAAAAATCAAACCCTGATGCGTGTCAGCTATTTTTATAGATTTATGTCATTAATAGGATCCAGTGAGCCTGGGTTTGGGAGCCACAAACAAGATCAGAAAGTCTGAAATATTTATAAAATATCACCATTGATATCCTGTAAACCCATGTTTTTTTTTTTTTACCAAAGCATTAAGAGAAACATGAAACATTAAAAGATCATTTGCTGTGTCACTGCTTTGTGATATGACATAATGTCATTTAGAGTGACTGTCATCTGGACTCAGTCATTTTCCCCTCTCCGCTCCAAAACAATTAAATACACAACTCTGGATTCCAAATTAAATGTAATCCTTGGTCGTCCTTGCAGACAGGAGCTTACACAACACTGGGATGACAGTTTTGGATCCAATTTATGGTTACAGAACAGAAGGTTGATTTAATTACATTACTCAACGTGCATTGACTTTGAGCGAAACAAACAATTCCTACCACTGAGCTTTCATAATGTGATTCTGATTATTCGACTGAAAAAAACAGATACATGAACACAACTGAGCAAGATATGCAAGGAAAGCTCTCTTGTCATTTCAAAATGCAGAATCCCTCTAATGCCAGTGGCAGAACAGATATCGGTTCTGACATCTGAGTCCTTTAAACTCCAGGCTGTGATCTGGGCTGTCCAGTGAAAAACGTTGTGGTGGTTTCACAGTTTTTGCTGCTGTGGTGCTCACATGTCCATTCTCATGCTGTTAATGAAGAACGTTCCTGTCCCATTAGCTGCTTTGTCTACAGAGAGATTCTTCCCTGTTTTGAAGCACTTCATTTGTTTAACTTAGAGGTTTCCTGCAAACTCAATCAGTCACAAATGTGATGGTTACATTCACCACCAGTAACATAATCCACTGGAATAGGAGAATTAATAATGACATTATATTTCAATTTCTTCCATAATCTTATTACTTTCTGTTTATGTTGGTCTTCGCTTTCAAACCTGATTGAATACTAAGTAAGAGAGACAGAATAATCCAAGTAATCCTCTATTTCTATGCCCACTCTGAATCTATTCTAATGGGTTGTTTTCAGTATGATTTCAGTTCTTTTTTAGTCAGATTATAGCTACTGCATTACTTGTAATCCAGTTTCCAGTAACCTTGTGGTGTATATTGTATGGCACTGAACATATGCAGCCACTTACCATGTCGACCTCTGATATGCTGTCCAAGCTCTCCACCTGAACGTCCACTCCAACAGGGACGGCTGGACCTGTGGGTGAATATCAAACAGGTTTGCATTCTTCTGAAAGAGCTGCTGCTTTGTGTATAAACTATGTGTGTAAGAAACTATTTCAAGACCACTGACTGCCACTTAGTTTTTAAAGTTACATTATAGTGCAGATTTGGAAACAACAAGATCCCAAAATACAGTTAATCGGCCCCATCACCACTCAGAGAGGTGCTTTTTTTTTATTATGGATAATATGGTTTGATTTTAAAGGTACTATTTTGTTATTTTCATACAAAGGCATGTTAACTTTTACACAAGATCAAAATCTAAAGATTGTCATAAAGGTCACTGAGCACTTTCTCCAGTGGATGAACTCTCCTTTAGCTTTCCTCAAAGAGAAAAACCAGAGAGCAGAGCAAAAGAACAAAAAGAATTAGAGCTCCTGATGAGTTCTCCTTCAGTGAGTCAGATTTGAAGCTGGCACATAAACACACACACAACAGTGGATGGATTACTAGCAAGTATTGCAGAGCTAATTATATGTAATTTTAATAATGTGGTGTAATAATAATGTAATATTCACTTTGTGTTAGCTGTGATTCTCATCTCTATCAACCCCTGAGATGAATATCTGACTCTTAAGCTGCTAAATGCTCCACTACGTTCACCAGCTTGTCTCCCAGTTCTGGAAAAATTATGCTGTAAGTAAAGTTTAGTGAACTGAAACTGCATAAAGCTGAGAAAGCAGTGGATTCAGGTGATAATACTCTGTAGGTTCATCCCTATGAGCGACCCCTTTTTTTTTATTATAAAAAATATCATCATATTTGTGTCTGATGAGGAATATAAATGCAAAGAGGTTTTATGATTAAAACCAGAACATGTCAGTTCTGATGCAGTGACTGTTATGATCTGTGCCCCTGTGAGCAGCTCAACTAATCACACACAGTCCTAAAATAACAACATGGGGTATCCTGCTAAGCCATGACTAATAACTTCTATCCCTTCATACGAGAACTTGCACTGAGTAGAACAGAGCATTCTCACATTCGTTCATATGTTGTTTATCTGATTACATTTCAGGACAGTTTCAGGAGATTTACAGGGGCAGGAAGTGTATCCTGCTCTCTTTATCATCAACAGTGAAACATATGCACACACTCTTCTGCAACTTGTGTATTACAGTCACACAGATTGCCGTCGTATTGTTAATTTAATCTGTAGTGAGGATGCCAGCCTTACATAACTAGCAGCTCAGCAAAGCCGCTACCTGGAAGGGAGATATTAACTGGTGCCCAGATCCAGCTGTCAGCGGAGTGTCCTCCCTACTCTTACTCACACCATATGCCACATGTCACGTGCCAGACTCAGCAGTGCCTGAGCTCCTGCTGACATGTTGCCTCAGTGGACATAACACCAGTAACCTGCTGAGAAAAAGCCCACACCAGCTGTGATTATGGAGCGGGATGGGTCTGTGATTCTGCTCCGTCTCAGCAGCTGTGTCACAGGCAGCCACAGCCAGAAGCCACTCTGTGAACTCGCAGCAGTGTTTCAAAAAAGCTCGTCCAGAGGAGGATGTAGCTGTGCCTGCTCCCTAAATTACAGGGTAGGCTGTGTGTTTTCAGTGCCGCAATGTTCAAAATGCTGGCTACGGATTGATGTGTTCGGGGGGGACAATCAGGCACAGATGAAATGTCCTGCGTGTGGTTTTGCCAGAAGATTTCCTTTTGCTATTTTGAGCTGACAGCATCAGCGAATTATTCCATGTCACTGATTATCAGATGAGACCCATGAATGCGTCATAGCAATGTTCCACTTCATAATTCCTGTTGGCCCTTGTAGCACTTCCGTGTGGGCTGTTTTCGAATGGCTCATGAAGCAAAAGAGCGCCAGCCAGTGTTTTCCCCGTGACCTTACAGTCCCCACAAGAGCACGACAACAGTTGTGTATCAACATCACAGACGGGCAAACACTATAAGTCAAAGTTAAAATGCAAAACAGCCCGTTAATGGGAGCACACATCCTGCAGAACAGGCATATTGATAGTTTCACGCTGCTCCACTAAAGCTCACTGGCTTCACTGGCAAAAACAAAACACATAATGCATTTACAATGTGACATAAAAACTAACATTTTATTGGCTACATGTGTAGATTTATCCAACTACTGAATTTTTTAGCAGTCTAACCATTTGAGTCACTGTGTATCTGTACGTTCATTTCTCCCTGTGGTTGAAATTTCATGTTTTTAATTAAGAAAGTTTCACTTGTTTGCTACATAATGATAGTTAATATGCAAAATACAAGATGTGGCTATTGGGGAGAGACTTTTATTTTGATGTGTACCAGCAGATGCTCAAGCATATTAAAGTCTGAAGCCTGAAATTAGGCAGGAGGGTAATATTTCACTGAGGGAGGCACTTTCCTGGGTGTTGTGAAGGTACTTTTTAAGAAGTGTCTTTCCTGCTTTATGCTAATCTAATGGAACGTCATGCTTGTAGCTGAAAAAAGTGAAAATAAAGAAATAAAGGACCACTTCCTCAGGCAGGTTGGATTTAACCATTAGGGATGCCTGCAGCAACAATGAGCCGTGGGCCCCGTGTGTTCCTCCCACTCTGTGCGCTGAATGAGCTTCCTTTAAGTACTCATTATGTACAGTGCACACAGAGGACTACACATGGCAGCGTCATCATTTTTAACCACAAATCAAACAGTACTCTTATGCTGCAAATTTCCAGTGTGTCAGATTCATTTGTTGGGGTTTGGTCAACAAATCATAAAACAGGGAAACAAGGTTAGATAATAATCAGCATCTTAAATCCCTGATCTTTTCTCCTGATACTGTGATTTATTCTATGTATCTGTACCTGCTCAAATCATCACAAAATAACTTGGACATGGTGAACATGCAGGTGTTAAACCCTAAGCCAGGTTTAGAGATATTCATCTTTAGGATTTTTACAGAACAATGGAGTTGAGTGGAACCTGTCATATCAGTACTGTCCACTGTCTAATAAAGGAATTAAAGGAGTTAAGGATATCAACTTATTTTTAGTTTTTCTTTTAAAACTTCTGTAGCGTTAAAAAAAGTAGTTTAATATGTTGGGAAATATGTTTATTTGAGCGAGATGAATGTGAATCTCATGTCAGTCAGTATGTTAGGGTCAGTAATGTTAAATCAGGACACAATTAGCTTCACTTAGTGTAAAGCCTGGAAGCAAGGGAACCCGCTAAACTGCCTCTTCAGCTCAGAAATACACCCTCCAACACTAAAGCTCACTAATTAACATGTTGGATCTTATTTTTAAATGTGTCTATTTCATGGTAGTTTCATTCAGTCTGGTGACTGTAGACGGCATCAGTCAGTATCATCAGAGTTTTATCGACCTCATGAGGTGGTACAGACTTAGTACAGACTATTGAAAAGTACTGAATATCCTTCAAAAATCATTTAGATTAAACTACATTAGAAGGAAAAAATCAAGCTTTGTTTGAGCTGCTTACAATTCCTTTTCACACTAAAACACAACCTGTGATGTGGGGTCAGAGGGTATGAAGGTTAGGAAGCACACAGAGAGCACTACACGGCTGAATGAGGGAGCGATTATAGCAAATATGTTTTTGTAATATGTGTTAACAGACTTTTAGCCTCTGCTTTTTGTAAGAAAGTGAGACTTTGTGACTTTTGCATGATAATGTGGCCCCAAAATTCACATTAAATTTCATATGAACTTCAAATGATATTTTTTGTATCAGTTTCTTCAGAGACCCCCTAATTCTTCCATCTGAGAGGAAGAAGAGGGGGGTGAGAGGTACGGCTGTAGTAATAAAAACCCTGAACGTATTGAACAAAGGTTATTAATTGGAAGAATGAGTTTTAAAGGGCTGCTGGATACATTAACCTGTCCGTTATCCTCTTTAGACCCCACACACAGCTCATCCTGACGTTCATCTTATAAACTCATTAAATCACTTGTCGCTTTTGCAGGCAATCAAACATATCAGATTACATATCAGACTTTGCAGAGTTTCATTCCTTCATTTACTCAGCCATGCTTTCACAGACTGTCCTCATGTCATTTCTCCAGATCCTTCTATAACAGGGAGAGAAAAGCACCCTATCCATTCCACCTAATGATTCCGGACTGCTGCTCTTTCACGGATTAGCAACTGTAAATCCACCCTGTCTAGATTAGTCAGAAAGAAATCCAAGTGAAAGGAGTCATTTGGTGGAGGGTTCTTCCGAATGAGGCACAAATATGCTGCCTCTTTAAAGTCAATGTGACTAATGCATGATAGGTCTATCCACCCCATCACATGTTAAAGCACAGGCAGGCGGGGGGGAGGAGCTCCATAAATAGATGAACACAAGAAATCACAACTTGAGATGATGACAAATATTACAAATGCCTTCTTCCCCTCTGTTTGCTTTGCTGGGCCACAGTGGGGAGCGTCCAATGGGAGCAGCGCAGGTGCTATAATTAGGATAAAACAAACCTTATCAACGCTCACAGCTCCACCTGCACACTGTTGTCATACAAACCTCATCCACTGTTGCTCTCTGGGGATCGTACAAGCAGAGGAATCTTAACCAAACAATTAACATCTCTCCGTTCAATATCTTTGTTCTTTGGGGTATCATAACGAAGCGCTTCATTGTATGCCTTCAGAAAATGAGTTTCTCCAGGCAGGATTTGTCTGATTGTGACTCAGGATTTGTCTCCGTCCCTCCACCGACATCCACGCTGGCAAGCAACAGCGCCGTTCTTGATATTGTTCCTCCAGCGAACGGGAAGCGCCCATGTAAGAGGCTTTAGTAACACTGCAGTCACTTCTTTTGAAGCCAGGAGGAACCACAGCAGCCGCTGCACACACACACACACACACACACACACACACACTCACACACACACACACACACTTCTTCTTCAGCTAAACGAACGTACTTCTACAAGTCAGCTTTTGATGATGTTTGAATAAAACTCTTCTTCTTCTTCTTCTTCTTCTTCTTCTTCTTCTTCACTAGAGGCCGCCTGTGCTGGCAAACAAAAGCTGACAAATGCATGACAAGAAGTGATCCTCAGTGGGATCCGTGCTCCCATCTGTGGCTGCGACTGTAGTCCCAGAAGAGCATGAAATTCACTGTGGGACGTTTCATTTAGCTTGCCACCTCCTCCTGTGCTTAAACGCGGCCCGTTTATGCTAAATACGAGAACAGGACTCTTTAGTACAACAAATAAGCTTCTCATTTTTAATTGCTTTCCAAATCCCAGCAGCAGCTTGCAGCTTTTGTCCCGACATTCGACCTGGAGTCGACCGCCGCCTTGGCCCGACACAGACCTGTGCTGAGTGTCAGTGCGGGCAGGAACAATCAGCAGTGACAAATAACGGCCTCGGAGGGGATTTTTGCAGGTTTTTCTGCGAGGTGCAGCAGGACGACCTCTGCTCCGCTCTGTGTCAGGATGTATTTATAGTATAATAGAAGCCTCTGAAGATTTCTTTCTTCACCTCGGGGCTGTGAGCTCTACTTCTCACCTATTTCTGCACTCTTTCGTTTGACAGTCGAGTGGAAGAGAAGACAAGTGGGAAAAATAGACCTGCTGACTTCCCAGTCAGCGCGGCATCAACCATCAGGTCACGCTGAGGTACAGCAGAGAGTGAACCTGATCTACGCCTGCTGCTGTGTGACATCACTCTGACAGCGGACACACACACACACACACACTCAGCGTGATAAGAGTCCATCTTACCTGCGAAGGCCGGCCTCATGGTAAAGTCGTGCTCGTCTATGCGCAGGAGGTGGCTCGTCTTCACCTTCCGGGTTTTGGTTCCATCCACAACTTTCTTGGACAGAGGACTGGCAGAGCAGACGTGTTCAGAGGGCCATTAGAGTTGTAAAGGATGAGTCTGGTTATTCTGCATTTGTATTACTGTCAGCCAACTGCATGAGCAGACTGCCATGACAACTGACAACTGTCTGTCCCTTCATACTTCCTGACCTCCTCACCCTATTACCAAGAGAGTGGAGGACGTTAAACCTGGAACATCTACTGCTAATGTTTTTTTCAGTTTGGGATGATGGCAGATAAGCTACGATGAAACCACAGTACTCAGTTAGGGTGTAGAGAGACTGTGATTAGAGCGGGAGAAATTAGCATTAACTGCGCCTTTGTGGCAGAGTGACGTGACCATCTGACTGTGGAAGAAGAATGACAGCGTCAGGCGTTTCAGCAAGAACTGTAAAAACCATGTTTTTACTTTTCAGGGACAAAGCTCTCTAGGAACTGTTGCAGAAGAAGATAGGTGACATGATGAACAGAGTGACAGACTTTAACACTCTTACACATTGACATAATGACCATCATCATTCCATAACCTGAACCAAATGTATCATTATGGAAGCATCCTTAAATGACACATGCAAAGACCTCTGATGTTTTCACGTTCATTAGTTAGCAGAAAATAATCAGCAACAGCTTCTCTGTTTTTTTTTTCAGTCTTTTATGATGGTTAATTAAATATATTTGACTAAAGGACTGCAGGTCTGACAAAAGTCAACTTGTGCTGAACTCTAAATTTCAGAGACCATTTAGAGCCAAAACAATTAGAGGAGAAAATAATGGAGAGATGAACAAAAAAGAAAATGTGCAGTCCTCCCATGCAGAGCCCGTCACTCGTTTGGCAGCTTGCCGCACACTTTGTTTCACACAGAGATGAATCCTGCTTTTGCTGCTGATATCAATTCCTGCAGGTTGTTCGGGAACACAACAGAAACTGCAGCTGCTTTTAATTTTGATCCTGAAGACACTGAGAGAAGAGATCCCCCCCTCGCCCCCTCTGTCTGAGGCTCTCCTCACTCTGAGCAAACCTACACATTCATCTGAAACAACATGCAGCCAGCTGGACCTGGAGGGATGGATTTCCTCTGCTGCTGTAGAGCTTCTTTGGGCACAGACGTGGTTGTGGCTCACAGAAAGCTCCCAGCAGCAGAGACAGAGCTGCCTTCACTGATTCAGACTGCAGACACATGTTTCTGTGCCTCTCCTCGCACTTGTCTCACTCCTCAAAAATCTCACTTCTCCCTCTGCTGCTGAACTGATGGAGAGCTTCACTGTTCAGGTCAAATGAGTGCTGGAAGTCTCAGTCAGTCCTTCACCTCCTGCCTTTGTCCCACATCATCTGTGGAGGTCAGAGTTCACTCTCGGCTCCAGCTCATGACAGAGAAGACTCTTTTCAGTACTTACGTGCCCGGCTTGTGGCTCTCCGTCGGCGCAGACCAGCGCTTTTTCCGACTTTTGTGCTTCCTGCAGTGCACGATGAGGACGAGGCAGAGCAGCAGCAGCAGGAGCCTGGCGGAGCGCGACATGCTGACTAACGCTCCCGCACGGACCCGCGTCCGAGCATCTTCCTGTCAGAGGCAGGAGGAGTGTGACAGCGAGATGCACGAGAGAGAGAGACGGGATGCTGAGGTCTGATAAGGGCTCTGATTGGTCCTCAGACTCCACACAGGCTTTTTTTCTGGTTCAGGAGCGCGCAGCATCAGCAGCGCTCACAGCGCGGAGCGAAAAAAAAGTCCCTCCTGATGAGCCGTTTAGAGGCAGAGCCACTGCTGTGAGCAGCAGTTTGTCCTCGGAGGGGGAAGAAAGAGGGAACATGATGTCACGTACTGCTGCTGCAGCCTGCTTATTTTTAGTTTTCCACAAATAGGAGAAATGTTGAAATGGTTTTCTGTTCAAACCGTTTATTTGATTTGATTTTAGTTCTTTCATCTCACAAGTGGTGTCACCTCTTACAGATATGAACAGTCCAGTGGGTGCATTATTAACATCTTTTTTTTTTCAGTGTGAGGACAGTGGTCATCCTCTTCTGCCTGCAGTCTGGAGATAAAAATTCTTGGAAGATGTGAAACTAGAATTGCAACATCTCACGCCACTGGGCAGCATTTCCAATCTTTTTCAGACTCTGATTATGTAGGATTAATATTTTTTTTATGATTTTCCAACAAAATGTATCAAATCCACTTTTCTCAGTGCAAAGGGCAAAGTGCGCCTACCCACAGTGCTGTGGGAGGGAACTGCGTAGTCTTTTAAATGAAAAGGAAAAAGAAAAATGTGGCCTTCTAGTAGATATCTCATTTCTGTTTGACCTCTGCTCTCCAATACAGGCAAGAATTACAGTGCTACTGGTGTCAGCTCTGTTCAAGAGCTGTGGAGTCTTTGTGTGTGATGATTAACATTTTACCACACCACAGAGAGTTTTCATCTCTGCATTCACACAGATTATCCAGTCAAACTCACCTCGAGTAGATTTCTATAGACAGCCAGCTGAATACCAAGTATTCAATCACTGAAGAGTTTCAGAAGTGAGAAAAGAGTTTCTTCTCTTTAAAAAGGCTGAAAAAAGGCGTGGACATTTGACCCAAATTTACAGACCTTTTAAAAGATCTGAAAGTTTCAGGGACAGCTCTCACTGACTTTAGATAATCGTGAGGTAAAGCACCAGGGAAAGGTGCTACAAAGAAAACAGATTTCTTCAGCTTCTCTCCATCTGAACAGAAAACATTTATCATTCAGAGATTTATCATTGAAAGATGTGATATAAAGGTAGCTTAATTATTATATTATTATTTTAGGGCAACTATGAGTCCATTAAGTCTTAAGTCCATTAAACAACTGTGATTCAAGTCTCACACGTCTTCAAAGCAACTATGAAATACTGAAACATGTAAGACTGAGTTTAAAAGTCAAATCAAAGGAAGGTGTTAACAATAACAATAATGATACAAAAAAAGTTCTCAAGGACTTAACTCTGAACTCTTCATAATAAAAAATGAACATCACATTTGATCCAGCTGTTTTACCACAAAAAATATCATCAAGAAAAAAGTCACTAACAGCGCTTTTATAGTTCAGCTGGTGATCTGCTGACAGTGAATGAGAATAAAATAAGCACCAGCTTCATGTTTCATGTTTAAAGTAAGGTCAGTAGAATAGAGCTGTTAGTCTGAACAGCTATGGGATCACCTGACACAACACTTTGTCCAGACATTTAAGGTGCCCACAGGACACATGAATCCAGTCAGCAGTCCTGTCCTGTTAATGCTCTGATCTCCCACAGAAGATTAGTTTTCACTTACTCGGTTCACTTATCAAACGTCAGCATGCAGACATACCAAAGTAAGCTGGTGAACGTGGTAAACCCACCTGCAGCTGAGTACAGCCTCACAATTATGCACATTTTTTTTACTACTGTTTAAACAGTGACTACTAATACGTACACATGAATGTACACACAGAGCAGGACGAGAAAGAGCTGAAAAACCTAAATCAAACAAAGGAACTAGTCTGTGTAGATTAATAATAGATCATTTCCTGAGCTTCGGAAACTCTAAATAGTGAGAAATCTTGAATGTAAATTCTGATTTAATCACTGCATAGGTAGTTGTGGTTATTCACAGCTACATATATTAGAAAATGTGAGATGAAAAGGGTAGCTAAATGTATTTTACACTATTTAGGACATGGTAGTTATCTGACCCATCAGATGCTCCAAATTCCCTGTGGGATGTGTAGGTATAAGATGACATTATAAAACCTGACACATGTCAAACACATTCTTTCATTCAAGCCTTTTATTTTCTGTTTAGATCCCAGTATTCCAGCCTTGAGCACAATAACTGGAGGGGCAGATACGGAAAGATTCTGAAAATACGGATGTTAAGAGAGAATATCTGCTGCCTTCAAGTAATTCCTCGACACGTACAGCTATAAGTTGTTGCTCAAATAACTGAAAAACTGCAGAGATAGATTTGTTCCCCCTCAACAGGTAGACTGCTACAACTACCTCTGAGCTATCTGTATACCAGGTTGCTGTATATGTCAAAGAGCTGTCAGCCATGATGTGCAAAGAGTGAATTTAAATTGCTTCTCACTTTCTCCGAGTCTCACCCGGGTGAAAACCTCTACTCAAAGTATATCAAAGGGGGTTAATGTTAGACAGTGTTTGGGTCTATTTATACAAGCAAGGAGAAAGAATCTGACTGTTTACATACAGCTTCAGAGAATGCGAGCCAACAACAGATTAATGGACAGGGACGTGGTCTGAATACCGTGAAACAGCAGGGGAGACGGAGAGAAAGGCAGCGAGTAGGGAAAGATAAAAATGAATGGGATAACTGTCTGCACAAAACGGCTGCTTCATACAAATAAAATGAAAATGTGTTGTAGGAGTGAAAGCAGACTCTAAGCAAGCACACAATGAGACATAACTGTGTTGACATAATAAACGCTGAAAGTACGCAGACAGCTGACGGAGCCTGCAGGTCTGCTGTGGGCCCGGGTGTGTTTACTGGTGTTAATAATCCCTAAACATATCTCAGCGGTAAACGTTGCCATGGTGATAACAGTTCAAAGCACCGTGCCCTCATGCTTTCCTTGAGTAAACATGTTGCATTTAGCTGATTTTGGATCAGTCAACTCATTCGCCTCACAGGACTGCTGAGAAATATTACACTGTGCACCCTGCTTCAGTGTCAGGCTGCACTTTAACTTGTCTGCTTTTCCCTGACCTTGAGATTCTCATTTAGTTTTTGATATTGTTCTTCCCAGCACAGGCGGGAGCTCCATTTAAATGACGCAGCGCAAAGCAGATACTTGGTATCGTGGTGGAAACTGGGTCTGACAGTTGCACTGAGAAGAGACCAGATAGAACCAGACTGGTAAAGAGCTCAGTTAGTTGTTTGGAGATTTTGGAGGCAAACCAAATATATCACATTTCCAGCACATTTGCTTAAAACTATTTCAATTAAAATCTCTCCAAACAGGACATACACTTAGACTGCTTTAAAAAACATAATGAGTGAAAGTTGATTACAACAGGTGTTACAGCATATCCTGTGAACACCTTAAAAGAGCACTTCACTGAGTTAGCATACTACAATGACACTGTTGGACTCATGATGCAGTTTTTTTGGAGGACAAAAAGATGAAGACTGATGCAGCAGAATCAGAGTTATCATATTTTTAACCATAATGCAACTCAGCCATTGACAGTGTTATTCGAGATTGAAGCCTGTAGTAGTAGCTGATGTTAACTCACTTCTTTCCATTTCTGCACAAGTAGTTTTTTCTTTTGCAAAACTGCGGCTGATTTAAGTGACATTGGCACATTTATCAGATTTCACTCAACTCCATCTGGAAACACAAAAGGCTTATCCAGCTTCTTCTCATATGCAGTAGTACTCCTCAGGATCCCCAAGATGTGGACTGTAAAAATGTGTAAAGATGGTAGTGCTCTCCTTTAATCTCTGACTGCACAAGGTGCTTTTGGAAAGATACTGTTGCCTTTCTACAAGTAGCTCACATTACTGTTAGTCAGTCTCTGAAAGAGGTAAGAGAAAGGGCAAGTAACTAAATATTTGGATGCAACTTGTTTCAATTCATAGTACTCCAGGTCAGGTTTTCTCATGCCAGTTTCACAAGGTGTCCACCTGTCCTCTGCTGTGCTTCTAACTCAGATTTCTTGAATTAGTCAGTTTGGAGAAGAAGACCTGGCAATATTTAGATGGAACATTTTTATTCCAATCTACAAGAGGGTTATATTTTCTGAATGCCTCAAATCACATACTCGACCCTCACGTGTGCGACGTGTGATAATGTGTGCCTGCATGTGTGGAAGATGTCAGATAACCAGGGCTCATCAATCCTGTGCCTCATTGTTTCCTTCTCTGTTTGTTTTAAACAACAGCGACATTTCGTGTTTTATCCTTGAAATGAACACTGCTGCTATATCACATCAATTACAATATGATGCAACCATTTAAGACTGAAGTACCATACTGATCTCGCCCTTATGAACCAAAATAGCTGGTGCACTTGAAAACACCCACGCAGTGGTTGTTGCACTTGTACCATTAAAATAGAACCCTGTATTGTGTTACTGACCTGACCTGACAGGAAGCTGGAGCACATAAAGAAGTCATTATAGCACATACCCTCTGTGCAGAGGCTTCCATGATGTTGACACGTTACATTACTGTTTTAATTAAATGATAGGAACAAGCAGCAGCCCCAGGATATATAACAATTATATGAAAGGAGACATGATGTGTGTGTGTGGTTGTTGAACTGATCACAAACACAGGAGGTTAAAATTCACATTGATTAAAAGACACCCTGGGGGTGTTGTGGTGAGTGGAGCGCCTCCTCTGCAGGAATGAAAGTTCCCCTCTCAGTGGAGAATGAACGCTCCGATGACAAGCAGGGAGGGCAGAATGTCAGCATCAGCCACTGCTTCCTCTCTGGTTCCACTTCAGCAGGTCACTGTTCTCTCAGGTACTAGCAGGAGGGGTTGAACTCAAGGGTGAGGGGACGGCCAGCTAGTTGGTCACAGCTCATAGTCAAACTTGTACTCTTGAGCCAAGTAGATCCTACGGAAGATGAGTGCAGCCAGGGCCAGAGTGAGCACCACAATCAGGACTGCAGAGCCTGCGTGGCTTTCATCCTGAGGCTGGTGAGGAGCTGGGATAAAAGCCGGCCCGCTACCTAGATCTCTGCCGCCTCTCTGGCTGTGCTGCTGGGCGCGGCGCTGCCGGGGGCTCAGGGGACGACCGGTGCTGGGAGCTGCAGGGGGCTGGGCTGCCTCTGGGACTACGGCTGGAGACACCTCTGTCTGTGGTGGAAGATAGTGTTGAGAGGACAAGTGAGACAAACTAAGCAACTGATCGATTAGACTTTATATCCACTAGAACCAGCTGTGTTACATTTTCATTAAAATCATGATGTGACGAGCAGAGCAGCTCAGAAATGGTTTAAAAAGGTGCTATTTATGAGCTGCAATCAAATCATATTAACACTCATTCTGTGTGTCACAACAGAAACTATCAAGTCATTAGCCATTATCACAGCAGTCCACATCGCAGCACAGGCGACTGCAGAGGCTGAACTGCTGGATCTTTGCAAAGACTTGAGGACAAGTAATACTGATGCTGCAGACTTCAACGAGGCTAACGTTAGAGCTAAAGTCGGCAGGATCGAGATCAAAGCAGACTGCGAATGTCAGTAATGTTGAAACAAATTTTCGACTTTGCATGCATTCATAAGAAAAAATAATTAAAGTCTTCAAAAACAAAATGTCAAATACTGTTTCCATTTTTCCATTTTCAAATTGTTACAAAACTGAATTTTATTTTCACTGACGGTCACTGTGTGATTCTACTCTCAAATCTGGCACTTGAATATTGTCCACTGCAGAGCAGCACAAATCTTTGAAAAAGAAATGTCAAAAGCTGTTTTCATTTTCATAGAGGACCTATCCAAGTATGTGAAAATGCTGCCACTACATTTATGAGTGGAGCCTTGACATATCTGATGAAAAAATGCTAAATTAAAAACACAAACCAAAAAAAGAAAACACGTTACAACTGAGGTATGCAGAGGACCATCTCTGAAAGTCAAACCTTGAAGCTTTTATTAATACATACTTCCTTTTATGTAATTTTACAGAAATACTACTACTGGGGCGGCAGTAGCTCAGTCCATGGGGACTTGGCTTGGGGACCAGAGGGTTGCCGGTTCAAGACCCCCCCCATGGACCAGTCTACATGGAGGTGGACTGGTAGCTGGAGAGGTGCCAGTTCACCTCCTGAGCACTGCAGAGGTGCCCTTGAGCAAGGCACAGAACCCCAGACCTGCTCGGGGCGCTCCACAAGGGGCAGCCCACTCACTCTGACATCTCTCCTCAGTTTGCATGTGCA
>JBAJHX010000031.1:716911-751160 GCA_037176925.1 Amniataba percoides | reverse complement strand
GGCAGTTCTGAAGGCAAAAGGGGGTCCAACCCGTTACTAGCATGGTGTACCTAATAAAGTGGCCGGTGAGTGTATATGTAAAAATGTAAAAATACAAACAGAGTGTAAATGTAAATTTTGATTAAAGGTGTTCTTCTTCTTCACAAGCTTCCTGGATCAGCACATTAAAACCTACTCACACTACAGATACATAGTGTTAGAATTAGTTATAGATAAAGCTGAAATGCTCTCGCTCATTAACAGTGACCAGTGGAAACAGAATGAGTCCTCTTGGCAGGACAGGGGCATTGTGGGGGATAAGTGACCAATGAGCTGTGCTGATGGGCTCAGCTTTTACACAGAAAATATACATTTCAACCAATTAGAGAGTGGCTGGAGGGAGCCTGCACAAACTGGGGAGAGGCAGTAAACAGCACAAATACTATGTCACCCTGCACTCAGTGAACAGCAGCAGGGAGTTTTAAGTCTCCCTCCAACTTCAGTGGCAGATGGTGAGTCTTATTTTTGATGTGGCCCTCCTCAGTTGATCCAAACTCAGAAACTCTAATCTAAGTTGACCCTCTTCTTTTCTCCCTCAGACTCTGTCGCCGTAGTTCTGTGGGTAGCAGCTGGCGCCAAAACCAATCCTCTTAGGCAACAAAGCTCGTCCATATCGTCTGAAATGGCGAAAAGAAGCTGCAGAACCACGGGCTTCGACCATAACACATCCACTATGATGTTAAGAGGGAGCGCAGACGCCTCGCTGCTTGATTTCACACAGTAACTCAGTGCAACCAATACAGCTGGTATGCTGCTGCTGCACAGTCACACACACTCATTTCCTTCCATGCACGTTCAGAGCCATTGCAGAGCTCAGTGGGACGAAGGTGATGAAGCATGCATTAAAAGGAACAATGTGAAAGATGGGTAATTGGCTGCATACAGACAACACCATATAATCATTTGGTCGTACTGTGGAGCTTGAGAGCAGCCACTGCTCTGTCCCATTCTTTGGACTTTAAATGAACTGAAAATCCAACCAAAGTATTCTGAAGACAGGTATGATTTTTAATGAGCCCAAACAATGGTATCAACTACGGTATGTTGAGAGGTGGTGAATGAACTTTATATGAAAATGGCACATTTTTTAATAAAGTGTTCAGGGATTACAAGGAATCCTTGTGTTTTAGTGTCAGACCCTCTTTACGTACAACATAGTGGCTTCTTCCTACAGCACTGCAAATTTACTATTAACTAGAATAGTGTATCCCAAGTTTTTTGGACCTCAGCGCCCCTTCAAAGCAAATGTTTCATGACACCCCAAGACATCCAACCCAAAATAGCACTAAGTACATTAAATTATCTCATATGAATACTAAGCTCAATCATATCTGCCCATTCTCAATCACTCATAATAAAAGCCAACAGGTGCTCTCTATTATTATTAATATGACTGTCTTTATATGTTATTATTCATTATTATAACATAATTAAAAAAGGTTACAGACATTTCATTGGGACGTGAAGCAGTGAAGTCTGACTACACTAAGAAGTTATTAGTTAGTATTTTACTTAGAGGTAAAACTGGTAAGACACAATGTTGTTAATACCTCACTGCACTGTAACGGTTAGAATGGACAGTCTGGGAAGTAATTTTACAATTTGCCTTCTTTTAATACTAGGATTGATTTCAGTTCTGTTCTTGGTTCAGGCATGTCATACAGTGTTGAATGAGAAGTATCAGTATCTATGTGAACTGTTTGTTGTGTCACTCTTTTGATTGTCAGCATTTCCTGACTGCTGAGCTGTCAAAAAGCTAGAACCAGAAAGCGTATGGTGTTCCCATGACCATGATACTGACTGTGACATAACTGCATATTAAGTTTTAAAATAATGATGCTAATATTTATGAACTTCTTCTTCTAATATTAAAAATAAAATCAAATGTCCCTGAGGGAGTCATCCCAAAGGGATCAATAAAGTCTAGTCTAAGTCTAACATGTTTAGATATGTTTGAAGACAAGGACAGAGAAAATGGAGTGTAAATGTTGTCTTTATTCAATGTGGTAAAAGAGAATTAAACATTTGGTTTCCTCCTTTCCCAAAGGTACCATCGCAAAGGTACCATCATTTCTTGTGTCGTTTCTCATTTTTGCAATTCTGATGATTTCTTGACAGAACTTCCTGTCATTGGTCTGAAAGCCTGAACCATCACATCAGATATGAACTGAAACAACTCCATCCACTTCTTTTTGTTTGGTCTGGACGAAGGTCTGAGTTCATTTTCAAACCTAACTGTAATTTTGGCACAAAACAAAGTGTGGTGTTAAATGGCCCTACAGCATTTTATGTGGAGGGAAAAAAAAATGTGATGGATGTTTTTCAAAGGACAGTTAAAGTAATAATTCTATTATTCACCTTGGCTTTATAATAAATTGGGCTATCTTTGAGGTTGTTTGATGGTATGTGTTCCTTCTTCTTAGTTCTAAGCAATTACGTTGATCAGTACAATGTTATCATAGCCACAACAAATGATGGATATAACAACAAACCCGCTGTGTAACAAAGCAGAAACAGACCTTGGTAAGAGTGCCACCTACCTGTTCATCCTGGGGCTCATCATCAGCTTCCTGGCCTGCAGGAGTGGAGGAGTCTGCCTGGGTGAGTGTGGATGGCTCACTTTCTGCACCTCTGCTCTCGCTTGCCTCTCTGGATAAACTGGACTCTGCCTGTATTAAGCCACAGGGAACAGCAGTCTATATTGTGTCTTGGGTTTTGTCACAGGGTTGGAAATGAGACTTTAAATTTGTAATTTGTATAATAATACACATGTTCATCATCAACAGTGACACACATAATATGGGGACAAAAAAGGGTGAAGTCAATATTTCATTGCCATAGGAAAAATTGTTACAAGTGTATTATGTATATACTGTTTAATATTACATTAAAGCCTAAGTGGACCCTGTGCTGAGCTTATAGTAACAACTGCTGTTTCTAAGAAACAATTTCACAAAAAACTGCTGGAAATCTTTTAAAATAAGCAGTGATTCATTTAAAAAACCTTTAGAGTGAACAGAAACTTAGACCTGCCTAGAAAACAGACAGTACTCTAATGTGGTGAGTATGACAGGACTGTTGTACAAATGGATTTGCATGAACAGCAAACATCAACTGAAAACAGGAGCACGTCAAACAGAATTCTAACTTAAATGTGATAAAATATGAAAAAACAGGGAAATTACAAACCCATTTCCACTCTGCTGTAGGTGCTTATTATTTATTATATTTCATTTGTGTATGTTGCTATGTATGTATAGTTTTATATAATATTATTATTTGAATCAAACATTATTTGGGCAATTCATTGAAAATATAATATGTGTAACTTTAAAGCGTTAACAGGTTCAAATGATTTATTGTCCAAGCACAAAGCAAACTGACCCAAACCAAACCTGACTTGTGTCCAGTATTTGTACCTTGAAGTTGATTTGCTGAGCCAGTTCTTGAGCCTTGTGGTCCTCTGCACTGGGGTTGCTGTTGGGGGTCAGAGCCAGGAGGGCAGAGCGCATGGAGCAGCCACATGTCTCGCAGCAGAAGTCCTGGGACCTGCCGGAGAACAGGCAGTGATGTGACCCTTACACTTCTCATTTTACACTTCAAATATTTAGAGGCCATTATATTTTAAAAAGTCGTACATGATCTTATCAGGCTTTTAATTCATAACCGGGTCCCTCCACTCTATGATGTGCCTGACAAATGAAATATATTACTGAGTACAATGACAGTGGTTCAGCAACAAGATAAATGACCTTTTAATTATGAACAGAACTGAGTATTAATGTTCTAGCTCACTTGTCACAGTACATCAGCGTTACCCGTCAAGTTAATTGAAAAATTAACCCACCAGCCTTTTTACAGCCTGCTATTTTATAGTGGCTCATACTTGAAATTCATCATCAAGTGCATTTAAAAGACAATTCTACTTTTCTCTCTATCTGTCATTCTTTTCTCTCATCACAGATTTGGAAAGGCATCAGACATATAGTATAGAATATATCTTGACAAACAGAGTTTTTTAAATAAAGTGAAATTACTCCTTTGAATTGTAGCTGACTGCTTAAAAAGCTACTTTGGGGTAACTTGCTGGCTAACCGAACTATCCATCCATCCATTTGCTAACCTGCATATCCTGAGCACACACAGGGTCGCGGGGGTGCTGGAGCCTATCCCAGCTATCAACAGTTACAATAGTGTTAGCCTTAGTTTTATTTTATAGATAAGGCTAACGTGTAAGTGTGTTTATGGTCTGATCATCTGACTGCTCATTTTCTTACTCTGTCTTTTTAGCGATGTTACTCTGTTCACAAATCTTAATAGACTACTGATCACACTAAATTGACACGAGGTTTAACTTCAATATGCATCTGATTGACTGCTCTAATCACTCAGAAGTGAGTGATGTCTGTCCTGTAAACATCACTTTCAGTTGATGTAGAGGCTGTGATGGCAGCACCTTGGAAATTTTAACTTAGTGTAGCAATGACTTACAACAATGTGTACCGCTCAGTCAATGTAGCTAGGTAGGTAGATATACTATATTATAAAATTAAGTCCTTTGAAGAACTGATGACAGCCCAAAATGTAAACATGAAAAAACACACAGAGTATGACTGTAGAGGAGAACAGTGTGTTTGATACAGGCCCACAGCCAACATGAACAAAGAAAGAGCGAATAGACAAGGAACTTTGTGAAATGCAACATTTAAATGCCTGACTAATTTAGTTCAGAGTTGGGAACTTGCACAGAGGGTGGCTCATTGATTTATCAGTAAAAGAAAAATGGTAATTTGCAATGATAATTTGGCAAGTTGATTATAAAGTTTTTAGATTTAGCTGCTCATATTTTCAGGGCTGTGTATGACTCCTGTAAACAAACTGGCAGAAAACTCAGCGCCAAAAGCGATGTGCATCTCTGTGTTTATGGTATTGGCTGTCTGTTTGGACTGTTGGCTGCCTCACAATCTATCCTCAGATGACAGATTTTCCTTCACCACCTGTGGCACATTTATATTCCAAGTCCCTGCCAAGGGTTCAGACCATTGTGTGCACTGGTCGTCGTGTCAGTGCTGACAGTGGGGTTCAGTGAAGTCTTGTGGAAAAAAAAAGGTTCAACATATAGTGTAGTTATGTGGAAAGTAAAAAATACAACAGATAACAGAGGTTTCTGTGGATTTGTCTCATAAAAGCTAATAGTCTGTGGACTGATGCCACAGCTGTTAAGACAAGGGCTGGCAGGATGGATTTGGATACATGCATCATGTTTGGCATTAAAAGATCCATATCAGTATTTTCCTCTAGAGCCAAACTGAAATTGGAATCTCTTCTAACAAAGTTGAGATGTAGCTGGGGAAGGAGCTGGGCTTATCAGACATCACCAGCAAGTGATCACTTTCGCCCACCTTCATCATGTCATCATGCTACTGGACTGTACCACACAGGCAGTCTATGTCTTCAAAAGTGGCAGACGGGCTCCATTGTTTTGTTGATGTTTGCTCACATCCACGTTACGAAATGTTCACATGAAAGATGTAAGCCTAAGACTAAGAGGCCAGCTGCATGTTTGAGATGTTATGTCAGTCCTTGGTTCAGCGTACCTACAATTCCATCTCACATTTGTTAGCTTTTAGTGGCAGGGATGTTTTAAGGCATTGGTTTGGTTAAAACAAAGTGCTTGTCTTATCATCTTTTTGTAACTTTCCACACAGACAATCCAACAGTTCTCTCTCTTTAGTCATTTTTCATTTCTTCTGTAATGCTTTGTGTGTATAACACCATGAACACTTTGAAGAAAGATTTTTTTTTTTGTTTCCGTTTTTATGTGAAACTACAATGATCATACGTACTAAGAACCCAGCCAAATTACAGATGACATACAGAGCAAGACTCCACCTGAATGCCTCCTCTGTGATGATGACAGAGAACTGAAGCTATTGCTACTGTGTTTCACTGTGCAGTGTGTGTCATGGATTGTTTTAATGGACTGCCTGCGGCCTTTGGACAGCTTGACTTCAACTGCTACCATTATTATTAGTCATATTTCTATTATTATCATCATTGGTTTATGCCTATAAAAAGGAAAATCTTCATTTTCGCCAAATGCTTGGTCATTGTGGGAATTGTTTGGTATCTGTAAATAATATTATTGAGTGGATGGTCGAGACCTGCTCTATATGTAAAGTGTCCTGAAATAACTTTTGTTGTGATTTCACATCATAGATATCTTGATGTGTGAACTGAAATAAGTGGTTGTTGACCAGAGATATAGCTTAGCCTGAAACTTGTAGCTCACAAACATGACAGGTTACATCCACAGATCCAATTCTTAAGTGACTAAAATATGCTTATGATGTATGTTAAAATGGTTTCAAATGTGTACTTTCCTGGCTTCCCCAGGAAAGATGAACTGATAGCTTTCAGTGCTTTATTGTTTTGAACTTGAATCTTTTGTCCTGTAAATAACATGATCCACTGATAAATGTAATGCAATGTGACGATCAGTTAGGCCACTATACCTTGTACTGTAAATGACTTTTAACAGCTAATATTCCGATATGTATGTAATTACAGCAGGTCTCCTGCATATGAAATGTGCGGGGTGACAGGGATGACATTTTTCATAGTCATTTCTGAGACTTCCCAGACCTCCACAGGGCCCCCTGTGTTTGTCTTGCCACATCAGAAGCTGGCCAGCTTCTTTTGCAGTATACTTGTCAGTCAGAAATGCTGCAAACTCTGACAACATTGTGCAGGAAACTTTTCCTGCTGTGCATAGGCCCCTATTTGAATGGCAGTTCTCACAATCACCATGGGCAAAGAAACAGGAGATGGGAAACCAAAGAAAAGTGCTGCCTCGGCCTTAGACTGAATGAAAAGAAAAAGTTTTTCCATCAGGGAGATGAGCAGCCATGTATTTATAGCAAAGTGTGTCTTTCTATTTCATCTACATGTGCTAATGAAACAGCAGCCCGATCAAGACCCCTGTCTCCTCTTCTAATAGAAGAACATCTCTAGTTGGAACCTCTCCCTCTCTGGCTTTGCACTGTTTTCGCCCAGGGAAATGAAGGGTGTGAAATGAAGAGCAACGTGCTCATTCATGCTCTTTCCAGAGACCGGGTATTTTGGCGATAATGAATTTATCCTTTTGCAATACCAGTACCGGCTTGCGTGCGCTTCTTTCCCTTTGTGATTAGGCAGTTATTAGTGGGAGGCATGTCCAGTGATGGTTAGGTGCTGATTACATTACATGTTCTTATTGAGACTGCTGTTAAAGCCAATGATCGAGCATCGCGCATGTAATGTTGGCACTGATCCTCCACCTGTGTGTCTACATCCAGCAGGCAAGATTATTTCATCTATACAATACAAACTACTCCACACCACTCTGCATCCTCACAGCAGTGCATACACAAAACATGCTCTGCAGAGAGTAAACACTGAAAAGATTTTCATCTATCACATCTTACTTTTTGGCAAGGGCTCTTCTCTCTTCTGGGGTATAATCAAGAGATCCTATGGCTCCCTCTCCTTTTGTTGGCATGAATCCGATTATAGCTATTAGGGCGGTTCGGACTGAAAAAGAAACACACAAGGAGAAGAGAAAGAGAAAAAAGACAAGATGTGAAAAATTGAAAAAGGAGCACGTTCAACATTAAACCTTTAAATCACACGACAGACTGCACATGTCGTCATGTTGAGTACCAGTGTTACATAAGTGGGTATGATGCTTTGTTTTCAGAGTGTAAGCCTGGATTTACCCAGGCTTCCGTGAGGACATCCATCATGCGTCTGTACTCACACATTATCCAGCTGGCACAGGACACACTTAGAATATGGTCAGGGTCAGGGGTGTATTTTTGTCTATGTTATGACTGCCTGTGATTCGTCTGTACTCTGCTCTATCCAATACACTGAATAAAGCATCTGGAAGCCCATTATCTCTGACTGTGAAAGATAAGCCTACTTTAAAGGTTATCCACATTGGATTTTGCACAGTAACCTAGCATTGACACTCACAACATTACATGCACACTAGTATTTGGGTTTAAGTGTTTAGGCACTTTTAACAAAGCATATATTTTTTGTTGATCATTTATGTTTTGATATCATACGACAGAATACACACATGCATAAAAAGTGAAATGGTTTTTACTGAAATAGAGCATTAATTTGATTTGCTCTGAGACTGACTTTTTTGACAGCAATAAGACTAAAAAATGATGTCCCACATGCCCCACATCATTAAAAAAACAACAAAACAACAGTAATAGCGGATCACCTTAGTGTTTGCACCTTTTAACAGCAGACAGTTTTTTTCTAAAGTCCACAAAAACTGCACTGAGGAAATTGTTATTACATTTACATGCTTTTGGGATGTGACGTTTCCTGCAGCCTAACAGTACCCAGGTTCCCTGCATGTTTCCACTTTACTCTGTGCAGATCCAGTTGTATCAACCTGCCTGTCATCTCTGCACTGACTGAGTTACTGCAGTGGTTGAGCACCAACCCAACAATACAAGATAAAGCAGCACATTTTACTTCGATAACAGCAGTAAGTCTGATAAGATAAGTCTATTCAGTAACAACTTTCCAATTTTTGAGTCTTTTTAGGCAAAGATTCTTGGATTTGTGTATGTGTATATACCTGCTTAACAATATGTGCGAATGTTACGAAATCATGCATGGCAAAACTAGAAAAAAAACTAGAAAAAAAACTAGTGGATGTGTGGACTAGACATACTGCAACTCTCATTTTCAACATAAACAGGATCTAAATAAAAAGGAATAAGTAAAATATGAAAATGTATTTTTTCTTAAGTGACATCAGAGGGAATGTTTTAATTACTTAGCCACACTCATGTAGGCAATATGTGGGTATAGCACATCAACTACAGCAGCAGCTTCAGTGTAGAGAGTTTAACCCTGGAATCACTAAGACTGGCCTGCCTGTGACATTTGGAACTGTGCAATTATCAAGCCAGGCCTCCTGTGGTCATTCCAAATAGGATGATAGACAACTTGTACACAACACTTTCAGAAGCCAGCAGGGGATATCAAATCTCTGAGGCATGGCTGGACATGTGACCTGGACTATCTTGGTAAAAAGAGGTTTAAAGCGACCTTTGTCTTTGATTTGGTTCTGTTATTGATTTAAGCCTCTTTTTTTGGTTAAGAGAGGAAGCCAGTAGGGAAAATGCTTTGAGGGAGATGCACCGTCTCCCACTGAGTTCTCTCTGATTAAAGTCCCATGCTGAGAGGGAACATGAAAGCAGAACTCAGCAAAAGGATGGATCGCCAGTAGAGAACTAAAATTAGTTCTCAGTTGAAATAAATGATCAGTTTTGACACCGGAGGTAAGAAAACATGCCCTTCTTCCAATAAAGAGGCTCAACATTAGGTAACTTTTCAAGAAATAGTTTAATTCTCTATGAACAATGCACAGGATGTAGGATTGATTCTGAATAATACTAATGTACAAATCATTGGCACATCCACATGCTTTGTATTGGTGTTGTGGTGCTTTTAAGATGTTTTAACATTTTCAAAGTTTCAATTCAAGCTGAATTAGAGGGTTTTATTTGTTTTAGCAATTTAGTAGACACATGTAAGAGAACAGGTCTAAAGACCTCAGTACTTCAAAGGAGTGATACTTCAAATTGATATACAGAATGAGACATTTCTTTATCTCCATCTGCAGACTGTCTTTATTTTTTTGCACCTCCTATTTGAAGAGGCTTGCCTGAGTTATGATTAGCTCAGTTTAATTAGTTGTCCTGTCAAACTGAAAACTGCTGATGTGAGTTTCTGTGACAAAAAAATTGTTCATGTGATTATTTTTGCTTACCTTTAGCTTAAGCTTAGATGAATGTTTCTAAATAAAACTTTGCAGTGCCTCAAACAGCATAATTTCTTGTGTTCCTTTAAATTAGTTGGAAGTGTTAAGTTATATTCATGACAATTTAATGGTGCTCAAAAAACAAATACAATGTGAAACTGGTGAGAATTCATTACTGAATGACAGTATTTGGTTAAAAAAACAACAATAATAATAATAACTTGACATTACTAGTGTACTAGTATCCCCTCTGAGCTTCTGGTTCGACCTGGGTACGCTCAGGAGAAGTTGGTCAGCTGACCTGAGTGACCGAGAGGGCGTGTAGGGGTGGAGAAGCTCAGATGATGATAACTCATCATTACCAAACTTCAGACTTGTTTTTGAGGATACATACTACTCCAAGAAGGCTGCCAGGTCTCTGGATGGTGGCCAGATATGCTCAGGCAAATCTTCTTCCCAACTTCGAATCTTCCATTTGGCTAGAAGGAAAGGCAATAAAAAGAAGGAAGAAGTGAGTGTGTAGCTGGAGATAAGTGAATAAAACATACATTCTTAAAAGTTATGACAAGCAGACTGACAAGGAAGTTTGAAACAGTTGAGAGTTTGGAACGGAGAAAGGCCAACTTCTGCTATTCTGCAGGAATGAGAGTTTTCAAACAACAATTGCAAGCTGAAAAAGAAACATTATAAATAAGAGAAAAAGTAGCTAGGCACAATGAAAGAGTGTCTGTCACAACAATTCAGGGCACTTTGACTTTTATCAGCCTGTCATTAGTGCCGGTGTCATACAGCTGTCTGAATATAATCAGACAGTTTCATATTCTCACAAAACCAGTCCAATTCCCTCTGACAGTATGATGACAGCCCAGACTTTGATCTGACAACTGTCACTACGTGAGCTGCAACCACAGATGGCTGAGGGTTAAATGACATACTGTCCATTTTCCACTCTTTGATCATCTGATTTGACGTCTTCCTGTTCCGCTTCAGCAGGAGAATAATTTGATGCGATTAACAGTTGGCCTTGGTTGTGTCTTACTGTAAGAAGGATGATGCTGGGGGGCTTCATGGGATATTCTGGGGGAAGCACAATCCTGCCGTGGTAAACCCCGCCATCGAAATCAGAATCTGGTGGCCCGCGCACAGAGAAGTGCCATTCAAAGAGGTTATCCTGCAGGAGGGAATGTCACATTGAGAAAATACCACAGAAACATTCATCAAGAAAGACACATTCTCGTTCTCTCATGGCTGCCTAAAGTGACAACACTGACAGTAACAGTGTCCTGCAGACTATTACACACAGCTGTTTGCAGCTGTTTTAATGATGAGCAGTTGTTTTAACTGGCCAGTTGCCAGTTAATGGAGAAAATTCTATATCAAAATGGAACTATGTTTTGAAAACTATTAATCTCGTTTTTTATATATATATATATATATATATATATATACACACACACACACACACACACACACACACACACACACACACATATATATATCTTGGCTGTATTTCTTTAGCTTTCTCTACAGGCTTTTGGTATGACATTCACTTTGTCTTCAGCATATCATATATAGTTATAGTTGATAACAATTCTCAGGCCTCAGACACAATTTTAAATTGTTGTAAAATGTATTCAGACCAAACTTACCTATCATGTAACATTTGCTCAATCATTATTTATTTGTCAAATGCATTTACAGTCCAAAAGAAAACAAACAAAAATAAATACATCTGGAACATTGTGTCGAAGTTTTCATACAGTTTTACAGATTTACATAGAAATGCTCTGATGGAAACATGGTTTTGTGCTGTAGATAAACTTCTGGAAATAAAATTAAGTGTCATACATTAATTAAATGTCTTAATTATCCCATTTCACATACATCTGTGCAGCAGAGTGAAGTGACACATCAGAGACATCAGAACAGACACATGAGCAAACTATATGAAGATTAATTGACACTCATTTACCAACGACCACACTGTTAGCAGGCACTGAAATTGGAAATGTGGATTTAGGTCCAAAGACATTACTGTATGGCCATTAAACTAACAGAAAATGTTATTAATTCCAATTATTTGCATGAAAAAGACTCATGAGAGAGAATTTCATGATTGTGACAGCCCTAGAAATGGCATGTGTATCTGGATGAAATAATTTCAGTTTTCTGCCTATATGTCTACACACATCAAATATCTAAAACTAAATAAGAGACAGTGTTTGGGACAATGGGGCATTCAGAGCCTTAAACAGTAACTTGACAGCAAGATGAAAAGCACATCTTGCAGCAAAAGTGTGGAAGTATTTGGTCTTCCTCAGAAACAGACCTCAGACTATTTGGACTGGCTGACGTGTTTCCACATCTAATTACTTTGGTTGATACAACGCTATTATTACTAATAGAAATTATGGACAATAGTACAATAATAATAATAAATACTTGACAAGAACCAGATATGAACCAGAAAATAATTCACCAAAATAATCTCTGAGAGACTATGATGGATTAGAAAAGGTGTTGTTGTGGTCATCCTCAGCTAAAGTAATATAGTACAAATACTGGAACTATAAAGTCACTACAGTACAGTACTGTCCTCTGCTGAGCTTACCTCCAGTGGCTGAGCGTGGTAGTGCTCTGTGGGATCCCTGAGTTCAGCAGCCTCTTTCATCAGCCTCTTTACCGCTGGTTATTCAAAGGGAACAAGGACACAGAAAGCATGAAGTTGTGCGTACAGGGTAAAAACAGCTGGATTACAGTTCACATGTACATTCCCTGTGACTGCAGCAGCGTGTGAAACTATTTCACCCAAATGGCTGGATATTTTTTAGCTGCCACAGTTAAAGTTCTTGATTTCCAGATAAAGGAGGCCAGAAATGTATTGCATCCTGGGTAACAGGATGTTAACGCAGATGGACAGAGCAGAAGAACATGCAGGGGGACGGGGCAACTTACACTGGCAGTGCACCAAGTCTCTAAACATCACACTGACGGTAAACTTCATTCAGACAGCTGGGATAAAGAGCCAGAAACAAAAATGCTCATCCAAATGTACAATACAAAAATGTATTTTAAAAACCACCTTTGGCTGCTCTGTTTTTTTTTCAGCAAGACACTTTTGTACATGGTCTTACTACACAGTCACTAATTCCTTAGTATCTGGACTGGCACACTGCACAATTCAATTATGAGTATATGATTTACCACTTGAGAAGCAGAACCTAGGCTACATATTTAGTTACAGATAGATCATAAAGAGATTTTCTATAGAGAGTAACAAATGTTCTAAATGTATTTCATAGGGATGTTTCATCCAATTTCATTTTGTGTGTCTCGTTCAGGCTTTGAATGTGAAGCACATCTATGAAGTGCTGAGCTAAAATGCAAAAGCTATCACTTTGAAGACAAAGGTAAAAATAACTGGAATCGTTTCGACATGACTCTGTTGTTGATTAAATTAGTGCTATCAAGAAGCCATCATAGTACTGAGTATTAAGCTCAAACGATGCATTTAGTTTACTACTTGATCAACAGAAAATCAAAGGATTCATTATTTGAAATTAAAAAAATGCCAAAATTCTCTCTGCCCAGCTCTAGTTGTTGAAAAATGTTTTTCAGGTTTTACAAAATTATTCCAAAGGATGAATTAATTTATCATGTCATTGTCATGTGACTCATGAATAAATGAAAATAACTGATGGTTGCCATCCTAAAAGTCCATGTCTCAATGTTGTTTCTCATCAGGCCTTAGGGATTGAAAAAAAACAAAAAAAACAAATAAGCAAAAACAGAGGAGGCTCTCGCACTGGCCCTCGACACCTGTTAAACAAATGGCATTATACACAGAATCTGTGACAGTTACCTGCAGATACTTAAACTGAGGGAATTGTGCTGAGTGTATGTCACGTAAACAAAGCACCTCTGAAACACCAAGCAGGCAGGTGAAAACGGAAACAAATATAATCACTTGGTGCTATCAGTACATTTTGTGAATGTAGTGCGTAAGAGCTGAGCCCCCCGTAATCAACATGATCAAATTTCTTTTTATTAATTTGCTTATTAAAAATGAGCAGACCATAATCAGATGACAGGATGAATCATGATCCTGTTGCATCTTACGAGCCCAGCAGAACATGTAACTCAGGGGAGAAAGAAAGTAAACAAGTTTTTTGAAAGTTGTGTTTGGGAGGTCAATCTTTACCCATGACAGCATTTTGTAAGTGTATGTGTAGCAGCAACATGCTCTCAGAATGAGGCACTGGAGAAACATCTGCTGGCATTAACCCTTGTGTCATGACCCAGCAACACATCCCAGCCTGCTGTGTTAATCTGAATACAAACAACCTCATCACTCTGCGAAGGATGGTTACACAAGTCCAGCTGATGATTGTGGTGATAAGGATGATTATGGGGGCGTTTTATTCACCATACTGGCAGCAAAGGACACAAAGATGCCTCTTGATGTAATGCTGACTAACAGCCTGCAGCTACACCAGTCAGAGTACGGGAATCCTTACAGTGAGGACACATTATAGCTCATCTAGGACAAACCCTGAGGTTTAATATCCCATCATCCTTTAACACAAGGTCATGAGTCACACTAACAGGTGCTGATGTCACAGCCTCAGCCTCATGTTAACAAAGTACTCATACCAAGTTCAAAAGAGCTATTACACAAAAAGGTCAATTTGCTTACTTTTGCTCCTCTGAGCTGCTACTTGAGCTCCAGCTATGAGCTACCAGCCAACTGCAAGAGGAAACAGGATGGGGGTAAAAATTGTAAAGTAATTGTGATAAGGAAAGTGGAACTAAGAGGTATTCATGGGGGCAAAATTGGTTTGGAATCCAATCGAGTGCAGACTGCCAGGGTGTTGAGCTGGAAATGGAGACTGTGAAATGAGCAGAGGAGGAGGACGAAGGGCAGCAGAGGAGATGGGTGGGAGGGCAAATAACTGGGATGAAGGCGAGGCGAGCTGAGAGAATGTGCAGGCTGCAGGGGGGAGTGAAGCAGTGGAGCAGAGAGATGGGCTGACACCACGCGGCTTTCAAGACACGTGTCCTGCCTGATTGTGCCGGGGGACAGACACTCTTCAGTGAAGATGAGAACCAAACACAGTATTCACACATTGGACATACAAGGAGAATCAGGGTCTGTGTGTTTCTGTGTGTGTGTGTGTTTTCAAGACCCCAGCCCTCCTGTTTACTACAGAGTGCAGGGGGTCATGGAGTGACTGCAGTCCTTCTCAGTCCTTCTAAAATTGTTATAACAAAGGCAAATGAGAAACTGATCTGTGGTGAGACAAACGTCAATCTCCATGAAACAGCCTGCAAGAGCATCTTGACCTAAAACTGATCAGAATACATCTCATGTTTCAGCTGCTTTGCATTGAAAAAGCCATCTGGGACCTAGCTTGATGAAACCAGGATTTCTACCTTCTGTCTTAAATGCAAAATTCTACCAATGGTTTCTGGCTGACATCAGTATATTTCACTGACAGACAACTCTAAAACCTCATTACACATTATGCATATCTGCACACACATAATTCCACCTTCATCAATGACAATCTGTTAGAGTTTTCTGAAAATGTTAAGCTTCAACTGAAACCCAAAATACGACAAAGCTGTTTGCCCATGTGGCGCCACTCATAAGAGCCAACAAATTAAATAACAGACAAGAAGCTTAACTGTGCAGTGATCCATGAACAGCTGAACATGTGGTTGCAGCGCTCTACATCCGTCACAAGTAGCAACACAATATTTCAAACTCACAAATGCTGAGCCAGCTGTAGGCAAAGCAGTCTATTTGTTGAAAGAACGAACCCACAACTGAAAGGTTGTAAATGTGATCTATCTAAGTGTGATCAGCCTTCCATGTCCATTGGCTGCTGAGTGAACAAACCTTTCAGATTCTTTAATATTCATGTAAGAGGACTATGACAGACTTTTCCAGCAACTAAAAATAAGCAGACAGTGATCACAAAGGATGTCAGCAGGGCCTGGTGGATGTTATCTCCATTCAGGCTTTGTGGTACTGGTAGAATAAAAACTATGGATCAGACTGAATACCTAAAAGTCAACAACTAAAATAAAAATGTTGATTAAACTGAAAATATCTATCTATCTATCTGTCTGTCTATCTATCTGTCTGTCTAAGAAATTCCAATTAGGTCTTTATTAAGAGACATTTTCATTGTCTTGTTCTGCATTTCCACCAGTTAATGTTTCAACTTTTTATTTTGTAATTGCTATGTGTTTTTTGTATTTGCTATGTTTCCGTATTTGCTGTGTGTTTTCTCAGTGCTGCATAAGTGTTGGGAGGCTTATTTATCTTATGATAGTAGCTCCAAATACGTCTCAATACGTAATAACTTAAGAAGCTTAATATATTGATATGACATGCATTTATGAGTTTCTGAGTGGGAGATTCTCCTGAAACTAACAAGATTTAAAGAACAGTCACTGTCCTTTGTTGTAATTAAGCTAGAGAAATTTAACATCTATTAGCACTCGTAAAGTGCTGTTAAAGTGTAAGATTTCAGTGTGAAGAAATCAAAAAACAACTCCACGTAGTATACTAATGCAGACACACACCAAACCAGATCACAGCCTGAAATATTTGTTAAAAGAAGGTCTGAATGCCTACAGCATCTTATCAAACTTGGTAAACAGAATATTGCTGTGGTCACTGAGATGGTACCTTTTCAAGTGATGGAAAAGTGATGGTTGTTTATTTCTGCCATGTTCCACACTTTTACCTATTTCCACATCACGTAAAAAATGTTGAAAGTTTCAGCTTTGCTTTCAACATACATTTTAGGACAACCTCCTATCAAGATAATCTATCCCTCAGCCTTGTATCTTAACCAAAATGTCCACAAGATGTTCCTTAGACCAGTGAATTGTTATGCAAAAGAGGAGAGTAGTGCTCAGAAAATAAATGCTAACCAAGGAGACAGCAAGAATTGGAAGAAGGGGAAATTCTTTGACAGCAATTAGAATGAAAAAAGAAGAAAGGCAGGAATCAGCAGGGAGATGGTGACATGAGGTACGTCTTAAAATGCGTTTTTAACTTGTGGTGGAAGTTGCAATGCATGCTGCTGTTGTGAGTGGAGTACAAAATGTCATTCCAACATTGTGGTCTCCCAGAAGTAAAACTTTAAAAATGCTCATTGACATGCCTATCTTATGTCTGTTGTGCCTGTGCTGGCAATGCAAGGCAACATGGAGGAATGAATGACAAGAGGACATGTGTTGCAGTGCTGAAAGCATGAGGGGTAAAGTGAAAGCTGCAGAGGTCTAATCACTGTATGTATGTCTTTGCTTTATTACGTGCATTTGCAGTTTGTTGGTTTCCTACACATTTTTTAATTTCATAATTCCAGAGTTTATTTATGACCTTAAATCTTTTCCTGCTGTAAAAGATTTAAAAGAATGCAGATGGAACAGTAGATGGCATTATGGATGGCAACTATCCACAATAACGCAATCTAGTGAAAGATCTGTACAAGCATAGTTAATAGGTAATTATGTGTGTGTTCTGAGTCTGTAGTCCTGTACATACCAACACAACTTAATAGATATTTTTCATGTTTTAACATGTTATGGAATGGAGAAGACACATCTTTACATCTTCTGCTGCCATGATATTGTCTTTAGCAAAGAGGTACAATTTATGTGGAATCTTTTTTCTGTCCTGAAAGGGGGCGTTGGAAAATTGTTCTATGTGCAAGCCATTTTATTATTCCCCTGAATTTGAATTGTTGTGAGCTTAATCCTGGATGACAAAACCACAATTTTCTGGAAAATCTACAACAATTAGGGCTTCATCTCCAAAATGTAGAGTCAGTGCAGCTACACTGTGAGCATCTTAGGATACGAGCCAGGAGCCAGAAAATAAAGTGAAGCTGAGAGAGTGCAAGCGATGGTTTGCGAATGATTAAATAACCTGATCAACAGGCTCAAAAATGGTTTGAAGGGTTTTTTGTATGTTGTAGTCCACTTCTTAAACTTAAACACCAAATCATCATACATCTCCTGAGGAAAAGTGCAATTTTGCAATTTTGCATTTAAGACAGAAGGTAGAAATCCTGGCCTGAGTTTCATTAAGCTAGGTCCCAGTTGGCTTTTCCAATGCAAAGAAGGTGAAACGTGAGATGCATTCTGATCAGTTTTAGGTTAAGATGCTCTTGCAGGCTGGTTCATGGAGACTGACGTTTCACATGGAACAGACCATGAGTGTGGGACTATAGTGAGGATTTGAACTTGTCCATACGTGCTTTCAGTGGAATAGCACTTCTAGCTGGTCATTTGCCAATGCCTCTGACAGTGTTCTCCTCAGTCCCTTTCACCTTAAAGAATTCATGTTTCTTCGGACTTATTTTCTTTTCTTTATTCACATTTCTTCCTTTTTTGGGCAGAAGTTTTTCATAAGCCTCTCAGTGTTGGCCTGGTGTTTCCGGTATCATCTTCCTGACCACAACAGAAAAAATATGAACACCAGAAAGTCATGACAGATGTTAAATCATGGAATAAGCTTAATAAACTCAGGAGCAGGGTGTTCTTCTATATCTATTATATAGTGTGTGTGGTAACACATAAGGATCTATGGGCCTCCCTCTACACTCTTACTTCCTGCTTCACTATTGCCTGTACTGGCACTGGATGAAGATTGTACGTTACATATTTGTCCAGTATAAAAATACCGTAATACCTAGGGATGCAGAGCTCAAAGAGGAGAGGGGAAGGGGAGGCATTCCAGTGCTCAGAACAGCATCCTCTCAACACAACTGTCCCTGCCAGTGCCTGTATGCACTGTGACAGGCGCTCCAGTGCTCCATATCTCCTGCTGAGTTTCATATCCCATGCCCATTTCTGGGTTTTCCTTCCGGCAACAGTAAGCAGAGATGACAACGAAAAGCCCTTTCCCACACAAGTGCCTCTGGCCTCTTTTGGGTTTGCAGAGGTCGGGTCACTGGCCCAAGGCAATAGGGTGATAATCCCTGTATGCCAAATCATCTTATGTAACACATATTTTGAGAGCTGCCACCGGGAATGATTCATAGTTGGTCGAGAGTGGAGAGAGAAGACACTATTGCATAATAACGAAGACATTAACATCATGAGCTAAGCGAAAGACTTCTCCAAAGCCTGAGCACTTTTTTATTAGTACTTCCACCAAATTCAGCTAAAAGGTATGACCAGGATTACAAAAGGCTGCCAATTCTCCTCCTGAATTGTGGGGCACGACAAGATACAGAAGGCAAGTGTGGCATATAGTGGATTTTACACACCACTCAGCACATCGCTATATATTGCAATATGAGTTTTTCCCAATGCCTCACTGGCCTATTTACATTGTCTTATAAACTCCCATTAATACTAATCACACTAGATGCATGCTTATGCTGCTCCATGTCGTTCCATGGCCATGTGTTTCTTTGCCATATAAAAGTGTAGAAGATGTTGCTTGGCACTGGTAAAATTATGAGGAAGCAGAGCCAAAAATAAACTCAGGATCCTTAAGTACAACAAGGGCAACTTCATATTGAAGAAGACAGTATAAAAAACTGCTATAACCTGCAGCCTCAAAACAAGCTATCGCCTACTCTCCTGTTACCTCATTGTTTCAGACTCACCTAGCTGGAACCTGCCACCTGATCACATTACCATCGGAGGAGCTAGATTAATACAAAGTGTTCAAAGCATGAAGAACAACTGACTAATATTAATACAATGTAAATGTACAACATACAACGTGTCTGCGGACAATGACAGCTGGACAGCACATAGAGTGCATGAAATTTAAGAGAATGTAATTTACTCCACAACAATAATAATAAAACACACCCTCCAACATTTTCACTATGATATATGAAAAACACATCCTATCACGGAACATAGACTAACACTGTGAAACACAAACAGAAATACTCCTGTTGTTGTTTATGCAACCTGAATGATTGTGGATTAAGTGATGAGTCTTTAATTAATGATTAAAAACAAAAACAAAAAAAATACGAAAATACTAGGAAATGTTGGGCTTAATGAAAAGGAGAGAAGCAACCCTTTCACACTGCCTCTACCCTAAAACCATCACCATCACTAAGGCATCAGCATACCTGTTACAACTGTATTCAACTGAGCTACGATGATAGCTGAAGAGATAATTATTCAAATTAAATCATTAAATGAGAACAAATCAACAGAATGAATTTTTCCAAGCAAAATGTCCAAAGGTTTACTGGCTCAGTGTTTGAAATGTGTGAATTTACTGCTTTATGTGTCATATGGGATAGTGAATTGATCATCTTAGATAAGACCAGGCTATTTGAAGATGTCATCTTTGATTTCAGGGATACTTTCATAGCTATTTTTCATTTCAAATTTTATTTTATATTATATTTTATTTACTGACATGTACTGTAAGATAAGACACCACACTTATCATTTGTTTCAGTGACTGTCATGCAAGAGAAGCAGTAAAAACAAATAGAATGGTCAAAGTCATCATGTTGACATTTAAGGTACTGTATATTCTGGACTATAAGGTGCACTTAAAATCCTTTAATTTTCTCAAATATCAACATTGCACCTTATAATCCGGTGCGCCTTATGTATGATCGTGGTCGTGCTTACTGACCTCGAACCGATTTTATGTGGTACACGGCGTTCAATCTGTTAAAAAAAAATTTGTACAACTTTGGTAAGCTACGAAGCTGCACTGCTTGATGGATTGTTGGAGCATTACGGCCACCGTAGTCGACAGCCTTGCGGAGTGATACGTACTGACTGTTTTGTTTGGCTTAATGCGCCTTAAATCCGGTGCACCTTATGTATGAAAATAAACCCGTTAATTGATATTGCATTGATATTGCACCTTATAATCCGGTGCGCCTAGTTGTCCCGAAAGAACGTTAATTGATCAGCATGCAACAAAATATTCAACCTTAAAAGTTATATATATAGTAGGCCACCATTAACTAGTAAATGATGAAAATGCACCAAAATATCCTTTAAGTTAAAAATCTTTGCAATTTTTTTCTCAAAATGGCTTGAAACATAAATTCATTTGCTCAGCTCAAGTAAAGGAAATCATTCAAAAGAGAAAATGAAAAAAAAAAGTTTATTTGCATGTATTGCCTAGTGCCACGCTACAACCTACTAAATCCATGATGTCACCTAAAGCTAGATGTTTGGCTTACAGCTGTTCAGTATTCTCACATGATAAAACCATGAAGTCAGTTTAACAATTGGTTGTGTGGTATCTGACTGATGCACGGCCTTAATGTAAAAATACAAAACAATGGTTTATAACCTTTAAGTGAGCCATATCTTAACCATGGGTACTTAACAGCTGTGTATGTGTGTGTGTGTGTGTGTGTGTGTGTGTGTGTGTGTTTGTGTTTCCCCTTGAAGCATGACGTGTACACCTGCACAGCAAGCATTAAACTCACATGACATTCTAGCAGCTTTGTGATTTGTTGCACAAACTCAGTGCTTTCATTATGATGAAGTAATTAACTGAGTAACATATATGGCAGGTAATATTTGTCCTCAGGCATTTGGCTAGGTAAAAAAAAACATTTACCTAGATTTCCTGACAAGCCTGCCACACAATAATTCTTCTCTCTCAGGTGGGCACCAACAGTGAGCATGTTTACAATCTGTCTACATTTGAAATCATCTTTATTTTGCTATCAGCTAATCTTTGCATAAATAAGTGTCAAAATGGTTTAGAAAAGCCATTCAACCAATATGTTTACACTATCTGCATTATTCAGTTGAGTGTGTATGTCATGCATCTTGAGCAGAACACTGTTCTTTGGGATGAATAAAGTTCTATCATGTGCGGTCTGACATAATTTTAATTTTTGATCCAAACACTCCAATGTAATATGCTGCTTTGAATTCCTCATATTGAGCTAGCTAACCATCTATTGTATAAAAACAGCATTGGTGATCCTCATATAAAAGGGTAGCTGACTGATTGGCATGAAACCATTTATTAATTATGAGAAATTTCTGAGTACAATTTGTGTTATTTTTTAAAAATGGTTGATTGTGTCTGGACAGGAAGAAAAGCCACTCCAACAGGTGACAGACAGGGAGTAGAGGCTGCATAAAGGAAGTGGAGAGGTGAGAAACTTTAGACTGAAGTTGTGCTTTCTAGTCACACCATTGCTGAAGTGCTGTGTTATTTCTGTCATGTTATCTCTAGTGAGCACAGGTGTGGCGGTTTCTTAAAACCTTTGGAGGACTTGTGCCTGTAGTAAATGTGCCCCTCAGAGCAAGGGTCTCTCCATATGGCGCTCTCTAGTGAAAACAAAAAACACACAGAAAAGGAGTCGGAGCACTGAATAACCATGTCATGTCAGCAGAGTATGGCTGGTTTATTTCAATGTGACTTGAGTGTAACGTTAGGTTTGTTTAGTAAGTGTCAGCAGTGACCTGCTGGGCTCCATTTGGGTCAGTCATGTTAGCATATGAAACATATGAAAACGAGCTTACCTGGACTCTTGAGGTTATATTTATTCTCCATGTTGTCAGGCGGCCAGCACTCTGACGAATGACGAAGTGCTGCTGAGTTTCTGTGGCTAGCTTGCTAGCTAGTTCCCGGATACAGACTTAACGTTAGCTAGCTACACTTAGCAGCCCGGCTAGCTTGCTTCAGTGCTCAAATATGAGCAGGACAACCGAGAGAGTAATTTGTCCACTCTCCCAGGAGCTCCGGTATGAAGTTAGTACAGAGGATATTTAAAAGCAGCCGTCACAAGCAGATTGAAGGGCTGCTTCTTTAGTTAGCCTCTGTTTCAGTTTAGAAACCGCAGTGAAGTGCTATCAGCGTGACGTCAGTGTTGGAAACGTAAACAGGAAGTGAGTTACTTCTTCTGGGCAGTTAGAGTTTATGATGTAAAAAGAAACTGAATACCCAAATGTCAAATGGTATGATCGCTAAATGCATAATGTTGATATTGACAAAGAAATGAAATATTTTTCTATAAATGTGCTCTGAACCGCTTGAAATTTAAAGTAAAAAGTAAAAGTATAATTAAAAAAACACTGATGTTAAAAAAACCCATGTTCAGTAATAGTGATATAGGCTACTGTATGAAATATGGAAAATAATTCAGTGGTATCCGGTTTAAGCTTAAAGAGCCCTGACAGTGTCATGACATACATGAATGCGACAGGCTCATTTTTTGTGCACTGGCATCTTGTCAATGTCATATTCTTTGGAAAAACTGATGGCTTTAATTGAGGAGGACACAGAAAAAATCAGATTAAAGTATTATTATTTCCTGTACAGGGGGTCCTGGTCATTAGAGCTCATCCCAGCTGGCACTGGTTGAGAGGTAGTGTACCCTGGACAGGTTGCCCGCCCATCATTGGGTAACTATAGAGACACACAACCAGTAATTCTCACATTAACACTTATGGGTCTTTTTTAGAGTCATCAATGAACCTGTATTTTGATAGTGGGATGAAGTGATCTCCTGGAGTAACTGGAGAAAACCCAGGCAGACACAGCAGACCAGTGAGTTAGAACCCAGAATTACTGGGGCTTACTGCTATAGATAATAATATACAGAATATGTGCTACACTCTGCTGATATGCAGACTCAAACACCACATTTTTTTCTTTTTTAAACTGGTGATGTTCCTGAGCTCTAGGGATACATAAGCAGCTGTCGGGTGGTAAGGGAAAAAAAAAAGATATTCCATATCTTGTCCTTTGTTTACTGTTTTTTCATGTTATTTTTAAGTGTTGACAGTCACAGTTGTTCTGGTTTCTGCTGTTCTGGAGACTTCCCATCCCTTAGGTTGTTTTTAAACCTCTCTACCATGAGACACTGCTGACATCTTTCTGCACTGTTGTCAATCCCACCAGAGGTAAAACACTCAAATATGATTTCTCTGTATTTACGCAGCTTGTTGTTGGGACCTAACTGCCACCATCTTGTCTTCCTCTTCCAGGCACCAAACATTCCAAAGGTGGAAATTTAGATATGGCAAAAAAACAAACCCTCTGTCTGTTTTTTAACTTCATTTTAATGCTTAAAGGTATAGTAAGTGGGATTTGTTGGTTGCTATTTGTAAATACATAAAGTCCTGCATCTCACACCCTGTGTTTTTGTTATTACCTGGGAAGTTACCCCCCACTGCCCAAAGGTTGTTGCCCAGAATTGTTCCAAACATAAGAAAATAATAGTGCAGAGTCTCTACAGATACAGACATCATACACTTCTGGTGGGTCCTGTATGATGACTGAGATACATTGTTTTTGTTTGGGTCTATAGATTTTTTTTTTCTAGAAAAATCGTACTTGGCATACCTTTAACAATAATGCAAAATTCTTTCAGTGGCAGAAATGTCAAGCAAATGTCAGTTTCTAGGATGAAGCAATACACAGAAATCTGTGTCTCACAGAGCAGGTTAGTTAATGGTGATTTCACAGAGATTTTACAGATGCTTTGAGCAGTTTATGAAGGTTACTTTGATCTCAATCTGCTCATGACTTTCTCTCTGCAAGTGCTGTGGAACTTTGAACCAATTAATTCAAATCTAGGCATTTATATGAAGAGCAAATTAAACAAACCCATTTTCCCAAAATTTCCCATTAGTGTATGTAACATTTGAAATTTAAATTAACAAGCAATAGTAGTAAATTTAAAAAGTATTTCAGTACTTCAGTCACTGCAAGAAGTAACAAGATCAATATTAGGGGTTGCAAGATGATTAACAGTACAAGGACTTTCAACTGATCAGACATTTTTTTTATTCTTTCTTCCAATCAGTTTTGTATTACAACCAGCTGCACGAAGAATTAAAGATTGAAATGATGTTTTTCTATTTGGTGTACATGAGAGAGTATGTGAGTAATAAACTTGGGGAAAAATAACAAAAAGGGGGACTGAAGGAGGACGAGGGAATCCGAGTGTTGCAACAGCAGGTACATCACATGTGATGGCCAGGAGCCAATGTTAGACAGCAGGGGAGAAGCTTGGCTTAGTGGAGCCAGTTGGATAGCTATCAGTAGAATTTCTTTTAATGTCACAATATTATATCTTATTAAAATGCTGCCCCATATCACGTCTGATCCCAAGATGATCCCTGTCAGAACTGGCCTAAAAACTGACATGAAAAGATGTGAAATTTTGTGGTGAACCAGAAAAGAATGGATGTAAGCATTGTCTTGTTGAAGAGACCTCTCCCATCAGAACAGAAATGTGTCAGTGGATGAAGGTGATTACTCAGAACAACTTTGGACTGATTTGCAGTGAAGTGCTCTTCCCTCCAAGGTTGACAAGTGGACACAAACCATCCCAAAAAAATGACCCCAGAGAAGAACAGGCCCACTAGACCCTCTCACTGTAGCGTCAAGCATTCAGGTTTGTGATGTTCTCTTGTTAGAAGCCACTGGCCCACCTGTGGAGAATATGATGAAGGATGATTGATTAAACCAGACCAGATTCTTCTGTCTCTGCAGACTGGTATCTACTTAGGTTTTACACCTCTGAATTGTCAAATGTGCATTGATCTTTGTAATCAAGGGTTTATGCACCATAATATTTCTGGTACAAAACCTGACCTGCATCGATGTTGTCAGTCACCAGAGGAAGAGCTCTTCTTCTCTTTTGACTTGCATATCGCACTAATGCACAACCCAATACTGTGTAAATATGGGATCTGATGTCTTTAACAACATCATTTCCTCTCTCATGCTACTAATTTGAGTGAATGCTTCTGATATGTTCACGGGAAAAATCCTAAGCTTAATGCTCAACCTATCACCTTTTGATCCAGTTTGTTTTCTTAGGCATGCATCACTTCTGTAATTTCATGCTAAATATGCCAGTAAACTTGCAAATCCAGACAGAATTTTGATATATAAATCAATTATTTCTATTACACCTGCTTGTCTAGACAATTTTAATGTGTGAAGTGTGCAAACAGCCGTGCGTGTTCACACACACTTCTATTCATACACATTCCTCAAAGGACTTAACACAGCATCAGTCTTGTGAACAAAATAATGTTGGAGCAAAGACTGCGAGAAAATGGATCTGAAATGATTAGGTGCTGATAGGATTATATTTAACAGTTGGTAGCAGTCTATTTAAATGTCAAATTCGGAGAGAGCACAAGCAGCAAGGTGCAAACAAACAATATAATCCACTGAAATAAATGAAAAATCTGGTAACAGCTGTCCCCTCATGTGTTATGTTTATGCTGTGCTCATGTAGCTTGGAAGGGTATGATGAGAGAGATTCCCATATTTATGATTGGTTGTACGATTTCAAAGTTGCTTGTGAGAGAGTAGAACTGAAGTACAAGTAGGAATCTGCACTGAGAAAATGCAGAACCAGCTTATATAGAATGGACTCATGTAGTTCCATGTTCTATGTTCTTCTTTTGGCTTTCCTCCAGGCAACCTTCTTGTCCATCTTCATACATTAACACATTAGATTAATAATTACATGCAGACATAGTACTGACATTACACAAACTGATAAAAGATATATAAATTGATACTGAATTACAAGAATACAAAAACATATTAAACATGGTCAGTTTGGAATAAACAAGTAGGACAATTCAAGTGAATGTGCATAATTCCCAAAATGTAAAATTGGTCTAGGTTTTATTAATAGATTAATGGACAATGTTGGTGTATCTTAATGGTCCAAATGCTGTTTCAAAGGAATTTGAATGTCAATATACTTGTGTTTTTTGGCATTTGAATTGTTTGATAAATTGTTAATGTTATTTGAGAAGGTATATTACTATAAATGCAACATTCTGGGTCAAAATCAGAATCACAATCACCTTGATTGGCTCCATTAAATATTACTGTTTAAATATCTGACTTGTTTTCAGCAGCTCATTCTTCAGTTTCATGCGTCACATTTTCAGTGGAGACTCTCTCTCGGTGGTTCTACCAGTCCATTTTATCTGTCAAACTATTTGAATTATGAATGTTAACTTAAAATGCCTGTTACAGTCTTTGATAATGAGTTAGAACACTCCAACGCTGCTTTAAAAATGATGGTGTTTGATTTTGACACGTCTGGGCCATATGATCAGCTGACAGTTGGTGTGTGTGTATAGATTAACCTCTAATGAAGAGATAGGGGGAAAAAAAGCTTTATGTAATGCCACGAGGTTGGCTCTGCATCAAGAGCAGCAATCTTCCACCCACCAAATCCAGATTAATTCTGCTTGTGTTTGTGCGTGAACATGTATGTGTGCATCTGTGTGTGTGTGTTTGACAGCGGCAAATCTGTCAGTTGCTAAGAGAAACTGGCACATAGTTTATGATAATTATTAGTCAGTGGTGTGGGATTTAGAGTATAGAGGTTTTGACTTGAAAATGAAAAACAGAACACATTTTTTCATGCACATATTAGATATGAGTCTTTAATGGTCACATTGAAAACTGCATTTTGTATAGATAAAATAATTTAATCATTTTATAGTACATTTTTCCCCCAAGGTGGCAGACATGCTCATTATGACTCTGCATTTAGCCTTTGCTGCCCTCCACTGACTGAAAAGATAAAATGCTCCCTAAAAAATTCAGGCATCAATCATCCATTATTGCCAGATACTGTCATTTTTCTTTTAAATAAATATAAAAAAAATTTTTTTTCAATAGTTTGCTCAGTTGTCCCAGAAATGTTCAGATTCAGATTCAAATGTTAATTGTCATATACAAAAAAAAAAAAAAAACAAGTTCTGTGTGCAATGAAATGCTTGCTTTGCTGTCCACCCTAATGTCAAAAGTAAAATAAAATAAAATAAGCTATGCAACAGTAAATACAAAAAAATACAATAAATAGCAGCAGAAAATATATAAAATACAATATAAAATACAGTGCAAATCAGAAATATATATCTGGTAGATCTGATATGGTATGATATTTAAGTGCATATCCGTACAGAGATATCTATCTGGTATATACAAGTATGATATGGTATGGTAGTTAAATGCAAGTTATTGTGTGCACATATGCAGTGGTGAGGTAATCCCTGGTTGTGACTCCTGTCAGCTGTTCAGGAGTCTGACATCAGAGGGGAAAAGGGAGTTTCTTAGCCTGGAAGTTCTGCATTTCACACTTCTGTACCTCTGGCCTGAGGGTGGAAGTGTGAACAGTCCATGTTGTGGGTGGGCGGAGTCTTTGAGTATGGCGGCAGCTCTCTTGCGGACTCTGTGGTGGTGGATACTCTGTAGAGGGGGCAGTGGAGTCCTGCTGATCTTCTCAGCAGTCCTAACCACTCTCTGCAGGCGACTACGATCTGCAGTGGTGTTTCCGTACCACGCCGTGATGCAGCCGCTTAAGATGCTCTCAACGACCCAGCTATAGAAGTTGCTGAGGATCTTGGGAGATATGTGTGGTGTTCAGTGTCCAGGTGAAGTCCTCGGTGATGTGGACACTCTCTCCACTTCAAGCTCCCGAATAAACAGTGGCCGATGACGTGTCCTTTCCTTCCTCATGTCCGCTTCACATGTTCACCTTCTTTTAAAGCCAGTTTGGAATAAAGTTTGTGTATTCAGTTTTCTGTTTAAACAGTTATTAAGGCAATACAAAAAATAGTTAATATTAAGTGCACAGTACCACAATAGGTTTTATTTAAGACATTAAATTTTCCTCACACATTTTCCTCTCTTTCTCGTGTGTGTGTGTGTGTGTGTGTATGTGTTTGCCTCCTCCTGTCTTGCCCTGAGATGAGGAGGTCACCTCAGTTCATCCACCTACTCACCTGTGCTAATCACACAACAGCTGTTAATCTCAAATCAAGCCACCTCCCCCTGCTCTAGTATGAAGACCGGCTCAGCTCTCCACTTATCACCAGACTGTCCGTTATCACATGCTGGTAACAGTGTGGCTGAAGAAAGATTTCTGGATGCTGAGGTAGCAGAGTGGGTCGGAATTACCATTGCAGCTCTGGGGAGCCCCTGGAATGCCCTAATGGTGGATGTGAAAATAGTAGGCCGGGTGATACACTGCACTATACGCTCATTTTCTCTGGTAACCACTGAGAGACCATCCACCATTACACCATTTGGTAAAACATAAGCTGCATATCGCCTGGTCCCTGGGGAAGACATTAGCCTGTTTGCAGTCTGCTCTCTTGCCAGCAGGTGGAGCCCTGACCATGCCACCAACCCTCCCAGAATCCCCAACCCCTCAAGAATCCCTGCTGACAATCATGATCTCAGGTAAGTCTTCAATGAAATTAGACCTCTCTCTCTTTGTTCTCACCAGCCTTACAATTACACAATCCATCTCAGTCCTGATGCCACCCTACCCTTCAGCCGTTGATACAGTCTGTTCCAACCAGAGCACGAAGTCATGGAAATGTAAGTTAAGGAGTCTCTGGCAGCAGGCATAATCAGTCCATCCATGTTTTGTTGGGTGCTGGCTTCTTCTTTGTGGAGACTCTTCACTCCATCCCTACATCAACTTTAATGGACTCAGTAACATCACTATCAAAAAAACATATCCATTATCTCTTGTTGCCTCTCCTTATACCCCCCCTTAGGGTGCCGCCATCTTTACCAAGCTGGACTTGCATAACACCCACCACCTGGTGTCAAAAGTCAAAAGGTGAAGCTCTTGATCTACCGGCCAATCTACACTCCTACTCTCACCTATGGTGATGAACCATAGTTCCATAGTTCGTCATAACCAGAGTTCAGAGTTTATCTGTATCGGGTGCCCCCCAGACGCCCCTCTAGGGAAGTGTTCCAGGCATGTCCCACTGGGAGGAGACCCAGGGGAAGACCCAGGACACGCTGGAGAGACTGTTTCTCTCAGCTGGCCTGGGAACACCTCACAGTGCCCCTGGAAGAGCTGGAGGAAGTGTCTGGGGTGAGGGAAGTCTGGGCATCTCTGCTCAGACTGCTGCCTCTGTGACCTGGCCCCTGATAAGCAGAAGAGGTTGGATGGATGGGTGGATGGATGGATGGATGGGTGGATGGATGGATGGATGGATGGATGGATGGATGGGTGGATGGATGGATGGATGGATGGGCAACGCACAGCTGCTGCACGGCCGCTGCAGCTTGTGCCAAAGAGGAGTTCATCTTCTTCTCTTCCTTCTCCTCCTCCAATGTTGCCTTTATGTCCTTATGTGTGTTCTGAATGTGATGAAAGATGTACCACGACTGTCAGAGGCACTGTACCCTGGGAGCCATTGTCCATAATGCCATGGGTAGCTAAGTTACTGTCTTTATCCCATAGGATCACTTTGTTCACCCTTAGAGGGATGTTGGGTTTCATATAGAGGATTTTTGTTCAAGTCTCATACATTATATTGATCAACATAGTGTCAACCAAAGACTGGCAGAGATGTGTGAAGTAACGTTTCAGTAAAGGGAGATTGACTATCTAGGCAGCTCAAGAGAGCTTATTCTACAGCTCAGCTTTTATTTTGACTCTTTATTTAGTTGTAATCTGAGTTGTAGTCAATTTAGTGTGGAATAGAGGATTATGTCCCAGTGACCTCAGCTGTTAGCTTTCCTCTCAGATACATTAGTGGAGCTGGCTAATACTTGTTAGAGACTATCTGAGGTGTAGGCTTCTACCACAGTTTATTGTCTCTGTAAGCATTGTGTTGGTATGAACATTACACTGAGTCTTTAAAGAAACAGTGAAAACAGTGTCAGTGTGGTGCTGGTATAGGCAGACCTGGAGGTTTACAAAGGAGGATTCCTATTCAGTCTCTATGTGGCTTGTAGGCTTGGAGCAGGGTTTTTTGATCATGTATGTCAGGGTGGGGTCAGAAGATGCCAGGGTTATGCTTTGTCACATTTTCTGTTTGTGATCGTCATACACTATCAAGGCACAGCTGAAGAACAGAGTGTATGGCTTGATGTGCTTAGGTCCAGTAGAAATACTTATTCAAATGTGGATGAAAATATATTGAACAAATATATTTTTATGGCAGCATTCACACACCACACATACGCCATAAGGGTGATTTATATAGAGTCTTAATTTTCTTTTAAATAAGATGTATTATATCCAATACTCTATAATAAAGATCTGTCAATAATACAGCAACAATTATATTAGATAATTTATCTCTCATTCCTATTCATACACACACAATGAGGGCAACATGCAGGGTGTTCAGTATCTTTCCCACTGACACGCTGACATGTGGACCGTAGTAGGAGACAAGGAAAAAGTGGATAGCCTGCTTACTGTGGTATTGCTGTCCAAACATAAAAATTTATGCCAATAAAGCTTATTTGAATGGAGTTGTGTTCAGAAATACAGCTAATTTAAATGGGTCTGAGCCTTGTTTTACCTGTGAGCTCTGAACAGACTCTACAGACTCTGATGACAGCCCTGCTGTTGCCATGTTGGTTTTTTTTTCCCACTAATCTATCAACTTGATTTAACAGTATATATGGGTCAAGCATAATCTTAAGAAGCAAAGGAAATGAAAGCCTTTACAGCAGATCTGACAACAAAGCACAGCTCATCACTTCTGTTGCCCCGTGGACAATAATATCCTCCACATGTCAATCCACATTATCCACAGGTGAAAACACAGCAGCGCACACTGAATTTATCCAGATGGTAACAAATGGTGAAGATGAGGCATGAAAGACTGAATAAATAGGGATAGCAGTTACTGTTAATGTGGCAAAGTCAAAGAGAACCATCCATCAAATCACATACTGTATCAGTCATCCCACTGCTGAATATTCAGAGGTGTTTCTGCAGGCGATGAAGAAGCAGCTGAAACTGAAGTATTGAGAGCCTCACCTCACTATAGTGTAGGAGGGACTATGAAAATATTAGAGTGATGAGTGTGTGACCCCAGTGACATTTCTGCACTCAGCCTCTGGCTCCGTCACGCAGCCAGAGCTTATATGGACACTCACCCTGGATTAATAGACTGTTAGATCAAATATACATCATCGGCACACTGTCCAGATTTAAAATGATCCATTAGTGTGACACACCTGTGAGGTGAATAAAACTATCCCCATGTTTTTCCCCATCATCCACCTCTGATCATTCACCCCTTTGTGTGTGGACATATGAGAAGATGAGCACATCAGATGGTGAATAACCTGCACAGCTGTCAGCCTGTACCTGTGCACGTGCTGATGAAGTTGAAGGACTCCTGTTTCCAGGCGGAACAAACGTGTTCTGCTTTCCACCGAGCGCTCGCAGAGAAAATCCCAGCCATCTGACACTCAGGATTTGTAGGTTTAGACCACTGCTTCCCCCCTCCTCTGTCAGATTAAATACTGAGGCATCCATGTATAGGTTCTCACTATGTGAGAATGGGAGCCAAGCATGTGTGGAATGTGCATCCTGTGCGGGAGAATTGGAGGGGGTGAGCTGCAGTTTTAGGACTTTTGGAGGTTGCCGTTGGACACCATGCACACAGACGTGATGCTGCTCCTGCTGTGGATGCTCAGTGTGTCCGGGCAGACGCGTCCGAGAGGTGACATGCTGCAGCCATCCAGGCATGTCAGGTCAGTTCATTATGATGTAACGCTGGAGATGCTCGGCTGACTGAGTGTGTGTGTGTGTAAATGGCTGAAAAATAAGTTATTACATTAGTAAACTTTTTGACTGTACCTGTTAAACAGTTTAGAAATGGTCAGTGGTGAAAAGGTGCTCAAAACCCATCCAAAGTAAACATTGTTTTTTTTGTTTTTTTGACTGACATTGACATTTAGACAATAATTCAGCCTGTCAACATTTTGGAACCACATGCAATTAAAGCAAAATTGTGAAATTTGGTCTAAATGACTGTTGAATCAGCAGCTTCATAGAGAAACCACTTTATCAGTGACCATAGCTGCTTTAATGCCTTTTAAACCTAAAAATTCTCAATATATGATTCAAGTTATGGCAGAAAGCTGACCAACACTCAACCACTAGTACAACTTGGTCATACAAATGAACATTTTCCACTTACATGCAAAAAGAAAATCATGTAAGGCAGCAATTAAACTTTGAATAGGAAAATACACCAGAAAAAAAAAAAAAAAAAAAAAAAAAAAAAAAAACAACTGTGTAAACATAAACAGAATCTTCTTACTTTCTTTAAACGTTTTGGTCCCTTTGTCCACCTGCTTCTAGGTAGCTTTATATGGTAGATTCCTGAAAATATGACAAGTGTTAAAAATAAATATGTTCTCATCACTGAGAGAATGTCCATCAAGGGTTTGATTAATATATTTTTAGACTAACCTGAACTTTCTCTAAATCTCTAAGTATCAAATAAATAACCAGGGACAAACATAGGGTATCTTTATTACACAGTATAATATGTTGCATTGTATGTATCTCTTGGCACTCTTGTTTGCACATTACATAGTTTCAGCAGCTATATGCATTTTCCAGCAACATTACATTTAGGAGCTTCAAATCTATACCTTTAAATGTTACATTCATATTGACATTGTGTTAAAGCTTAGACTTTCTTTAGTCAGAAACACATTAAAAACCTCCAAACAGCCTCAAATTCATTTTTCAAATGAAATCATATTTGTACACGAATGAGCCACTGCAACTTCCAACTCATTTTGATCGAATGTACCAACCGTATTATCAGTATCATTGTCCTTATATTATTGCGTCCATGGCTATTTCACTACAGATGGCAATTTTTCCTAGTTATAAAACATTTTTTTCCATTGCTTTGCTAGTTTAGTCACAGACAAGGTAATATGAAACAAAACTGGTGTTATTTTAAAACTCTAAAAGATTCAGGGGATTTGAGAAGAGAGAACAAGATTTAGCCTTATTCTCCTATCAAAATATTCAGGTTCTGGTTTTGGACAAGTAACCATACCCGGGGTAGTGCAGAATCAGGGCAGAGCCCTCCTTCATGCAAGGTAATCAAAGCTCTGTTTTTAGCTGACAGCAGCAAAAGGTGACATTTGCCAGGTTAGAGAAATCCCTTACTCTGATTACATAACCTGTAATCTAAGTGTGTTAATGTGCTTTCTGAATTATTGCTATTGTTGTGGATTTGAGGAAGGTTAGCTGGGCGGATAGAAGGCCAGCAATTAAATGTCATTTTTAGTCAAGCACAACTCAAACTATATAAAATCCTTCTGCAGTGTGGCTCTGTTGAAAGACACAAATTTGGGGGTGTGAGGTGGAAGCTACTTCACCTTAAAGCTATATCTTTCTCCTGGGAATGTGATGGAAGTTTTGAAGCTTTGGTACAGGTTTGTTTTTAGGAAATCTACTAATCTGCAAAACACAATTAACATGATAAATCAACAGGTGCATTTAGTAACATACAGTGCTCAAATTCAAAATTCAAATTTTATTTATTTAAAGCCCAAAATCACAAACATTGTTTGCCTCGGAGGGCTTTACAATC
>JBAJHX010000031.1:699070-716387 GCA_037176925.1 Amniataba percoides | reverse complement strand
AGGAGGATTTTAAAGTCCACTCTAAATTTTACTGGGAGCCAATGCAGAGAAGCCAGTACTGGAGCAATATGGTCTCTTTTCCTGGTTCTGGTCAGCACCCGAGCAGCGGGTGAGTGAGTGAGTTACAATAATCCAGCCTGGAAGAGACAAATGCATGGACCAATTTTTCCCAGTGCTGTGTTCTTCTGTTTGCTCTTATGATGACACACACACAAAATACTGATATATATACTGACATATTGCAGCATTTCCTTAGATACTGGAGGGGTTTTTATAAGAGTAGATCTGGAAGTGAAGATGAGGCCAAGATGATGGATTTGTTTTTGTGCCATTTATGACTCAATTAAAAGCAGAACTGTGACTTGAGGATGACACACCAGCTCAGGTCATGAGCGCTGGATTGGACTGGCTGACCGTGCTGCAATTTGGGAAGCCAGAAGATCTAAAAAGCGTAACACTTTGCTTTAGAACCGCAGCTCTCAGGTGTCGTGGCCATGCCTGGATACAATCTTCCACTACATCCAAAACCTGATAGATACTGTAGAGATCTTTGGTTTATCCAGGAATAGAACCTCTTCAGTTTGACCTCCAAAAAACAAAAACAAAAAAACCTCAAAGCAATTAATTGTTTCAGCAGCCTACATGTAACATAGTAAAGTATGTAAACATCAGGCAGAAATATGATTAGGATTTATGTTTGTAAAAATGTACCAAATACATTTTTTGTGTGTATTTGTTATTAATGATACATTAAGAAAAGTAACGTCAAGTGAAGTCAGTTTAATCTATATACTACCAAATCACAACAAAAGTCATCTAGTGACACTTTACATAAGTACTTTGATCTTTACAATGTTATTTATAGACACCCAACAATTCCCATCATGACCAACAGTCATTGCAAAGACAAGGAACAGAAACAACAGCCTCAGTCAGCCATGCTACTTTTGAGTGCAATGAGTAACATACTCTATTGTGTTTTGTCTTTTGTGGGTGTATTTAAGTTTGCTTTAAAAAGAGTCATAGGAATGATGTCAGTTTAAGAGAACATCAGTGCTCCACATGTTACAGGAGTATAGACAATATCCAGTACATGTATGTATAATAAAGATTCATTGTCAGGGGACCTCCAGCATCCATAATCTTTTTTTCTGACCAGCTGCTCAGATATTTCACTTTGGACTGGTCGACCCACAGTGCCATGTTCAACAAAGCAGAACAAAAAAAGAAATCTAGCTTGGAACAGCTTTACAAAGACAATTAAAGAACACGTTGTGCTCTCTGATGTTTTTCAGTTGCTTGATAAAATAGCTTTAGTAAAAACATATGGATCAATTTCATGACACTCTCCCATTATTGTTACAAAATCAGAACAATGAATCAGAGCAATTTGCTTATCTAATATCCCAAAGGCATGTGATGAGGATTCAGATTGAATAGTTTCCTGAGATTTAAGTAAAGCAAACAATCTCATCCTGCCTCATCAATTCACTACTCAACTTTAGATGGTTTGAACAGACTGATAACTTGGGAGAATTTTATCCCATTTAATTTCCCCTCTTTTGTTGACAGCACATGTTTTCAGCCGTTTATGTAATAAATAAGAATGATACCATCATGACCCAGACGCCCAGACCTTTACTCCGTTTTCACCATGTCCTTACTTAAAGATTACTTTCAAGATTTACCAAATTTAGCTTCAGTGCTGTGTGACATTGCATAATGTGTGTAAAATCACATAATGTTTTTCCTTCTTTCAGATTGAAAAGAGAAATATCCCTTACACAGGGATCCGGTCAGAAGATTGGCAGGTATGAGATATTTGTGTTTATACATTTTTAATCCAATGAGAATAATGGAGAGTAAACAGGAGAATCTTATAGTGAGGATTAAAGCAGCAGGACTGGATTTAGAGGCACATGGTCAACATTATAATCACACTGTTGTTTGCTATATCGGCTGCTTCCATGAATTTTACTAAGCTGAATATAATCCATGCTTCAGAAGTAGGAAATTCACAAGACTGTTTGCCTGTGCTGTGCAAACTCAATGGGGTGGCAATCTACAGAATCTATTAGGACACCATGTGATGATTTCTATAGTTCATTATGACACAGCTTTTGGAAAACAGAAGAAGAGTCTTGGCAGTAACTTTGTGTGGCTGTTCTTTAAGTGAAATGCTAATGCCAACATGCTCTAATGTTCACAGTAACAATGCTACAGCAACGAGCTGATGTTAGGCAGGCATAAATTTGGCCAACTACCAATAAACACAAAGTACAGTTGAGGCTCATGGGAATGTCATTAGATGCAAGTATTTGGTAATAAATCAAACTACTAGAGGATATACAGAAGTTTGGAGTTTAGTAAAGAAAAAACAGATACATAAAAGTTTGTGCCAAATTCCATTTAATAGTTGTCAAGAAATATTTCTTAAAACCACAAATGTTAGCCTCATGGTGGTGCCAGAGGAGAAGTCAGAGATTTAATAAAGTCATCATTATTCAGCATCCATTGGGCACCATGTCTGTCTCTCCAAAATGTCAGTCTATCACATAGCGTTTGATATTCAGTCTGGACCAAGGCAGTGGACCCTAAAGTCCTTATGGAATACTTGTCACAGACACTATAAGCTGTTTCCAGGCCACGAGCAGGGTCGTACCCAAAACTCGAACAGTATGTATATTAAAGTGGCCACCAAGTATGACTGACATTATCTGACATTATTCAAATATGAACTTGTATACCTCTACACTACCAGTCACTAGAGTGTGAAATATGACCCTGATTCCATCTCGTTCAGACATATTTTGATCATATGCACGTGCCACATGAGACTTAAATATGCAATAAATTTGCTTCCATTTATAATTTTGTTGGAGTTGGAGGATGTGTCTATCATTACAGCCATATTAATAGAAATAGTAGAAATATGCAGAGGAAAACAATTACAATAAGGCAACTCGTTCCAGAATTCCGCAAAAATGCAGCTGGAAGGTACATACTTTGTATGTCTTTATCATCAGAGAGGACGAAATTTAGTTCTAGTGGCTACAATAAGGATGACCACACACTGTACACTATGTGCAACACTTTTAAAACTTGATGGATATAGTTTAAAAAGGTTAATGTCATTCAGTATTTGTACAAAATGACTGACAGAAGGAATTTGGTGCACATTGGAAATGTAATGTCAGGTAAGGTAATGATGAATATAAAAAGATATTTTCTTATCTAAGCTTCTGATGGAGTGCTTTAGAAATAGACTCTCTGTGTTTTTCAAAAACAGCCCCATATTCAAGAGGAGTCCAGATGTAACTAAAGCCTGGGGAACAAAGTCAGAGCAGCTGCTGAGGATAGATGACCATGACTTTACAATGCGACCAGGATTTGGAGGTAAGGAGCTTCATCTTTCTTTACCACAGACAGGAGATTGAAGAAACTAATACATATCTAGTGGCTCTGTTATGTTGTGGAAAGCATGTGTGAGTCTCCTTATATGGAAGGTTCACTACAAATCTGTCCAAAGTAATTCTGGGTGATCACCTTTATCCTCTGATGAAACATTTCTATCCTGATGGGAGGGGTCTTTTCCATGCCCCCATCAGATGATGAGGATGAAAATGCAGTGAGTCATATGTTATGGCTTTCACAGTCACCACATCTCAACACAACTGAACATCAGAAATTTTGGAGCAAGATTTTTGTTAGACAGATCTCTCCGCCATTAAAACAATGAATGAGGGAATATCTTTAGAGGAATGGTGTTCATTGCTTCGCGAGAGTTCAGAGATTTTGAGAGTCAATGAGACGGACTGAACTGAAGCTGTTCTGGAGGCCTGTTGTCACCCAACATGTTACTGAGACACCTCATGTTGGGTTTTCTTTTAATTTGACATTACTCGTTTGACATTGCTCCATTTACAGACAGATGACAGTCACTTATCATGCAGCCAGAAACATCCAATCTACAGTATGCTCATCTAAATGTGAGTGTCTAGCACTGGCTTGTCCAGATGATATAACACAGCAGGATTATGTCTGAGCAATGCCCTGTGGACCAGTGATTAATTACCAAACAGCCACAGCCTGTAGCTTTAGGTTTCAATAACTTCTAGGAATGTGATGAAACACAAATTCATACTTCGGTATGTAGGTTATGTTGATTTTAGGCCCATGGTTTGGTACGTTTGTGGTACAGCATATTGTCAACAGGAAAAACAAAAAAAAAACTACAAACCAACAACCCAAAATAATGCTTTAGCATTTTAGCTTTCCACTTTGAAAATGTAGAGAATTTAAAGGCCTGTAAAATGGTCAAATAAATAAATAAATAAAACAATAAATAACAGCCTGCAGTATAATGTCAGTTAGGATTAGATTACTCTCTCCACTGTGTCTGTGCCATTTTTGGGAAATCTGCATGCAGCTGCTTTTATTGGGATTTGTTTGAAAGACAGCAGAAATCATTGTTTGAAGCTAAAGGGCTGGCATAAAAAGGAGTCACAACCCCCAAATAAACACAGATAATCCTGGAAGTTCCGAATGCCGCTGCCCAGTCCTGTGTAATATAATGCTCATGTCCACATTACTGTACGAGAGATTAATGTAACAAACTGCTGCATGTTTCTCCAGGGCCTGCAGTCCCAGTTGGAGTGGATGTACAGGTTGAAAGTTTGGATGCTATTTCAGAGGTTGATATGGTATGTCTGCAGCAAACTGTGAGTAACATATTTGACATGTGTTTTTAGATGAGATAGTACTGTAACAGACATGTATTTTTTGTGTTGAAGGACTTTACTATGACCCTGTATCTGAGGCACTATTGGAAAGATGAACGTCTGTCCTTCAGAAGCAATAAAAACCAAAGCATGACCTTTGATGGCCGCTTGGTGAAGAAAATCTGGGTACCTGACATGTTTTTTGTCCACTCTAAGAAGTCCTTCACCCATGACACCACCACTGATAATGTTATGCTGAGAGTTTACCCAGATGGAAAAGTCCTTTACAGCCTCAGGTAAGCCTCATCGCTCAACATGTATGAAACAGCAGGTAGCTGCTGTTTGAAGTTTTGGAAATACACTTACTTTTCAAGACTGAACTATTACTAATCACTTTTAGAATACTTTCTTGGTGACCATCCACCAATGACAATGAGAAAATGTATTTCCACCCACCTGTTCTTAATGCACATTTTCAATTTACACAGAAAATGGAAATGCCAGGAATTCTAAAAGACTAAAGACAATATATTCTAAACAAGAAAGTATGTTTGGTTGAGATGGAAAAGTTGGTGTGTTGACAAAAACAAAATGCAAGTGCAAACTAAATTGATATGTACATGGAACATTTGACCTAATCTCCTTAAACGATGAGAGATGGTGGCAGAGAAAAAGAAAGCAGTGGTTTCATGTTACTCAATTGAATAATTTCTAATAAATATGATTTATGGTCTAATTGTATTATGCCCAATTATATTAGAGGAAATGCACATTAATTTGCAGTTTCAGAATATTTTTTCCACTTATTTTTTTTTACTTAACTGTGCGTGCACAGTGACCCATACAAACGTGCTCACTCACTATATGTGGCAGCCCACATAATAACCCACAAGGCTATAGTACTAAAGTGTTCATTCTGGCTCACTGTCATGTGACCATGACCATAAACAGAAAAGAACTACAGTCCCTGTTTTCAGTTTCACCTGTGCTTTTACTTACTAATGGATTAATCAAAATATGTGCTAATGCCCTCTTCCTTGAAAACTACTCCAAATTGTGCCTATTGTCACCTAGATTCAGCAACTGTCTGTGGTGCAGGTAGTGATGTTAGTGAGTGCCCAGGATATAACTGCAGTCAGTCATCCCACCAAGACAAAGTGGCACCAGCTTCCACAGAACAAGATGGAAACTTAAAGGGATAACATTCTGCCAATTACGATGGCTAATACTGCTGAGCAAGACCTTATTTTGGCGAGTATTAGGCGGCTTCAAGCCAAGACAGTTGGTTTTGTAATCCACATTCCAGAGCCCGGCAGAGATTAACAGCTGGCCATCTGTCTCCTGTTGTGACCACTCGACCACAGAACAGCACCGCTTTCCTGACAGACTGGAATAAACAAAATACAAATGATGACGTCAACATTTAGGATATGTAAAAACCTTGTGCTTCGAGTTCATCTTCACATTAATGAATAAAGGAATTAACTTGATCTTCTCTTGTCCTTACTTGAATATAAACATTTACTACAACACCAATCTGACAAGAGAGCAGCACTTGTGTTCATGGCCACAGTCAGTACCAAAAGCTTGTACATGATGGCATTTCATACATCAATAAAGACAGAGTTAGAGTTAGGAATCATACCACCTAGGAGTGGGCAAACAATTTGGGTTAAGCATTAGTGGGGTTGTTTATATTTGGTCGATGGCAAAAACAAATCTGCACGTTATCTCCAAATGAGTTAAATCAGCCACAGTATATATTATTTTGTGCAGTTGCACACCATTTGGAGAGTGACCTGGCTATATTCAAATATGCAGATTAGGTTAATTGGTTGCACCCAAAGCCATAATAATGCACTCCAAGTGGACTCAGAGACATCCAAGACTGACAGGAGATAGAAGCTCACTCATAATATGTCATCTGTGTGGAGCTGGTTATAGGTGCAGAGTTTTTAGACCAAGGCAGCTTGGTGAGTAAGGATGACACTTTGTTGACCCAATCTGTAGACTGTGTGGCCTCTCATCCTGTGAGCTGGATTATGTATTTTCATTTATCATCTCTGTGCTGGAAACCAAATCTCTGCTGAAACCTCTGACCCACACAGTGCTTGTCTGTGAATATGAAGGAGTGATGCTCTGTATGATACACCTATAAAAAGTGTCACCAGTCTCCTCCAAACATCTTGGTAGTAGGTAGGCAGGCATAAATTTCTATGTCTGCTTAACTTTAGCCTTCCTAAAAGGTCATTTGATTGATGACTGAGATAAACAAATGAGGAAATATTTTTCATGATATTACCACAGCTAACTGTTGTGTCATTGCAGGGTTACAGTGACAGCCATGTGCAACATGGACCTGAGTCGCTTTCCTCTGGATACACAGACGTGCTCTTTGGAGATAGAGAGCTGTAAGTGAGTGGTGTGACCAAGCGTGATGTGACTTTCTCTCTTCTCCCTTCCCTCACTGCATTCTTATCATTTCTGTGACTTGAGTAGAAATTCTTCTAAAATTATTTTACTGCTAAATATGTTTCTGTCCTGTTTTTTATTACCATGTGAATATGTTTGGTAGATTAAGGAATTGTTGTTTAATTGCAACCAAATACCTGAAGCTGGTCACTGTGGAGAGTGTTTTACTGTATTTTGTCTTTGCTCGGTTCTATTTTTACATTAGTTAGGGTTTGGTTAGTAGTAATTAGGTCCACAGGTTATTAGTGTATGCTTTTTGTTTTTCCAGATGCATATACAGATGATGACCTGATGCTGTACTGGAAGGAAGGAAACAGGTCATTAAACACAGATGAGAGAATTTCTCTCTCCCAGTTCCTCATCCAGGAGTTCCACACCACCACCAAGCTGGCCTTCTACAGCAGCACCGGTACCGAGTAGTATTTAGTACATATATATGTACTATGTATATGTATAGTATCTTAGGTCTGTGCAGATTCTAACTTCATCTCTTCTCCAGGCTGGTACAACCGTCTGTACATCAACTTCACTCTGCGGCGTCACATCTTCTTTTTCCTGCTGCAGACCTACTTCCCTGCCACTCTGATGGTCATGCTGTCCTGGGTGTCCTTCTGGATCGACCGCAGGGCAGTCCCTGCCAGAGTACCGCTGGGTGAGCGCTGGGTCATTGTGAGCTAATTGGTGCTTGATTAGTTGATTGCTGTTTAAGTTTTTTATGGAAGCCCAGAGATCACTGAAATGAAATAATTTAAACACATACCCTACTATACCATCTTCTAACGGTTTGTCGGGAGCCGAGTCGCAGAGGCAGCAGTCTGAGCAGAGATGCCCAGACCTCACTCACCCCAGACACTTCCTCCAGCTCTTCTGAGGGGACCCCGAGGCGTTCCCAGGCCAGCCATGAGACACAGTCTCTCCAGCATGTCCTGGCTCTTCCCCAGGGTCTCCTCCCGGCGGGACATGCCTGGAACACCTCCCTAGGGAGGCGTCCAGGGGGCATCTGATATAGATGCCCAAGCCACCTCAGATGACTCCTCTCGATGTGAAGGAGCAGCGGCTCTACTCTGAGCTCCTCCTGAGTGACTAAGCTTCTCACCCTCTCTAAGGGAACGCCCTGCCACCCTGCAGAGGAAACTCAAAATCACATGCAAATGCATATTTTCAAATGTATGCAGATGTAGTATTTGATTATATTTTAATTACATTAATGTATCCAAACAAAGGTGATTTGGTGTGATTCACAACTCAGTGTTCATTCTTGGGTAGTTAGCAAAGCTATAAACAAGAAGATCATGGGTATTCAGTGTTACATGTGTGGGCTTGGGGAGGGATCGTGACGTGAAACCTTCTGATTGGAGGGAAATACCAATATAATATAATCTAATACACTGGTAGAGAAGTACCATAGTAAGAGGCAAAAACATTTACAAAAATTTTGTTTGATGGATAATTTGTTCATTCAAACCTTATCCTCCTCCTCCACTTTGACTAACAGCAGCGTTAAGGTGACTGAAAAAATTCACTATGAGAACTGTTATAAAACATCTGCAGAACCTGCATGCTGCTGTGCATTTAGAGATGTCTTCATTAGGGGAGTATGTTTGCCACTGAGCTCTGTTAAATCTTTTCTCAGTTGCTTGTTACGACTGTATACTGTCGGTATTCTCAGAATCAAAGGTCTGATTACAACTGCGGTGGCTCTGGCGGTTCGCTGATGGTCGAGGCAGGTTGGTGTGTGACTTAGCAGAGCAGGAGAAGAAGGCAGACTGACAGAACATGGTGAGGAGCCAGTGTGGAGGTGATGGAGCTGACAACCACGCTGAGCCGAGGTGGTGTAGACAGGGCTGAGGAGGGGGAGACAAAGCCAGGGGGGATGATCCATCACCAGATGTGATGAGCGCCCTGAAGTAACCTTGTCTTCCTCGGCCACAGAAAGACATGACAATCAATGGGGTTTAGCAGTTTGTACTAACTGTTTTGAGAAATGCATTATTGTGCAAATGTTAATAGTGATGTGAGAAATGCACCAAAGTGACTGAGAAGAACTATAAATAAATCCTTAGTTACAAACTAGTCTAGATTTTCATGTGAAGCAAAAAAGTATTTTACTATTTCTCTTTTTGTCACCACCTGGAATAGAAATTAAACCAAGCCCAGAAAGAAACTTGTTTTTAGCTTTTATTTTTATATCTAAATTACCTTCCTCTACTACAAAAACATTGTTATGGCTGTGCTTACTACAGTCTGGATGGATGGATGGATGGATGGATGAGACACATTACACAGAGTAAAGATGCTTCAATGTTTCAACTTATTATTTCAACTTTAAGTGTGGCTGAGTCAAGTTTTTAGCCAACTGAGTGTTTTTTAGTACTTTGTATCAATATTGGTCCATACCTCATACCAGAGTTGTATTTTGAACAAATACAAATGCAAAGTGGTAACCTCCTAAAAAGGAGGAACATCAGTCTCTCTCAGACATATTTTATCCTGTTGTCCTACTTTAGGTATAACTACGGTGCTCACCATGTCCACCATCATCACTGGAGTCAACGCCTCCATGCCCAGGGTATCATACATCAAAGCTGTGGACATTTACCTCTGGGTCAGTTTCGTCTTTGTCTTCTTGTCGGTGATAGAGTATGCTGCAGTCAACTACCTGTCTACAAGACAAGAACGCAAGGAGAGGAAACTCCGAGAGAGGGTTAGTATCACTCATTCATCTCAATGAGGTTTGTGAACATCTACTGAAGTTATTATTTGAAAGCATATTTTAACTGGACATGGTGATACTTGATGGCTGATGTCTGAACAACTACCTTGCTTGATAACAGAGGAACACACACAGGACACAAACACTGCTATGCCGTGCTGAGTCTTCTTGTGGACATGTAGTGTTTTGGAAGGCCATTAAGTACTTTTTGTCTCCTTGCAGCTGCTGTGTACCTGTGATATAGCCCATCCTGACATGATGTCAGCCACCTGCAGTGAGATGGATGTCAACACAACAGGGAACTACGGCATGCCAGAAGAGAATGGACTGAAACGGGACAAGATGCTGGTGCAGATGGTGATGGAGAGCGACCAGATCACTGGCCACGTTGGCTCCAGTGCCTACAGCAACGTCTGGATCGACACGCATGCTATAGACAAGTACTCCCGGGTCATCTTTCCAGGATCTTACATCCTCTTCAATATCATCTACTGGTCTATTTACTCCTAACACAGATGGTACTGAAAGTCTAAAATCAAGGTATGAACACAGACAATAAAAGTGTGAAAAATCTCCCTCCCTAATTCTCCTTAATGGTTCACAGATGCAATTGTGGAGCAAGAGTGGAGACTTGTGCACTAAACTGTACATTCAGAGCTTTTATGTCTTCGTATCTTAAAGAAAGAAAATGGAGCAGTCCAATATAAAGAAAGTCCATTTATGCTTGGAAATTCTGAATTTAACAGGTTGATTTCTGCACAGTGGTGTAGTGGTTAGCACAGTCACCTCACAGCAAGAGGGTTCTGGGTTCTATCCCCGGTTCTGTGTGGAGTTTGCATGTTCTCTCTGTGTCTGCGTGGGTTCTCTCTGGATACTCCAGCTTCCTCCCACAAGGTTAGGTTAATTGGACAATCTAAATTGCCCTCTGAGTGCAAATGGTTGTCTGGCGACCAGTCCAGGTTGTACCCCACCTTCGCCCCCTAAGATAGCTGGGATAGGCTCCAGCACCCCTGTGCAGGATAAAGCGGGTTAGAAGATGAATGAATGATTTCTGCCAAATGTTAATTGGTGGTTTCCCACCTGGTTCGGCATCTTAATCAAAGGCTTGTGCTGCTGTTGTTGTTGGATTCAGGTCCACTTGGTTGCTTGAATTTCTTTTAATTGCTGTTGTTGCTTTTTTTTTTTCAAAGAATAGGTCAATTTTTCACTGCTAGGGCCTTATTTTAGTCATGATCTAGATATGCTTGAACTTATACTTGGTTTCAGTCAAAAACAATATTATTGTAAATCTCAGTGGAATTGGATTTTTTTTTACTTTCATACCTCCTTCTCCTGCAATGCCTCACATCCACAGTAGCACATTAAATGTACTGTGTCAATGATATGTTAGTATACAGCACTGGATTATGGATTCTTCTAGTTATTAGAGACTGGGTCTTTTGGAGTAGTGGCTATTAGAACTGTAGAAAGCTGACATTGTCCTCTTTAAGCTAATTACAGAGATGAGATCTTGAAACAGTGAAATTGCTGCAACAAAGTTTGACAGTGGACTGTATCACAGTCTGAATGCTGCACTTACACAAACACTTATGCAGCTCTTCATTAGTGTTCCCACCACAGGAAGCACTTTACACTTTATACTTATCATACACTAATTCATACAACTGGGAGAAATTTGGGATTCAGTATTTTGCCCAATGGCACTTTGACTTCTGAGCCGGGAATCGAAGTGCTAATATGATTAATGGATGACCTGTAGCTAGCTCCTGAGGCACAGCCACCTCTTCATAATATTTGTTTGTTTCCCAGTTATCTTTGGGTTTAACTCAGGTTTTCTGACTACCATGGTAACCTATACTGTAATGCTAGCTTACACAGTTTAGAAGATCGGACTAAAGCCCATCAACAACTCAACAAATAACCATTAAGATGGGGTAATCATTTCCACTGGATTAAAGGTTCAAAGGATTCCAATATGATCAAAAGCACTAGTTTACAATAAAATGACAAGTAATACATACAGAAATGTAGAAATACCTATACTTTTCATTCAAATGTAAATGACCAGAAAAACCTCATAAACTCATAATGAAAGGATATCAGGTGGTACCTGAAATGGACCCCAGGAAGAGTAGTTCCTACTTTAGTAGTTGCTAATCCACATTCTGTGACCCTCAGAGCAGCAGAAATGTGCCATCAGGGCTGGTAAGTAATCTTTACATCACCAAGCCTACAGCAACGATGCAAACACAAATAGGGTCCCAACGCCATGTGTGAGAAATTCAGATTTCTCCGCCACCAAGATAATTCAATTCACCAGTAAATTCTCCATCTTGTATCAAAATTATACCCACAAAAGCTTTTTAATGTTAAATTGCCCTTCAATATATATCTAATTTACTTTTTTTTTTTTAGAGTGGTACAGATTAATAAGCTGTGTCAGTGTGCGTTTTTCAATGGAAACATCACATTTAATGATGAGCTGTCAGTTTTCACACAGGTACAGGAGCCCCAGTCTGTGGAAGTTCTGTAGACAGCAAGGATAATATGTTATATTTGTTCTCATACAGGGCTCTACACTGGTGGATTTACACTATTCTCACCGTCATTCACAACTATCATTATTTTTTTTTTTACCAAGGACTTGTACTATGTATGTTTGCTAAACTATGTGTCATAGCTGCTGTTGTTCATTCCTACATATTTTCTCCTTTCTTTTAAGATTTTCTTTCTTTGATTTGTATTTAATTTAAACTTATATAATGTCATCACAAAGCAAAGTTGCAAAAACACAGTAATATAACTCTTCAGACCTGTAGGAAATGTCTCACAATTTGATCACAGTAAGTTGGACACATGCTGGTCCTATCAGAATTAAAACCTGATATTGTAAAATTTTTCTTATCCATCAACCTACTTTAATTTGTTTTTTATAGGTATTCCTCACAAGTGCCAGAATACATCCTCAGTACAGGTTCAACTCAAATGATCACCAGTGTCATTTATCTTTCATATTTCAATACATTTTTTTCATTATACTTGGGTACACTCACTTTGGACTTTTACTTGTTATTGTACACAACAGACATGAAAAACAATATAAAGGGAAACAAATATATTTTTTAAAAATCTTTGTGAATATATTAAAGTAAAGGAATTTAATACTCCTATCTCCTGGACTGACAGTGTCATATTTTGACCTCACTCATCACTGGTGTGGTTGTATACCTGAGCACATGTATGTATCCATGTGGTGTCTTTGAGTAGTGATCTCTCCTCTGTTGTTCTTCCTGAAATTTCTCTAGTTGGTTTTTCCTTATCTGAGCCAAAGAAAACAGTGGTTGTCATATGGTGAGCAGATTGTTGAGCCATTCATTGTTATTCTGGTCAGTATAATCAAATTTAACTTGACCACGTCATTACTGAGTCACTCTGGATATGAAAGGATTCATTAGAGATTTATTTCTTAATGAGTTGACATGGTCACAACACATTGCATTTTGTGGAAAGAAATAATTGCATTTTGACTCAACTGTCTGCTTCTGTAATATTTCACAATTAAAGGTTTTATATGTAACAATCTATATGTGGTTTTCTTTTGTCCACTGTGTGAATTGATTGTAAAATAACTTTAAAAAGTAAATGTAAATGTAAAGTACTAAGGATGTTTTTTAATAGTCCAACAGATGTGAAGTTCATGTGCACTCCTGCCTTGCTTCTCTTCAGCTCCACTACAGGACCAACTGTGTGCAGCACTGGCTAATGTTCGCTTAGAAATGCTAATGTCAACAAATGGCTGGGACCCACCACAACACAGACTCCAACACAAACTCATCTCAAGTACAAAAAACAAATTATTATCAAATTAAGCCCGTCTGACAGAACGTCAGAGGGAAAACTTGGGTCAACAATGGCAGTCTGTTCTTTGTTATCTGTTATTTTGTACGTTTCATGTCTGTTATCTCCAGTCTAACATTACTCACCCCATTTCCGTTATTCAACTGTTGTGTTAGTTGTAGTAACTGTATGTTAGTTTAAGATTATCACTGTCACAACACACTGCCAGACTCAGTCCTCAGAGCCAGCTGCACCGCCGGCCCCGACCTTCCTCCATCAGTCATGGAGCACTTTGTAACATCAGAGAACAAAGAACATGCAGGAGGAGCTGCTGTGGGCACAGAGAGAGCACTCTTACTTCTTTGTCGTTAGGTGTGTCAGACTGATAATGGTATATATCAACAACAACAATAACTCAGTTTTCAGATTCCATTTGAAATCTAAACTGTCATACTAAAGATGCAAATTATTTCAGAATCCATTTTTGACAAAAGATAAAATAAATTACTGAATAATAATTTTACTCAAAAATACAAAACTCATCAAGATCAACTTTATCTTCCATTTTATGGGCCTACACATCACTTTCATTAAAACTACATGTGTATTAATGTGATTTTTCACATTTCAATGCCCCTGCCTCACTCAAGTACAGCAATGAGTGGACTAATTTTTCAGCTGAAACATAAAAACCTTACATCTTTCCTGAAAATGAGTAATGCCTTTCTTCCTCTGTAAAACTGAAATGTGTTTCTATCTTCAGATAGATATTTGCTCACCCTGTTTCAACACATCTTGAGACACAGTTCAGCCCTTCAGACAAAGCCTCAGATGAGCTGTTTTTCATACGGCCCACAGTTTGGAGGATCTAAATAACTGAGAACTCACTGCTGCTTTACCAAGCAGCACCTTTATTAGGTCATGTTAGCATGTCGGGTCAGCCCACTCCAAACCAGCATCCATCAAGCTCAACTACTGATGACACACCAGCTTTGTATGTATCAGTACAGAAGATTTCAAAGGGAAAAGCAAAGAAAGTGTGTGAACCAAAGTGTGAGAGAGTGCATGAGCTTGGTAAAGTCTCGCCAACAAGTGTGTGTAACTGATACAACAGGGGCTGTGGTGAAATGACACTCATTGCTTCATCCATGGTAATGTTCACGTACTCAGGATAATGGTCTCTGCACGCTTCAATGTTGTTTCAGTTTTGGCAGATGTCAAAATGATGCTGGTAATATACTTATATATGAGAACTGATAAATACAACGACAGGGTTCTGTTATTGTCTGACGGGCAAAAGTTCATCACAGAGTCATTGTGAATGTGGGAGGCAGAACCCTCCCTGTATTTGGTGGCAGAGTGTGAAGATACCCCTGGTGGCAGAAAGCAGACATGGCGATTGTCATGTATGAGTCAGCTGGGTGAAATCAAAGAAGATGGCCAGGTTGAAGAGTTGATGGGTTGATGAGGAGTAGATGGAGCAGGCATGTATAGACAAAGGCAGACCACCACCTTCTAGAACAGTCTGGGATGACTTTGTTTTGTTGGTGTTAAGTTAAAGTGTCTTAGATGGCTTATAGTAGTTTTGTCACAAAGGCAGTTAATGTGTGACAGAGGACTTTGTTTTTTTTTTTTTTTTACTTTACTCGTTGCTGTCAATACAACTGTGAACATACCATCCATCCTTTATCATTTCACTTCACTGCTGTTTTCTGACCATGTGTGCTGAACATGATGCTGATGTAATCCAAGCACATTTTGCACATTTAAATTATGTAGTATCAGATTTATGCTCCACAATGATGACTCAAATGTACATCATTGCTTGGCCACTAGATGGAATCCTTGATTCATTAGAAAACCATGCTGCTGTCAAATGAACCAGTGTGATGGCAGTGTGGCTGCATTCAGTCTGTATACTTCTCTTATATATAATATTTGCCACAGCATGCCTGCTGTAGAACTAATCTACCTTTAGTCTTCATGTACTTCATGACTTGTCAGCTTGCACTAACCTCATGATGATACTTATCAGGGTTATTTTCTCCAGTAATGACCTGTGTGATGACTGCTCCTCTGGTGGTAGAGTTTAGGAGATTTTCAGTGGCAAAACATTAAATTTCACATAAGATGTGTCTTAAAATAACATCAGCTTTTCAACTAGATTAACAGAGTAATTGGCTTGAATTTAAGAGCCTACCTTTGACAACCAATCATACCTCAAACACATGAACTTGTGCAGAAGAAAATCATTAAATATTATTGTAAATGCTGGACAGGCAACAAACTGCTGCCAGAACTTTCATAAAATCCCATTCAAACCTAAACAAAACTGTAAAGGAAGCTGGACAAGTATAGGCAGTAGATGGATGTCATGGTCAAGACCCAGTAAGTAGCTGGCTCTGACTTTCAGGCTACTGGCCTTGATTGCTGAGTGAGGTTGACAGGTGTTGGGCTAATTGGATTGGAGGGTAATATTACATCAAAAGACGTCACCCGCTCCTTTAAAATGGCTGTAATTAGGACATTCTTTCTTTCAGACACAGGGGAGATTGTAGTGGAACACATGACACCCACACTGATGATACAAACTGAGTTTTAGGGGGAAGTTTGTGGATAGTTTTTTTTTTTAATGAAAAAGATATTTTAGTCTTTTTTTAACAATGTAGTTTCTTTTTTTTCTTTTCTTTTCTTTCTTTCTTTCTTTTTTTTCTTTCTTTCTTTTTTTTTGCTAATTTAGCCATCATTCTGATCAGTTCTAAAAACATTTTACTGTGAGGACAGAAGATTCAAGTAGGTATCTACATGGTACCAAGTAAAGAAACCCTGATGCACAATGAGCAGACAAACAGTTCAATAGTTAAAATATTCATTTACAGGCAAGGGCAGCTAGTCAAAACAGAAATATTTAAAAATCCAAGGATTAAAGGGAGCAGGGCAGGTAAAAGGTACATAGTAGGTATGCAGGTGGAGACTGACTGGTATAAATACTGTGGGGGATAGTTGGGGAATGGCTAACAGGTGGGCAGCAGGATTTAGAAGTCTGTGGGAGGTTCCTGGGATCTGCTACACAGTCTGAGAGCATCTGGTGGATGGAAGGTGAACGACAAGACTTGCCAAAAAATGCATGAGCCTTTGGAAGTGAGAGCGGGCTTGAAACAGAGAAAGAGAGGCAGACAGATAAAAAAAATACTGAGTCTGTGTGGGGACACAAGTCAATCTGCTATAAGTCACATGCATATGACACTATTTCTGGAGGAAATTGCACTTACAGTGAGAACCACTATGGCAATGACATTTTTTGTGTGAAACAGACAAGCAAGAAATGAGCTTACAGGGTAGCAGTAAGAAAGCATGTGTTATGGACAGATGTTTGCCTTTCACACTGAAAGTCTATCCATCCATCCATCCATTTTCTATCCCGCTGCATCCTGCACTCAGGGTCACGGGGGTGCTGGAGCCTATCCCAGCTGTCTTAGGGCGAAGGCGGGGTTACACCTGGACTGGTCGCCAGTCAGTCGCAGGGCCACATAGAAGACAAACAACATTCACTCTCACATTCACACACTAAGGC
>JBAJHX010000031.1:661219-678657 GCA_037176925.1 Amniataba percoides | reverse complement strand
TGAACAGCCTGCTATGGTGAGCGCAACTGAAGACTGCTGTGTCTTTCTTTCCCTGTGTAAACAGGAATCATCTTCTGAAACAGGTGACTTGTTTTCGAGGCCTGTAACATAAATCATGGCTAAAAGAAACCAATATTGACAGGAGACCAAATACATACAGCCTCAAAGCTGTCAATATACTCCTGCCATCGCTTCTGAGAGACAACAGTCACACTCATAGCCATAAATGGACTCCACAGAGTCAACGCAGAGATTGCTTTTATGTTTTGAACAATATTCATGGCAGACTGTACAGTAACAGTCGCACAAAATCGCAAGCATTGAGCAGAAAGGTAGAATATAAGTTGAGAAAATATGTTTTTATTATATTTATTTTAAAAAATGGTAATGAATTGAGAATGAATGTTGAACTGAAATGATTAAAGACACTTTTGATTGAATCCCATGGTTTATTTTGTAGATACGTCAGCTTGGTAAAATAAGACAGATTAAGAAGCCAAGCTGAGTTTCTGACCAGTTTGTTTTTACTTTTATGATTTAGTTGCTGAATAAATGTAACTTATTGTGATTAAATGACTCAGTGGATTGAGTAAGTGGGTCCTACTTTGAAAGAGGATTTGAAGAAGACATTTAAAGAATACTTGAAAAAAAAGTTGTATTTGGTGATGGTACATTTATTGGCAATGCTACACAAAAATGAGGATCTGCCTCAGTCCTCTTATATCACTTCAAAAGGTACATCTATTGCTTGAAAGTCAATATAATTTGAGGTAGAGGAGGTGATTTCTCATTTTATTTCAGAACTGGCTCTCAGATGTCGTCCTCTCCTGCCCAGTGGCAGAAGCAGTTTCAGAGGGTTTTTTTTTTACCTGAAAGGAATATATTTCTTGGTGAAACACTGAGAATATGAAATACTTTATCAGTATAATACATACATTTATTGCTTTTCAAATATATGGTACTTGGCTGATATAATATCTGTACTTGCGACAGGTAAAGTGTGATCCTTGTAAACTGTCATTTTAATGGACAGAATTTAAAGATGCATCTCAGATGTGGACTTTCCTCTTTCATGTTCTCAGGACTGTATCCCTGCTTTTTGCAATGCCTTTGAATATAGAATTACTAAACATAACTTTTGTTCATGGTCATCTTAAGTTCAGGAGCTTTCTGCAACAAGATGATGATACTTAGCGTAAAATTATTCAGTATTATCCAGTACAGTGTTCCTGTCAAGGTGCACACAGTCACCACCACCAACCACGCCAGCAAAGCATTCAGCCGAGCTGTTACCTAGCTTCTTGTTTCTTCCCAGTAGAAAGTGTCCTGTTTCTGATTTTCAGCCTATGGGAGAGTGTGTCCACAAATGTACAAAACCAGCATGTTTGGCCTTTAATGAAAAAGTAAAACTGCAATGAATGGTCCAATAAAAAGAACCAGGTATTCTCAGCCCAATCTGAGTACCGCTCTGTAATTAATCCCTGAATCAATTTTATTACACCCAACAGTTTTATGATGCAGTTCACTGGTATGTGCAATGAAAGCACAGCAAAGCAAATCTTGTGTTACTTGGTCTTTGAAAGTGGCTGGAAATTTAGTTGCAGGACAATTCACACCATCAGTGCCAGACAGAAATTTGGTGAAAAAATAATGAAATCCTTCTGGAAAGCAGATGCATGTAGCTTGAACCAACACTGGCTGTAATGAAGTAAGCAAGCTTGCCCGATTTAGATCAAATGTTTAAAAAAAATGAAAAAGAATCCTTTCCAGACAATTCAGCTGAAGTTTGGTCTTTATGATCATTTTACATAAGCATGACAAGCATGAGACCAGAATGATATAACAATCTATTTTAGTATTTCATTACAAGAATGTGAAAGGGAAGCATATATAAAGCACGCTGACAGGCTGGATACATCTTCTCTCAGAAATAAATACTGTCATTCACATCTCCTGTGTCTGGATAGCTTTGCTCATAAATATACAATAAAGGATTTCTGTTACGATACTCAGAGGCAGACAGGGCAGGACCCAAATGCAGGACACAACTCAGGATCAAAGTTCAAGAAAAGGTTTTAATAAACGGACAAAAGTCTGTGAAAAAGACGTGAACCCGCCGGTGGTCGGCGACGAAGACGTGGGCCCTGAGGCGGACGACGACGGTGGCGAAGACGTGGAAGCCGTGATGAGCCAAAACATGGACGCTGAAGACGTGGATGCTGATGTGGCCGGCGGCGGCGGCGAAGACATGGACGCTGAGGTGACCGGCGGCGTCGGCGAAGATGTGGATCTTGATGTGGCCGGCGGCGAAGGCGTGGACCCTGAGGCGGTCGGCACCTAGGCAGACGTGGAAGCTGTGGTGACTGGCGGCGCACAGGCAGACGTGGATCCCGTGGTGGCTGGCGGCGCCCAAGCAGACATGGAAGCCGTGGTGGCCAGCGGCGGCGGCGAAGCCCCTCTGGCTCTGGTGGTCGGCGACGGCGAAGCCCCTCTGGCTCTGGTGGTCGGCGACGGCGGATCCCTTGGAGGACAGGCGGAGGCGGATCCCCTCGGGAGACAGGCGGAGGCGGATCCCCTCGGGAGGCAGATGAAGACGGAGGCGGATCCCCTTGGAAGACTGGCGGAGGCGGATCCCCTCGAGAGACAGGCGGAGGCGGATCCCCTCGAGAGACAGGCGGAGGCGGATCCCCTCGGGAGACAGGCGACGGCGAATCCCCTCTGGAGACAGGTGGAGACTGAGGCGGATCCCCTCGGGAGACAGGCGGAGGCGAATCCCCTCTGGAGACAGGTGGAGACTGAGGCGGATCCCCTCGGGAGACAGGCGGAGGCGGATCCCCTCGAGAAACAGGCGGAGGCAGATCCTCTTGGGAGACCGACGAAGATGGAGGAGGATCCCCTCGGTAGACAGGCGGAGGCGGATCTCCTCGAGAGACAGGTGGAGGCGGATCTCCTCGAGAGACAGGTGGAGGCGGATTCCCTCTGGAAACAGGCGGAGGCGAATCCCCTCTCGAAACAGGCGGAGTCGAATCCCCTCGAGTGAAAGGCAGACGGACGAGGCGGACCCCCTCGGGAGACATGTGAAGACTGAGCCCCTCTGGCGGTTGACGAAGGCGAAGACCCACTGACGGCCAGCGAAGGAGAAGTCCCTCTAGCGGTTGCCGGAGGCGAAGGCGAAGCCCCTCTGGTGGCCGGCGAAGGCGAAGCCCCTGTGGCGAATGGCGAAGGCGAAGCCCCTGTGGTGGCCGGCGAAGGCTAAGCCCCTCTGGCGGCGTCGCACTGGGCTTCTCTACCTCCCCGACGGTGAGCCTGGGCTTTTCTGCCTCCCCGACTGTGGACCTGGGCTTCTCTGCCTCCCCGACTGTGGGCCTGAGCTTCTTGGTCGGGGCACTTGGCAAACTTGAGGGCCGGGCAGCAGACTGCTGACCCGGTGATTGGACTGCAGGCTGTGAGATGGATGGCGGCGATGCAGGCTGTAAGCCGGATGGTGGCGTTACAGGCCGGAGGCTAGCTGGCTGGGTTGCAGGACGATGGCTAGCAGGCCTTGGCTGTGGCTTGGCGGACCAGTTAGCAGGCTGTGGCTGTGGCGTGGAGGGAGAGCTAGCCGGACGAGACTGTGGCTGTGACCAAGGCTGTGGCTGTGACCGTGGCTGTGGCTGTGACCATGGCTGTGGCTGTGACCGTGTCCGTGGCTGTGACCGTGGCTGTGGCTGTGACCTTGGCTGTGGCTGTGACCGTGGCGGCGAGCTAGCGGGGCTAGCAGGCCCAGGCGATGGCCGTGGCTTGACAGGCAGGTGCGGTGGTTGTGGCTTTGGCTGTGGTGGCAGGCTAGCGGGGCTAGCAGGCCGATGCTGTGACTGTGGTTGTGAGTTAACTGGGCTAGCAGGCCGAGACTGAGGCGGTGAGCTAGCCGAGCTAGCAAGCCGAGACTGTGGCTGTGGTTTAGCAGGCTGGGACTGCTTCTGTGGCTTTGATCTAGCAGGCTGGTACTGCTTCTGTGGCTGTGGCAGTGAGGTACCGATGAATAGAGTCTGGGGCAGATGGACCAGCCACAACTTGGCTGGCGGATCTCTTAATGCTATCAGCAGTTCTTCAAATAAACGTGGTATCTTATCCAACAGCCACGTGTCGCTGGCCACGCGATCTGCGACAAACTCCAGTTCATCTATGCGGTCGGCCCGGTTCAGTTCCGGGTATATGGTGATGAGATCCCAAATCATAAAAAATGTTCGTTCCACATATTCCCGGGTGCCAACGGTGTCTGCTGGGTCCATTGCGCGGGCCAGATCGTACTGTTACGATACTCAGAGGCAGACAGGGCAGGACCCAAATGCAGGACACAACTCAGGATCAAAGTTCAAGAAAAGGTTTTAATAAACAAAAAGATAAACTAAAGAGTCCTTAACAAGGCAAAAATCCAAAAGTGGAAAAACACAAAAATAACTTGAGGCTCAGACGTACAACATCACCTGAACAAGACTTGGAACGGACAACATGACTTGACATGACTTGGACACAGGTAACATGACTCAACGATCTGGCCACCACACAGGGGAAGACACAGACTATATATACACGAGAGGTAGGAACAGGTGGACACAATCAGGGCGGGCAGACAATCAGACTGGAGGGAAACACACTGAGGCAGGAAGTAAAGGGACCTTAAACATGAGGGAGAGTGGATTTCAAAATAAAACATGACATGCCAGAACAAGGGAACCGGAAACATGACAAACATGAAACTTCACCAGACGAGACATAACCAACACATGACCGACAAGAAAACTAAACATGACAAGACATAACTAAACTCAAAACATGACACATGGAAACTTAAACATGACCAGACATAAAACAGGACAGACATAAAGAAACCCACAAAGAACAGATCCTGACAATTTCTCAGCAACCTCATCAAGTCCTTGCACAGAAAATGAAACATAAAACTAAACAGATTGACTTTGATGAAGACGTAAGATGTAATTTAGGATTTTTTGGACTTTGCTGGATTCATCCTCAATTGACACAATTTTAAAAAACTTAATATATTTTACAAATGTAATATTCAAGCATTATAAATGTCTGACCATTTCATTTTGTGGGAAAGTAGAAGAATGTCATTCAGGCTACTGGTTCTATGAGATGGGGGGCTGTGTGGTCTTAATCCGAGCTAGTCAGTCACAGTCTGAGACAGCAGAATTGGGTCATTTCCCACCAAGTGAAGGAGCCAACGTCTGCTTTGGGCTCATATTCACTAGTAGCTGAAATTTCCTACTAGCATGAGTCACTTCATGTTAGCTAGCTAGAGCTGTCTGTTGTTTACCGTCATGTAGGTGAAAGTAAAAAATGTCCCATACCAGATTACATATTGTTTTTCAGCAACTTGTGTTATGTCTAAATGAATGAAAAAGTCACAATTTGTATACCTAATAACTATTGCTGAACTACCATGGGCATAAATAAAAACATCATCTGTTAGCAAGTTTTTGAAAAGGTTCAACTGAGGCAAGAACAACAAGGGTAATGATACACCTCCAAAGCCACAGAAACACGGTAGATGTTTAACTTTAGGAAGGTCAGGAAAGGATAAAATGGGATACATTTACATTTACATTTTATATTTGCTTTTGAAAAGGATGGAAGGTGTGCACACTGCTCAAAGTATGTGGCCATAGAAGAGGCATTATCACAGCATGAAGACTGGACTGTTTAAAATCCCAACTATTTTATGTACGGTGTATTCAAAAAATCCAAAACTGAACACTGTTCTAATCATTTACTCAGTCTTAGCTCACAGTAGAACATTTGGCTGAATCTTATATTATTAATCCAACTCTAATATATGTAGAACAGCTGAGTTCCTGAATAAATCTATGATAGAACTAACTAACAAACACATGCTCACAGGACTGTAAGTGACTTTTAGTGACATTTTCACAGAGGCTGTCAATACTTCACACAACAAAAGCAACATGTATCTTTGGTGTTCTCATCCTTTTTAAATTTTGTAAGTTGTATGCATTACTTCATACCATTCCTACACTTCCAGCACTAATTCAAGGCTATTTTTTAATCATTTCTGGGTTTTCTTTTCCTTTTGATTGTCCAAATTTAATTGTATTCTTGCATAAGTTGGTGCCGCAGTGCTCCATGTGGTGGTTAACGGTTAATGGTAAACAAGCTCCCTCCCAAAGCAGTCTTGAAATGCTAATTATATTGGACATTTTTTTTCTTCTGACAGTGTCACATGGCTTCTTTATGTGCTGTGCGAGTATGTTCCTTTGTGTGCGGGGTGGGGGTCGTTGGGGTAAGCAGGATCACATGGTTTGTAGAAACAAATGACCGCTAAGTGGAGTTTTTTTTAGAATGTGAAGTCAGTGAAATTAACTTTCCCCTCTGTATTTGTGCAAGGTCATTAAAAGTCCCTCCTGTGTGTGTGTGTGTGTGTGTGTGTGTGTGTGTGTGTGTGTGCGTGTTTGTGTGTGTGAAGAACAATGCTTGTGTGTTCACATTATACCCCAAATGGTAAAAAGCATTGCAGAAAATCAAAACAACTCCAACCAAGCCGGTTGATTTTTTCTTTTCTTTGGTTCCCTTGTTTGTGATTGTGGTTAGTTCAACATAAATGTAAACATTTTTTGATTGACACTGAAAAACTGGATGCTGCTGTGCTGGGCTTCAAACTGTCCATATCTCTCAGTTGTTTAAGGACTATACCCATCTTCTGGAAACTATCACATATAGTTAATGGCCTATCCTTATACATTATTCTAGACTAATTGCACTCACCTCTGTTCTGTGGAAGTACATGAAAAGGGATCTATCTAAGCATCTAACCTCATCTATGGCATGTCATCATGACTTCTTCCAGTTTTCACACAAAAAATATAGAAATTCTGATGCAACCATAACTTTATTTAAAACAGTAGCCAAACACCACCAACTTACTGCACAGTATGCCAAAGTTGTATCCACATTTATTTATTTAGTTCAGCTTTTAATATATTGAAGACACATATCTTCCTTCAAAAGCTGTTAGTTCAGGGGATGAATGACCTCAAATGCCAACATGTTGGAACTGATCATCCCAAAGAACCATTCTATCACCTCTGATACTTTTGGTGAAATCAGAGATTTCTCTTACTTCATATGCTGATGATGTGGCTTTGATCAGTCACCCACAGGAATACTAAAAGTCTGCACTTTAGTCATGTAACAGTTGAGTACTCTTGAAATAAATATAAGTAAAACACATGAAATAGTCATCTGTAATAAAAACTATTGCAGCTTCTAAAAATCCTACAGGATAAGGTATGCAGAATGTACACCTTCTCATAAAGCTTAATGACTTTGAGTTAAGCCAGATTATTCTTAGGATCTAGTGGAAAGCATCTACGTTGGTACCTTACGAGTGTCCCAAGTTTTTCGAGATACAAGTCGCCTCTAGGCCAGTTTTTTGCTTTGAGTTGCAAGATAAAATTTGGGTTAAGAGCCAGCTTCAGATACCCCACCGCTATTTAGCGCGGCGGACGCCACAGTGAATGGCACAACATCCGCCCAGCAGCCCATGTCACACTCGTTCACTTTAAGCGGTTAGCTCACAGTGGAAGATGAGCGTTTTCACATTTGTGCTGCAGTTATTTTGCAAAACTTTGTTTTTCCAACCATGGGTCCGAAAAAAGTGATGCGAAGGACAGTACTGACAAGAAGAAGCAGATGATGTGCATTGAATTAAAGAAACAATTGATGGAAATATTGAAATAATATTCTTCTGATAATATTCTTTATTAATAGATACATCAACTACATAAAAACAAAAAGAAATTGTTTTTTGGGGCATTTCAATTCATTTCAATGGGGAAAACTGATTTGACGCACAGGTCATTTGAGATATGTGCTCCATCACGTAACGAATTAAACTCGCAAGTCAAGGAACCACTGTGGTATTTTAAAGTGGTCACATGATATGGATATGTGGATGTCAAATTTAAAGTTAAAGAGAAACTGTCAATAGTGGTTAAAATGGCTAGTAAAATCATAGGGATAACACAGATGCAACTAGTAATGGTGTCCTGATCAGAGCATGAAGTGAAGTCAGTCAGATCGTGATCTGTGTTCCTCAAGACGGGATAGCCACACATGAATGTTAGTGCATGACAATGAGTTTATAAAGAGACTAAGAGCAGTACCTCCCACACAGCATTATATAAGCTAAAGCTCCCTGTAGCCAATAACCTGTGTCTATTTGTGTCTGTTTGCTTTGGTCTGATGATACTGTTTTGGTCTAAGAGGAGAGAAAATTAAAACTCGACAGTAATAATAATAACAGATTCACCCCTAACAGTCACAATTATCAATATAAATGAGGGTTTAAGTGTTCATTCACTCATCATTACCCAACACAAGTTGGTATGCCAAAATTAATTTTGCATGAAGAAATAACCCTTTATACGAGTTTATATATTTTAAATTCAAATTCTAAAAAACATAATGTCTGGATTATTTATCTAATCAGATGAAACATAGAAGACTGTCTATCACAGACTACTTTGGTCAAAGTTACTGACATTTGTTTTGAAACCATTCAAAAATGTTAAACAGTAACATACAGTAACACCTTTTTTTATTTGTGTACAAAGGAAATTATCCCAACACTACAATTAACAATTTCACAATATTCCAAGATCAACTGTTGTAATATGAGCAATATGAGTAAGACATGCTTTTTCCTGGGGTTTTCCTTCTCATGTTGTTTTACCTGTGTTTCACTTTTCGTACAGTGTCAGCCTTGGAGTACAATTATAATAATTCATAATGACTTTGACAAAATCACTTGAATGCCATCACTCACGTTTTTCATGCAGCTTCATATGAAACAATGACATACAGACATGAATGCTGAACAACCTGGCAACCTGGAACCTGGCCAGAAGATGATCATTAGAACCTCTGAACACTGAGGCATGTCTGAATAGTGCTTGGCCTGTTAATGGCAGCCTGAAGCATTGGCCCTGACAGGCAGGCGGGCTGGCGTCAAGGTTGGCAGAGAGACACTGAGAGAGAGGGAAAGGGCGAGTAAGTGAGAGAGAAGTTGGCATGAAAAGAGAGGATCTGAACCGCTGCCAGTTTTTGCTGCTTAAATGGAGAGCCAACAGCAGAGCAGCTCAGTCGCCTGAACCATTAAAACAGCATAACACTGTTTTCTGTGTTGTGTGTGTCTGTGTGATCAAACACTTTCATTTCCCATTTTACATTTAGTTCAATAAATGTCTCCTGTTTGTCTGTGTGAACAGGGAGAATCAGAGTAACGCTACTGAAGATCTTTCCTGTTGGAACTTTGGGGCTCTAAATACACTTAAATGTGGAGAAACTTGGTTCAGAGTGAGCAATAATTTATTGGTGCACAATAAAGTTAGGAATGTGAAAAGCCTTTGGCTTAGACCTGGTCATGTCAACATTGTAGATGGGGTACATATGAGGTAGTGATGCCATGGGATGGTCTTCAGCAAAATCCCCCCCTGGTTGGAGACACTGGTGGTGGTGAGGAATTGGCTGGATTTGACGGGCCTGGTGGATGGAATCCTGCATACGAAATGTAATCACGTCTTGAAGTAGCTGTGGTGGAGGAGGGCAGTGTTAGTTCTACACTGACACTGACAAACGACAGCTGATAACTGAAGTGAGGGGAATGGTTTTAAATTTGACAGCAGCATGATGATTGGCTCGAGGAGATCGCGATAAAATGTGGTTGGTTAAAGAGAAAGTTTGTGTGCTTGTGATCTGTTGACAGTGTTTGAAACAGGAGAGAGAGAGAGAAAGAGAGATGATGATGACTAATTGGGTGCGTACAAGCCTTCCTTCCTCCAATCAGGACGTGCATATAGACATCTTATAGAAACCAGTTCTCACTGAAAAATGAGATCCAACACTTTCCAGTTTTCATTGTCTTAATGAGGAGAAACAGCATACAGACACTTTCTCAAGCATCAGTACTTTACTGTTATTATTTTACTGCTATTGCTACACTTCAAAAACAAAAGAAAAAAAGAATCACACTTCCTTCTTTTGGGTTCACATGTCTCTGAACTAACCATTGAGAAGCTTCAAGAATCTGGACTGATGTATTTGCTAAGTGCTTTAAAGATGTAGACATACATATTTGAACATGTAACTAATAACTGCATAACATAACTATGTAAATTATAAATATAAAATAAAAATAATGTGTAAACTTTGTAGTTTCTGTTCTATATTCTAACAAAGCTGAGTGTGTGTGTGTGTGTGTGTGTGTGTGTGTGTGTGTGCATGCATTCGTGTGTGTGTCTATAGTCTATATTTTTCAGGTAATGTAAAAAAGATGGCAAAGGTGCACATGACTGCAGCTGTGTATTCAAACAGTGAGGAGTGGTTCTGATCAAAAGAAAAATCGAGGTGCAGCCAGGAAGACCTCATCATTCTGTTCTGATCTTGTAGTGTGCAAAACCTATGAAATTAAAATATAGTGTATTCCTTCAGTGTCAGAACATTTTGGAGCTAACATCACTACTGCAAGCAGGTAAACTATTCAAATGTTTTGTGCTTTGGGCAAATGCAGTGGACAAACTGCTCAAGCACATGTCAAACAGACAACAATATAATAACAATGAACAATGTTTTTTGCATATGATGTACATACATGTTATCATACAATACAGTGCATGCAATTCATGTGCTGTAAGTTGAACCTCTATGAAACTTTTTTGGATATGTCTCATATATGTACAACGTCCTGTAGTTTTATTTTAGATCAGCAGAGGGTGTTTGTATCTTCAGAAACTCAGGAAGAATGTCACATGTGGTTTCTACTTCCCTACCTATGACTGAGCGCGTGCAGAGAGCTCCAACACTCGGCCAAACATCCTGCTACGAAGGAACCAAAATAAAAGTGAACTTTGAGGACACTGACGACAGACAAACATAGCTCAGCAACATCTGATATAACTATAGTCCAGAATATTGTACAACAATGTCTTTCATCTAATCTGTGTGCCTTTTCACATTATTAAGTCTGTGTGTGTGTGTGTGTGTGTGTGTCACACTGTGAGATGACAGGAACTTCTCACCATGGGAACTGTGTGAGGGGAGCACAGGGTTCCGGCAAGGCTCAGAGAGAACTCAACGCACACACACACACACACACACACACACACACACACACACACACACACACACACACACAGTTTTGTTTGTATATAAACATGCCTCATATCCTCCATTCTGTGGTGGAAACATGCAAATCATCCACAATTATACTTGAGGGAATATGGGAGGTGCTCTCAGTAACTCAGTAAGTTCCTCCATGCAGACATTAACCGTGAACTCCAGTTAAATGCTTCACTGTTTGTAGAACTAAGGGAAAACTGTAATTATCTCTTTGGGAGACCTATCTATCTGTCTATCTGTCTGTCTGTCTGTCTGTCTATCTATCTATCCGTCTGTCTGTCTGTCTGTCTGTCTGTCTGTCTGTCTGTCTATCTATCTATCTATCTATCTATCTATCTATCTATCTATCTATCTATCTATCTATCTATCATATCAGAGTGGTAAAATCATAATCTAGGACATAAAAACACTGTACAGTATTTGTTTAAATGTCATAAACTGAGGACCTCCTGGATATACAAAGTGATACAATCATGTGGTTTTCTAGGTATGCCCATGTTAAATTAGTTGTACAGTTGCTATATTGTAGACAAGCTTTTCCCAGCCGAGACCAAGACCTTTCACTTTTTGCAGCCAAGCCAGCCTTCCATGGTTCCTCTCTGCGTGTATGTTGCAGATAGATCTCTACAGGGTCTGTTCCCAGAGGAGCACTTCGACGGAGTGACAGTTTCCTCTGTGCACACTTGTTTCCTGTGGGGAATACCCCGTCAGCATACATCAGGTCTTTTGAAATGAATAAAACGTTTGCATTCGATGGATTTTAAAGAGTGCTGATATTGAAGGTAAAGACGCTGCCTTACTGCTTCATGAAGTAGGTTTAATGAGCATTCCAATACTTTGAGTAGTTATAGTAACTTAGACACTGGAATGATGAATATAAAAAAAATGGAAATCTCAGAAAAAAAAAGCTTAAATTGCATTGTTTCCTTTATAAAATTGAGCATTCACAAGCAACACAGAAAAATTAGCTCTGGTATTATCTGGTATAATTTCCCTGTGGCAGAATGGAATTTTCCAAACCAAATCGTGGGTGAATGAAGCCAACAGCTTTCAGTCACGACGGCCAGAGGCTGCCTTAGTGAAAGGAAGAATTACTGTTCAACCATGACTTCAGGTTGCATAAATGTTTTTTATTAAAGCAGAGTGCAGGCAGATATTTTCCAGTGTGGAGTAAGGTTTGATGGTGGAGTTATTGGTGTTAAAAGGGCCTGACATTAAATTTGGTACATACTTTTTACACTTCATTTAGATCATAGTAAAAACATTTCCCCTGTACTGCAGCTGACACATCATGGCACCATCGGTACTAGTCCTGCTTATCATCCGTGAATTTAAGACCTATTATCTGATGGGATTTGAACACGATATAGAAAAGCAATTATATAGCCAAAGGTTCAACAACAGGAAATATTATTTTGTTTTTCTTGGATAAATTCATAGTGTTTTTTTCCATGACTGCTGACTGGTTGTGGCAATAAGGCAGAGAAATGTGAGGAGTTCTGCACCACTTCCTGTTCACCACAGCCACTGATGGTCTGCTGCGTCATTTTAAAATGTAGCTGCCCACACCAGAGCTACTAATACAAAGAGTCAGATGAAGATTTTGGTCACTCTGTGTAATGCAAGAGTCAGAGCAGAGTGCCACTGTTTCTCTCCACTAAAAACACAAAAGTAAAAACCTTCACACTGTTGGATTACTGCATTTCAAAGCAAATCCGATTTTTAGTTTTAATGACCACATAACAGGAATGGAGGGTCTTTGCATGTTCTCAAGGCTCAGTTGACAGAGTCAATAACAGTATATACCAATATAACATGACATGCTAAATTACAGTTTAGTATTTCCAATTCTGGATCCTTTAATTACTCTTCAAAATCTGCCAACAGATTTGATAAGATAAGAGATGTTTATTCAGCAGAATAACCCCCCAGCAATGAAAGTTTCTACATTATTTTTTGCCTCCTCCATACACAGAGTTGCTACCCACTGTGTAGGTCTAATCACTAATCGCACTCCAAAAGATTATTACTCTCATAAACACACATTCAGTTCCAGAGAGTGGATAATTCTTAGTAACTCTCAAGTCAACGGCCTCTTTTCATAACATGTTACGACACTGGGCCTCTACCTGTGCACGTGAGAAGGACAGTGAGAAGGGACATTGTCCTGTGATATCAGTGACTCTGACTCACTGATGGTGGGGGGTCTGCGCTTTGGTTTTTGTTCCACGTCTGTGACCTTGCGTTACACATACTGGCATTCTCTCTGTGGTGATGTCGGCAGCATGGTCCATCCAAAAGTAGCAGTCCACAGTGAAACTCACAGCACTGACTCCACCTCAGACAGGCTCTGATGATAAGTACTACTTTGAGCTCCACCAATCCTCTTCTGACTTCCTGGCTGTTGTTACACTGGACAGCAAAGCTGCCACAAGTAAAAGCAAGCTCGCAAGTATGTGTTTAATTTTAAGTATCATTGCACTTCCCATATTTAGGAAGTATGCCATAATGACAGAGAAAAAGGAAATTTGAAATCACTGTTTACACGTAAAAATCTGACCAAAGGTTTTCAGGTCGTTTTTAAGAAGATTTCCATCAACACTGAAATGTCTGCCTTGGAAAATGGCAAACACCTCTTCCTTTTCTTCCTGTCAGCAAACAACAAAACCATGCATGCCTGCCAACATCTGGTGGGGACAGGAACAGACGCTCTGCTGCAGAAACCTCCTGCTCTCCATCATCAACTTTACTTTGCTTTAATATAGCCAAACTCAAAATGAATTAAGGTACCCAGCACTGAAATCCTATTATGCTTAAAAAGGACACAAGAAAGACAACAACTCTGCTGTTAATAAGCTATACTGACATTTAAAAGTGCTGGGCCACAACAGGGCCACACCCAGCATAACCGGTGCCCTAAACAGGCTTTAATACTTTACGGCATTACAGACCAAACTTCTGATCAGTTGAACAGTAAAAATATTGCAGTTTATTTATTACAAACAAGAACTGCTCAACAGAAAGAAGCACCTTGGTAGTCAGATGCTTACAGGATTATAACTGTAACATGGCTGTGCTAACACTTTAACCTCATATGTTCTGGCTGTCTCATCACTCTCACTCTGTCAACATCCTCAGATATATTATTTTAAAGATGATTAACAGCTCTTGAATTTATTTATTTTTTCTCGCAGGTTTGACACAGTCCTCTGTTTGGCACCCAGGCCACCTGTGTTGCCTATGGAAAGCCCCCTCAAAGGATCTCAGAGAAAGTAAAGTGTGGAATGATGGAGTAACAGACTTTCTGGTATGTTGAGTTGATTTAACTTAAAAAATTTCAAATAAAAACAAAAAGTTAAATACTTCCAATAGTTCCAGTCTAAGTGAAAATCTAAAGTGAAACATTTAATTGAATCCCCATGAAATTCCATCGTACTGTTAAAATCCTATGTAACAATCAGTAAATGTAACACTATAACAGGGTTGCTGTTAGGTTAAATCATCTGAAAATGAGGAGAAATACTAACATTACTTTGTCATCAGGGAGTTGAATCACTTAGATGATGAAGGGTTGGCTGTTAATCTGTCTGAAGGTACGTATTGTTTGCATAATGTACCTGACCATATTGTATCTCAAAGGTCTGCAGTCTCACACTGGTAGAAGGTTCAAATATTGCATACATTACCATCATCTTTATCTACAGTTCCCCTGTGACCTCTGCCAGTTTTAGCTCTTTTATAGTACGTAACCATGCATATTCTGTTTAATTAGTTTTTGATGTAAAATGTGATTTGTAGTTCTAGTGTATACGCAGGTGTAGAGACCTGTTGTAGTTCTGTCAGAATAGTATAATGCAAAAAGTCAGAAGTTAAGTGTACTGCTTCAACAGGGTAAACCTGAGCAGGAAACACTGGCCACTGCGCTACCTAGGTTGGACATGATGAGAATCTGTGCCTGTAACATTGAGAGCTGTTCTAAAAGTACAAAAACAAGAGTCTCTGGAATGAATTGTGTGTGTGAGAGAGAGAGTGTGTGTGTGTGTGTGTGTGTGTGTCTGTGTGTGCAAAGTTTGGATCAAAACATCATATTCATGTACAGCAAAAACACAAAATCACCACTCTCTCTCTTTATATCGCTGTAAACAGTGATTATCTGGAGAAAAGACACTGACTGCCATCGTTTTCCCAGACTCCAGGACAGTTATTGTCTTCACGTGATATACACAGACTTTATGGTCTTGTGTAAAAGATGTGTAAGAAGCAGTTATAGAATAAGCAGTGATATATGTCTACATAATTTCATTTTAACTTACTTTTAACTTTAATTTTCTGTGAATCAACTTAACTCGTCAATAAAATGAATATTACTTTTTGTTAGATTTTTCATTTCATAGTGATTATCGAAATGCACTTAAACAAAAACACCAGAAACATTGTTTTAGGCATTTGCTGAAGGACACAGGCTGATCATTTTACTCTGCTGCTGTTCATATCTGACCGGCCTGCAATCAATAAGGTGACAGAACAGGGCCAAACTTTGCTTGGCCCGTACTAAGAGCAATAAAGTACAAAATGAATTATAACTCTGCTTCAAAAAGAATGCCAAGAATTGCTCACGTGTACTGTTAAAATAAGTGAACTTTCAAGTGAAATTCATACATGATTTTATATGTGTGCTTGGATTTGAAAGTTCTTTTCAGCCAAATTTCCTGGCCCCTCCCTAAATGTGATGAAATTAGCCAATGTACATTAAAGTGTTGTTTTGCAGCAGCAGTAAACAGAAGACATGGGTCCACCAAGAAGTGTGCTATATTTGGAGCTTAATAAGATATTTAGTGGCTACGAACAGTAACGTTAACTGCGATAAACAGCAGTAGGAGCAGCGTTAACACTCCCCCACAGACACACACCAGAGAGGCTCTCGTGTTTTTTTGTTCTCTCTCGGAGAGTTTGTAGTTAAATTTGGAGTTACAGCAACCAAAACAGCTTTATTACCAACATGAGGTCTTGCTTTAAGTGGAATACGTCTGTCCAGGCAGTGTTTAATTTTCCTTAAAAGCACATTCTGATTGGACACAATATGAGTTTAAACGTTTATTTTAATCCATTAATATCCATATAAATATACATCTGTAAATAAAAAGTCTCAGCGAGTAAAGAGAGCATTATATGCAATATAAATCTGAAACTGGAAATGACAAATGTGTGTGTGTGTGTGTGTGTGTGTGTGTAAGTACCGGCACCAGGTTTTATTCCATTTCTAATGTACCAAAGGTGTACAGTGTATTTTAAGACCATGGTGTTGTTTTTCAAACTCACCACCAAATTCCAACATATTGACCAACACTTTTATTTGTATGACACAGTTAGCACTATGTGTATTGCCGTGCGTGACTAACACATGCTATTTTATAGCAGTGAAAAACAGAAACAGCAGAGCTCAGAGGAAAGTTCAGAAGCTGTTTGTCACCTTGGTTGGTTTTGGATGGACAGACTTGTTGGGAAATGTTTCAGTCTTTTCATATAAAACAACATCCTGGCAAACCCAGTTTTAATTCATTCCTGTCTCCTTACCACGCCAGGCCAGACTTTATAGGTATATGGCTGGACAGAGAACACACACAGACTTTTTTTGTTATATTGGGCATAAAGAACAAGTTTACTGCATAACTAACAACGTGAATTTCAAACTATGACAGCACACACACGTAGCGTATACACTACGTGTGCCGAGTGAGGGAGAAGGTTTGATATTGTGTGTGTGTGTGTGTGTGTGTGTGTGTGTGTGTGTGTGTGTGTGTGTGTGTGTGTTGGTGTCCGTGTCTATATGAGGCAGTTGGAAAGGCAGGAGGCAGGGGAACAGTGCTGTTTTCAATTAGCATGCCAGTCTGAAAGTCATGTTCGGGTGGGAGGACTTTACAAGCAGCCACACTCCAAACTAGATGAATGAACAGAGAGGGCGAGAGACATAAACTAGTTCTGCATGGAAGAGAGAGCGGCACTCACCCATTTGTACCTTCTGCTACTATGTATTACATTGTAAATGATATTATGGGTGTGTGTAAGGCAGAGAGAGAGAGAGAGAACCTAGATGACCAGACAAAGTGATAAATGTCAGTTCACACTTTGACTCTGAACAACTGGGTGTGTATAAGATGAAGCGTGTGTGTGTGTGTGTGTGTAGGTGTGTGTAGGTGTGTGTGTGTGTGTGTGTGTGTGTGTGTGTGTGTGTGTGTGTG
>JBAJHX010000031.1:633309-653955 GCA_037176925.1 Amniataba percoides | reverse complement strand
CTCCCTCACTGCACCTCTCCGTGAAAGATGAGTGATACGTTTATAAAATATATAATATCGCACTGCATTTGCCCCCCCCCCCCGCTCCGATGTGCTGCGGCTCCCACGCGGTGTTGCGCAGGGGCAAATAAGCATAAGTGGCTCTTTCAGTGTTAAAGGTTCCCGACCCCTGCTGTAGGGGAAGAAGAAGAACGTTAACTCTTATCCTTTAACTTTTCTGCTTCCAAGTATTGTTTCTTCCATACAGGAGATAAGTCCCCTCCTACACACACTCAAACATATGATAACTTTTTTTTAAAATCATATGAAACAAAAGGGATCTGACACTGACATCTTGTCAGTGAGGAGGACAGAAAGAAGGAGATGCAGCAGGTTTAAAGGGCAGTGGTTTATAAGAGCCCCACCTGGCCTGCAGAGTAACAGATGTATCTTTTCCCCAGGCATGCACTTTCAGTGGCAAAATGGTAAATATATCCTTTGTCTCACCAGTGTCCTTGATAATCATTTAGATGTAAATACACAATTGTGCCAATAATGAAATGTTGATCAACTTACCTTATTCTTGAGTCATTGCATGAACAACCTTACATTAGTTTGTCATGAAATTGAAATACTAATGTATCAGACTACACTGTTTTATTTGTGCATGGCAGAACTGAAGCAGATGTTGTGGCTACATTTGCCATATGAATCCCCTTAGCACAAACTCAAACTGAGAACTGAGTGACATGGCAGCAGAGGACAATGTTTCTAGAGCCTTCCCTCTTCTTTTTAACCCTTCCATCTACCAAATCCAGCCTGCAGACAACAGTCAGTGGATCAGTTGGATCAGCAGATGTGTGCTCTTCAGTGCTCACTTGCAGTATGAGAAGCATTCAAATTTTGTGTGAAATCTTTTGCTGTTAAAAAAAGGTGAAAATGTCTTCTTTTTCTTTTTTTTTACACATTTAGATGGTTGAACATTCACACCAGCATCAACAAAACCGATGTAATAATCTGCAGGATCTACCTCTATGGTTTTCCTCAAATTTACAAATTAAATATATATATAGCTTCTGATTAGTGACTTCAGTCATACAAGAGTTACAAACAAGAAAGTGTTGCTGTTATGAAGCAGATTAAGTGTAGACACCAGTATGGTGCTTTTCCAGCTCCATCCTGTTGTTTCTTATCATTAAGAGTGATCCAAACTCAACATAGTGAACCTCAGCATAGCCAATCAGTAGGTGGTGATTTGTGACTACTTGCTATGCATGCAATGACAGAAAGTCAGACACTGACGCTGCAAGGTTTGGTGCAGTATGATTAGTGATAACATACACTCACAAAAACACAGGAGGTGGAGCAGGGTACCCACTAATCTGAGGGTTGATAGTTCAGTCCCGACCATTATCAAAGTGGCCCTGGGCAAGTTATTGTGTGTATGTATGTGATGGAACAGGTTAGAGTATATCCTGATGAGAAGTTTGGCACTTTGCATGGCAGCCTCTGCCATCAGTGCCTAGAGTGGCCAAAAGACTAGGAAAGTACTCTGACAGATCACTTACCATTTCCAAAAATAGCTTTGTTGTTGAAATTCAAGTCTGTTAATGTAGACACAGAGTCACCACCAGTGAGTCTTACCTGAAGACATTTCTGTCAGCATGGAGGGATGTTAGCCTGGCCAGCTGGATATCTGTGTCTGAAATGATGTCATGAAGCCAAGTTTCTGCTACATTTTTAATGTGGCAGAAACACTCTTAATGAGAAGAAACAAACAGCAATCCCTCACTTTGTGTGTGTGTTTAGCTGCAAGTGTAGGTGGTCCAGTTTGCATTCCAGGGATTGGACCCTGGATAGTAAAATTGCTTTGCAAGGATTACAGCCCTCTTTCCATGTATCTGTTTCCCCCTGCACAACTCCCAGCGCTTTCTTCCTTGGGCTGCAACAGGTAATGGCAAGGGAGGAGGGCACATTTACTTCAGCTAAGTTGTGAATAACAGACTGTTGTTTTTCTTCTCTACATCTCTGCACCTGCTGCTTCAGTGGGGTGCAGCAGCATGGAGCCGGAGCTCAGTGGTGACTGAACTGTTATTCAAGTCAAAGTGAAAGGATTCACCTTACTGTTATTATTGTCATGTTAGAGGCCCCTCTGAAAGCTGCAGGGAGGGAGATAACAAAGCTCTCAGGCGGGGCAGATGGCTCTTTCCATCAATAAACAATCTCTGATCTTTGTTGAACATGGCTATTTGAGCAGATGTGTCAAGTCAAATAAATAGAAGGGAGAGTCAATTAAATCCAGATTGTCTCTATGAGTGATAGAGCAGCAACAGATGCTGAACCACAAAATAATAACTGAACATCAGAGGTTCAAAGTACTTAACTCAAATACAATACCAAAATACATTGTTGAAGTAACTAGTTGTTCCCATTCCCATTTCACTAATGAAGTGTCTACATACTAATCTTCCTTATTATAACTTTTTGTCATGATAATAAAGTGCTTGACAGCGTAATTCACAAGTCAAAAACAAGCCAACAGATTATGCAGATTATCTAGACTTGCAGTTAAACTGCAAGAGAACAATTCCTATTTGCTTCATTATGTGCACACTTACATAAATAAGTACAGTAGGTCATAGTTTAAGGAGGAAGTACATCTATATGGATGTGATGGAGAATTTGTATGAATTTTACAACCTCTACTAAATATTTTTCTAACTCCTGTCTGATTATGTGCTCTTCACCTTACTTGACCCTTCAGATGTCTTTTTAGTAATTAGAGTCTCCAGATCTTGGCTTTTAACTGAGTATGGCTGTATGGTACAAGTGGCAATGAAACTTAATTATCCTTCCATTAGTGGATGAAATTTGCTTAGTTATACTGAGGATGGTTTTCATGTGGCCTTATTAGGGAACCTTGGTCACGTAACATAACAGATTGTTGTATATGCTGTTTCTGTTGCTCATTATGCTATTTCTCCACCTATCCAGACGTATGTCATAAATTGCTCTCTCTGTCTGTGGACAGACAGACATTACTATCTGTCACAATAAAGCAGTGTTGTTAGCCTGGCTAAAAGAACAATCCTTTTAGGTATGATTGCATACCCCTCAATCGTGTATAAATCAAAGGCTAATCTTCCTCTGCACTGATGACAAAGCTGAGAGTTGGACTGTTTCAAGTGGAGATAAAATCTGTGTTGTGTGTATGACAAACGGAAGCAGATGGCTGTGCTGTGAGCTGGTAGTGAACTGTGGTGTGCAGACATCCCTAATCCAGTTTAGTAAATGTCTCGAGATCTTACAGGAGGAGCCATGTGGTCACACATGTATGCACGCGAATGCATGCAAACGCAAACCACATCTCTCTGCATGTCTACTTTTGGTTTGTTGTCCTGATACTTACTCACACTAATAGACAATATCCCAGAATCTGTGTGTGCGTGTTTGTGTGTATATGGTTTTCTGTTCATTTCTAGATCCAGTGGGGGTACTTTTGGATTGAAGCTGTGGTCAGTCAAAAGTTAAAGATTTTACAATTCCATTGTCACGACAAACTGTCTGTATTTAATTTGACCATGGAGTCAGACCTCTCAGCATTGAGAAAAAAAAGATGAATAGAGTGGAAATGTCTGAGGGACACAAAGAGGTTGACAGAAGAAAGGAAGTCATGAACTCAATAACATATAACATCAGATCAGCAGTAATCTAACACAGTTCCAATAAGGCTGGTGATCATAAAGTGGCAATTAACTGGTAAAAAAAAAAAGGATGATACATAAAAAAAGTGAAAAGTAGACAGGAGTAAAACTAAACTCCAGAGAGATTTAGGTAGAAGGTATAAAAGTATTGAAAGGTTCAAACAGAGAGGTGGGCACAGCCATACGTGAATTTAGCCATTAAGGACACAGCTAGAGGGACGAGACCATGAGTCTGATTGTGTGATCGTCTCATGTGACTCAACAGACTATGTTGTAGTAATGTGTGCAATTTCAGCAACTTGGTTGCTGGTGAGTACAGTTTTAGCATAATTTACTATAAAATGATACCCAACATACAGAAAATCTGAGTTAAGATTAAAAAAGATTACTAAGGCTAAAATGATTATCAACAAAATGCTGTCCGTGTACAACACCAGTTACCAGGAACAGGAGCTCATCAGAGGGCGTCATTACCAAACCAGCCCAGTGTTAGCATAGTGTCATGTCCATCCTGATATTATTGTCCGTGTTGAGCTGGGGGATAGTGTGGAGTCTGGGAACCACTGACTAGCTTTTTTCTCTGCCATTGTTCGTCTTCAGGATGTCCTTCAGGAATGTTATACAGGAAGTCAGAGGAGCAGCTCTGCATTACTGTTTGGAGGGAAGCCAGCAGGACTCAACTCCTCTGAGTCCGTGGAAGAACAACAACACACGCTACTTTGTTCCATGAGGACACAAACTGATCACGTATTCTGTGTGTGTGTGTGTGTGTGTGTGTGTGTGTGTGTGTGTGTGAGCTTTTTAAAGCCTTTACAATATTGTACTTGTCTCTTTAAAGCGAGGCAAGTACAGTGCCAAGGAAACTTATCTTGGTTGCTTAAATCGGTTATAACAGTGATAACCACAGCAGGAGAAAGCAGATCCGCTGTTATATAAGACCTTCACCTTCGTGCTTAGCTCCATCACACAATGGCAAACCATCCACACCAATCCACCTGTACATCTCATGTTCCATTGTACCTTGACTCGTTCATTTGGGCTAGCAACTCACTCTCAGCCTGGAGAAAAGAAATCCTCAGTCTTCCAGCCACAAATTTGAATGGTGGGATAGGACAGCTACTGGAAATATGCTACTGGTCCCAACACAGGCATTTCATTTGTGACACTATAGCACAAGAGATTCTTTTCTCTAAAAATTCTAAAAATAACATAACTGACTGGTCTAAAAAAAAGAAGATTCAAGGTTTGTCAAGTCACTCAGAGGCCCCTCAGATGTTGAATTATTTGTAGCGAAGAGTTTTATGAGAACAGCAATTGTTTGACTTTGGATTTTTATGGATTTCCTGAGTGGATTACCCTCTCAGACAATAGGCTCCCCCATAGAGTTTAAAGTTCAAATTACAACCAGTGATGGCTGGAAACATCTGTCCTCAGTGTGGTTTCCTCTGTTCTCTGTTCCCTGGTAATGAAGCCTGTCTGCATTGTTATTTGTACTCAGCAACGGTGGGGTACACTGACAGAGCAAGGAGGGCATGATTTGATCATTTGGGTTTGTGTGTGTGTGTGTGTTTGAGCGTGTGTGTGTGTGCAAAGGGAATTGGGAAAGCAATTACATGACGAAGCAACCCATGACGGCATTTACTGTTCTCATAAGCAAGGCATAACGGAGTACTGAACGCCACCAGGCAACAAGAAGAATGTCAACACACACTTGCAGGGTGCTTTCATTCTGAGCACACAAACACACTTCCACCAATTCATGTGTATGTAGTTGTATGTCCAGGCTAGACAGTCGTCTTTCTCGTCTGTCTTTGTTTTTCATGCTGCAGTGAGACAGTGTGATCCACTCGGTGCTGTATCATCATCCAATCTGTGAGCAGTAATTATCTCGGTACATGGATGTCAGTACAAACATCAAACCCTCATTTAGTGCTTGGCTGGCTGCTGAGCTCACACTGTAAATAATGATATTCCTCATTTGATATCCACACTCGCTTATGTTGTGGCCAAATCTCTATTCTTTGCTTCTAAGTGGCACTCAAATCATTGAGATGATTACTATCATTTTCTGCAGGCTTTATGCTGTATTTAAGAGCTGGGACTACAATAATGACATTGTTACAAAGCTGAGGTTCTCTTTTTCACGTCAAGCCTTAAACCAATTTAAAAAAGTTTGAGACTGTACTGATGAGATCTTAAAGGGATTTTGTCATCAGTTTAAGATCTCATCATTGTATTCAAAATGATATAAATTAAGTAACAGTAGATTTTTTCTTTTAGAGTTACAGTGGTAGATGTTTTGCTGTCGTCTCACTTGTCTAATTTACAGAAAGGAGACTGACCTTTTGAACAGAAACATTTTGATTATTTACCTTCACTAGATCATGATCATAATATATCATTTCCTCAAAGATCCTAGTCAGTTTTTTTAATGAATCGTCATCTAAACAGCTGACTGACTCAGTTGAAAAGGTAAATAAAGAATACTTAGAAGCATGGTTCTCCACACTGACCATGCAGTGGTAAAACATCTACTGCACTTTGGACAATGACTGTAAGGATGGACACACCTTAGGCCTGCTCTATCACATGGCTTACATAGTGTGTCTTCCATTCAGCTGGTTATGTTCATCCCTCTGAAGACCTATCTTGGTCTTTATTAAGGATGCTCCAAGTCCTTAAACTCTCTCTTCAGAGAAAAGATGCAAGGAGATAGGAGGTCACCAGAGAAGCTTGGAGGAATCGTTGGCGTATTCTATGATGTTTGTTACTGGACTGGACTACACAGCTGTACCATGATTGTATCATTATTGCATGATTGCAGTACAGTGAGTTAGACAAATTACCCACAAAGGCAGCCCGAACAGAACCAGTGGCTGCTCCAACAACATAAATACTGGATTTGTGCTAATTTGGATCATGAATAAATTGTAGAAAACAGGGCGAAAGCTCTTTCTCTTTCTTCTTCCTCTCTTTTATTTTCTTTTCATGCATTGAAAACTAATAGGACACCTCCGTAAATATTTGTCATATGCAGCTGCTAAAAAACGGACTCTAAGTGCAAGATATTGTATTTTATCAGAGTGTGGGTAGAGTAACAGTATAATGTATAATGCAGTAAATGTGGGAACCACTGTTTTAAAGTGACAAACATTGGATTCATTTTACTATAAAAGTGTACACGTTACATTCAACTTACCATAAATGTCTGCAGAAACCCCAAGCAACATCTGTATTTTCCCACCATATCAGATATTTTGAGAGTGTGAGAAAGTACAGAAATAACAGAGCAGACACCCAAAGAGCTGCTGTTTGTGTCCTGAAGAAAAAGACATTTATAAAACAGCTGAACTCTCTCCACCCTCCTCTACAGGAGCTATCACCACACCTAGAGGTCAGGGCCCCTCTCAGAAGCTAGAGAATGGGCTCTGCATAGGCCTGACCCTCCCCGAACCTCTTATTACAACAATAATAAGGGGTGTTCACTGCAAACACATGGAACAATGACCTGGCACTGACGGATATTTTAATTATCCTCCGTGTTGCTCTCATGCTCCACCATCACCTGGCCTGGAATAACACTGCACAGCCTGCGCCAACATCATGATGTTGTCTCTACACACACACACAAATTCACCCATCCATCCATTATCTATATCATTTATCCTCACAGGGTCTGTGGGGCCAAGAGCCAGTACCAGCTGGCATTGGGTGCAAGGCACGGTACACTCTGGAAAAGTTAACAGTTATACAGAGTGAGTCAGCTTTGGCTTTTGGAAAGACGGAACACTGTACATACATTTCCACATCCCCACAATCCAAATAGTAAAACTTACTGTGATTTACATATGTTGCTGCATACTGAGATTAAGTGTCTGAATGTCCATCATAATTAAAGTCTACATCAGGGTTGCCCACACTTTTTCAGCTTGCGAAGCTACTTATAAGAATCTAAATGATCTACCTACAATAAAAATGAAGAACGCATATTAATTTATTTTACATTATTGTTGTTAAATCATTATTATTGCATTTTTGTGCTTTTGGGATAAAGTATTTTTTCAATCTAATCTGAATTTCATCTATAACACATATTGGTGTGTCTTGCATACTGCATTAACCTTACATTATTTTTCCTTACCTTACTCTGATGACTTGCACTGAATGGCAACACGGTAGCTTGCTAAAGTTGCGCGGTTAAATGCGCATGCATAGGGTGGCAACCTGAAGGTGATCAGACGTCAGATTGGCAAATCACAGGTGATGAGACATCCAATTGGCCATCCTGTATGGCAATCAAAAGACAAACGTTATGGATAATAGCCAATAACAATTATCCTCTACTTTTTTTTATGCTGTGCGATCTACTTTTTTTTTCTAACTTCATTGGGAGTTCCGTGCAATCTACCTGCACTCCTTTTGCGATCGACCAGTAGATCACGATTGACATATTGCGCACCCCTGGTCTACATGATTCTGAGAGTAAAACATGTAGGCACATTATCCAGGTGTTTTTTGGATCAGAAGCTGGAGACTTGGAGGGAACTGTTTCCACTGCTGAGCCAAACAGAGTGCTGATCAGTCTGTCTCCCGAGGTTCTGCACAGCAAAATGTCCTCGTCTGTCAACAAATACCCACCACAAAGACTCTCTCCATGTTAGAGAAGGATGATAACAGGGCTTTCTAGAGGCAGAAACTCCCCCAAACCAGACTCTCCAAGATTCAAGAATTCAAGAATTCAAGATTGCTCCACCCTAAATCACTGTGCTGAACAGCTATCTTTGGTGTTCAGAGACATATTTAACACCTCAATGGAGAAACATCAGTGTCAGCCGCTTCAAAACCTCCACCATCATCCCCATCCAGAAAAAACAAAGACCACAGGACTTAACACTTATTAGTGAGGTAGGTTTGTTGAGCTGTCACACTTCAGAGCACCAACAGACCTGTTCCTGGACACTCTGCTGTTCACCTATTGAGCCAACATGTCTGAAAATGGTGCAGTATTCAGCTTGATTACAGACTTCCTGTCAGGACGCAGCATGTGAAGCTGCTCTTCTCCCCCTATGCCAGCAGCTGCACCTCCAATCATCAGTCCATCAAGCTCCTGGTGCATTCAGAACAACTTGAAGCTTTAAAGGCTGTGGAGATGGTTGTGGATTACAAAAAGAATCCAGGTTCACCAGTCCCCATCACCCTGTGGATCCTGTTGACACTGTGTGAAGCTCTTGTCCTTCCTGGATACTGTCATCATCCAGGACCTTAAGTGAGAGTTGAAACAACTCCCTCAACAAAGACAATGACAGAGAACTGAGTCCACCCTTTCCTCCTCTGTCACCATCTGGTACAGTGCTGCACTGCAACACAAGGGCCATTATTTCATTTCACTGCTGACAATGTGAAAAGTACCAGGGGACATCAAAGGTGCCGCTAAACGTAACGCTGCAACCCCATTGGTCGTCGTATCTCTAACCTCGGCCAAAGATGACTTGTAACAGAGGGAAACTCTTGTGTATGGTGTATAATAGTTACAGACTGTTGTAACTATTTGTGATGGGTGTGTTGGTCAATAAACCATTTTTCATTAGCTGCTCATAATTCATTTCCAGCCTGTTGACACTGTTGATTTCTGTTTAGCACCACTGTCTGCCTGTCTTTTCCTTAGGAAGTCTCTTCACCATATTTCAGATAGCAGGTCTGATATGTTTCTGGGTTTTATGGATTCTCAATTGAATACATTTTTTTTAGCTAAAACATGTGGTTGTGTAGATTTGGAACCTATTTAAAATGTCATTTTTGCTTTAATTTCCTGCTCATGACACACAACAACACAGTTACAGTACATATTCACTTGTGACCTCTGTCAAACTTTTTTTTCATCTTGACCAAAGCAAAGTTAAATAATTGAGCATAGTTTACACAACATTTAATGTTAATTCAATCATGTCTGACTAATGATGACCCCCCTCACCTCCCCCTGTTATTAGTTTGTTTATTCAGCTGCCTTTGCTGAGGCACATAATATTTCATTAAAAAAGAAAGAAAAACAATTCCCCTTTCCAGAGAAATACAAACCAAACAGATAAAGTCAGTTTTTCTATGTTAATACAGATCCTCTAAAATCATTTTTGGCAGCCTCAGATGGACTTGATATTCAGTCAATTATTAAATATTATCTTAAAAATTACAAGAACAATATGTCATCGCCTATGTTAGCTTTTAACTTGTTAGCAGCTATGTGACCACACTGTGATTCAACTGATAATGGGACCTTTTCTGATAGGATCAAGTTGTAGAGCTGTCCAGCCGTGTGTTTACGTGTATGTGTCTGACTGTTTGACGTTTGTATTCCTTTTCTCCTCCATTTCACCAGATACCATACACACACAGGCAGAGCTGATACAGAGGCAAAGCTTTCAGCTCCTCCTGCCTGAATGCTCACATGTTGTGAAGGTGTGTGCTGGCATGCACAATGCTGATTGTTGAAATTAACTCCTCACGTTAAAGGTTTAACAATGAATATAATTATATAATTCTAGAAATAATAGGGTTAGGATATTTATGTTGTTGTCTCTGTATCTTTGGCAATTAGTGGTAATTGCAAGCATGTATTTGTCACTTTCTAATTTTCATTGCATTTACCTTTTCTTTGTTTATGCGGCCATGGTAACTGTTCACTCCCAACTCTAGCAGAGGCCAGAAAAACAGTAAGCTGCTCAAACACAGCTGAGTTCAAGAGCAAGTGTTGCATTCAAAAGCTTTGCTAAAAGCCTGACCATGCACCACTTGTGATTTGCACCACTAACACGCTGCAGGCTTTCATCAGTGAGCCACAGAATCAATCATCAGCAATACAGGGATCATTATTTTTTGTTACTTATTTATACTCTTTAATCTTTATTCTCTTTTTTTTTTGCACAGTTCAAGAAGTTAACAAACTGACATTTTACTGTGACTGTATAAATATATCTGATAAACCAACTGAACGTGGAGCAGAACACAGAACCCTCAGGGGACTAGGGCTGATTATTTAACACTTAAAGTCTTAAAGTGTGCTCTGTGTTTGGTAAAGTGACACAGTTTCAGAGCTTGTCACCACAAGCCATGTAACACACAAAAAGTCACGTAATCCCATCTTTGTATTTTTTTCAGCAGCGTGTGCCCAATACTTCCAAAGTGAATTATTAACACTTAATAGATGAACAGTCGACACATTCGATTCTTTAAAACGAAACAAGCCTGAGGATAGGAAAGAACATGACAAACTGAAAGCACTCTCTGAATATTACTCTTACCAGCAGATCCACTAAAATGGTACTCAGTAATAAAACAATATAAAATAAAATTATTGTTAATGATAATAAAACAGAACATTAATTCAACAGGTCTTGCTTTTTTGTGTGTGTTTTGGAAACATTGTGGTCAGTGTTAATCCACCATATATATCCTTTTGTCTCACTGGGTGTCTTGCACTTTTTCTATAGCAAGGTGTTGAGTAAACATTTATTCAAAATAATATAATTATTTAAAAAATGTGCTATATTGTTCCTGTTGCTGCCACAGATACAGCATCAGCAGCGTGTGGGAAAACAGTCAGTATTTAGCACCAATTCTAACACCAAGTAACACCAAGGACAGCCGTGTGCAACCAGAAGAGGTATGCTGACCACAGCCTGACTACCAGGTGAGGGTACCACTGCCTACAATGTAGGAAAAACAATACACAAAGAAAACTAAATCGTATCTTCCTCATTGTGGACAGCTGCTTTCTGCCCACCTGTCAAGTGCAGCCAACCACCTCACTGACTGTCCTGAAAGTCAGAACTAGAGAAAAAAGTGAGTGAAAAGAGTGTTCACTTTGTTTCACACAAAACAGATCCTGCTGCAGGCTGAGAAGTTTGCTTTATGCCCGTCCTACTCTGTGTATAAAATTCTTCTCTGGTCATCGAAACACTTTGGCCTTTGCTGTAACCAGTAAGTAATGTCAGCATGGGCTAAAGAGACATTAAAAAATTACTTTCTCTAGCACATTAAGCAAAAATGATAATTTAGACTATAATTACTGAGTAACAGGGGATCTAGATTAGTTTTTCTCAGTAGCGGTTGAATAGTTGCATGTTTGCAGATTTCTGTGTAATCATTACCAGCTTCAGGATCTGCAGTGGTTTGTCCATTGAGAACAGAACATACCTTAATAAGATTTGGGGGCTATGGCTACATTGTGTCTAAGAATATGCTCAAATTGCTGTTTTCTGTTTGTCACATGTTCCTGAGTATTGTAAGTGCTGCAGACATGGTTAACCAGTTGGGTTCAAATGGCGTCTAAGTGTGATCATTTTGCCAAGAGAGCTTAAAGTCTACCTTCTCTCTGTTCGCCTGTCTGTTTAACAAAGGTTGAATTAAATGAGTGTGTAGTGTGTGTGCATGTGTGTGCGTGTGTGTGTGTGTGTGTGTGTGTGTAATAGTGTGTCTGTATCTGTTTTTTTCACACTTGAAAGCAACAGACACTGATGTGTCCTGTGTATTTTGGGTGCTGTTAGCACATGAGAGTATTTATTTCAATCGAATTACACAGGGTAAAAGAGTTTATCAGCTGCTGTACACAGTCAGTTAAGATTTATTCTGTTTCATGTGATTCTCATACTGAAGTGCTTCTATTTCACTATAAGCATGCCAGTTTTTGCAGCTTTTGCAGCAAACAGAGGAGCTGAGTCTTTGAAGTGGGTGTCATGTTCTTCATTGTGATGACCAGAGCCACTGGAGTTTATTTTTTGTCAATCTATCAAAGCTGTGTAAACACATAACCCTCAGTACAATCCTGAGTCGGAGCTGCTTGTCCAGAGACTGAAACTGATTTAATGGTTATGTCAATATATCTAATATCTAATCTAATCTAATCTAATATCTAATATCGCTAGATTTGTTCATTTTTAGTTTCAATTATTGATAATAGCAAAAACAATTAAAAGCTCAAATAATGTCAGTGGTATCCATTAGCTTTTTACCAGATCAAAAGACCTGGTGAGATGAGAGTTAAGTGGTCAGTCATGGTTATCTTAGCTCAGCCTTTGAGATGACAAGTCTAATGTTTCAAATGTGTGGAGTTTAAAAGATGTGTTCTCAAAGCAGGGTGAGGCTCATGGACATTGACATTGATCTAGTGTTCTTCAAGCTTGATTCGTATAAAATGTTGACTTCTACCAAACTGTCACTTCTCATGAAACATAAAAGGTGTATTGACATGATTTTTATGAAAGAACAGAAAGAAAGACCAGCGTTTTTAGAGAGGCGCAGAATGGAAGTATGGTTTTCAGTCCGAAAAAGGGTCTGACACTTGGTTACTGTTTGTAACAAGCATTTTAACAACAACTCAGCCACATAACTCAAGCAGTCTGCTGCTCAGCTGTTGTCCTACATGATGTGTTAGGTGTGTGTGTGTGTTAAAGCTCACAGTTATCCCAGCACACATTTTTAACAGTAACCTCATAAGAATAGTTAGTGTATTAAAGGACAGATGAATGGCAGTGTGTGGGTGCAGCTGTAACACAAGCACTCATGGGAATTTTTGTCATTTGACCATTTCCTGTCTCTCTGCTTACACTCAGGCTGAATTCTGACATAGATGACCTGCATGTGTCCTCTGGAGATTCACCCCACTGAGGGACACACAGAATGTTTATTTTGTGTGGTTCTGTGTGTGTGTGTGTGTGTGTGTGTGTGTGTGTGTGTGTGTGTGTGTGTGTGTGTGTGTGTGTGCCTCTGAACAGCAAAGGCCACCAGCTGCAACAAAGATGCAATAATACACTGTATATATTATAAACACGCACACATTTCCCCACTATTTTGTTATACAACATAAATGTATCTTGGCCAGAATAATTTCAATATTTAGGATCATTTTCATGTTAATGTTTGACTTGTAGAAATTGTAGATGTCCACACTGCAGAGGAATGTCTTCTCACAAGACTGTAGCTACAACCTGGGGGGCTGTGAGGTTATGTCACTGGTATTCTGTCCAGGAGTTTAGCAACATTCTGCAGTAAAAATGTTAATTAAATATGCTGATGCCAGTACTTCATAAATGATATTAAATGAAACCCTTTTTAGACCAATGACAGTGTAAAAAACGACCACAGTGCGATGTGTTCCAGTATGAATAACCTTCCTCAGTCCATGTTTCTCCAACTAAACTCTATTACTGGGAATTTCTTGAAGCTAACGATATAGTCTGGAAGATCTTAATTTAAGTTAATGCCTATTAATCTATTATCGAAGTCAGTATGTATCACTGAATGAGGCAGCACAATGGTGATTGATCCTGTGGCTCACTGATGAAAGTCTGCAGCATTTGCAGCCTTATGACTTCACTTCACCTTATTGTGGCAACTTTCCCTGAAAAACCAAGAAAACATTTGATGAAACTTAGGTGAGGTCCAAAAACCTGCTTTTAGGGTTATTCTTTTAAACAAGAAAGACAGAGTTCACCAAGACAACAGTAAATGGCAAAAAATGGAATACTTGCAAGCATTCAACACAGACACATTATATGTGTCAAAATGGGAACGCTCGAGGAGGCAGTCTCCCTCAAGCCCTTTATTAGGTTACAGAGGGCACATACTCTTCAAAGTTTCAGTTTTCTGATGCCTCCAAGTGTATGGGAAACACAGAGACACAAAGACATTTTGTGGTCATTATCTTGAAGGAAAGCAGGTGCGTCAGTGTGGGTGTTGATCACACATCACAGCAGAGCTGTTCATAAGTGCATGGCCTTGTCGACACAAAGAGACACAGTCTACTGTGGGATCAACCACACAGGGCACATATTCATTGGTCAATACATGAAACTGAATTCTTCTATCACCTGAAATCACAACTGAAAGACAACAAAATGAAAGTCTTTTGAGATAACAACTATGGGTAACAGTGGCTCCAGCTCCCTGTGAGCAGTTTAGTGTTGCTGTACGCAGCTGCCATGTTTTTTTGTATCTGGTTTGTTGGTTTGTCCGTAACAAGAAATGGTGATGCAGTTAAAATATGTGTTTGGTGCCTTGGACTGAAATAAAAGTGACCAATGTTTTTATGACAGCTTTTTCTCATCGTAAAGTTTTAGAATCACGACTAATTGCTTGTTTAGTGCTCCAGAGAGCAAAAACAAAATCCACGCCACTGTGAGTGTTTCTGGGTCTGTATGTATGTATTTTTCTTCATGTTTGATGAAGCATAACATATTAACATGTTTTTATGAGCATTTATTTTAACATTTAAACAGGCATTGTTGATAAAGATATAGTTTGTAGTATATTCTACCTTTGAAATGGCTTTTGACTGTGTCCATATGTAGTTACATTAGTAGTATCCTGTCATATGGACCCACATCAAGATGAAGAAGTGTTAGAACTTTGGAAAAAGGCAGTGTGTCACTCTGGATCGAAGGTTGTTGCACTACTTACTCACATGGTTGGAACAAGATTCTCAGAAAACTGGCCTCCATACAGGGGTCCAGATCAGGTTAACCTGCTGAGCAGGTCTTTACCACTAGGCAGTTATCTTTGGGCTTCACACAAGTGTGACTATAACTGGGGTCACCCCAGTAACCTACACTGAAGAGATCCCTCAATTTGGGGTATTATCAAAAACCATGATGAACAACTGTCCAATCAGATTACTGAAAAAATGGAGCCATCATTCACGATCAAAAGCATTGTGGCATGGACAAAACTGCATTTATATTTAAAATTTACATTTTCTTTTTAAATCTGTTATTCCTTACAGGGTTCCTTAAAGTGATTACATGTGTTAAATCTGGATTAGACAGATCTGTTGACTCTCATGTGGATGTTGTTATTTCTAGCATTTATAGAACTGGAGTACCACTGCTACCTACAAACTCTACTTCACCTGTTGACTACACATCAGCAACACTGTGGAGAGCAAGTTCATCCACTTGATCCATCAACTCCCTGCGGCCTGTTCATTCCTGTGATAGGAATGGTTCATGTCTGCATGTTAGTGTGACATGTCTGTGATGTCTCTCTACACTCTGTTGACAGTATCTATCTAAATGCCTGCACTGATTATCAGGTCATTCCTCTGACACTCCTCAACAAACCCCAATTAAGTAGAATAGATTTCACTTCTATTCTGCTTGATGCTGACTCCTTCTTTAGATCTATGGTGCTGACAACTTACGTGAACATTTAAACATCTGCACCATTTTCTTTAGTAGTTTTTACTTGTGTGTTTTTGAAGTTTAAGAATTCCACTATCAATTTATCTTAAAGAAACATAAGCTATGATTGATTTTGAAAAGAGGAGTGATCTGGGAAAAAATGTCTGTGCTTTAGGGCAAGATTTGATGGAAAGCACATAAACTTTGCATTTGAGTTACAATATACTACGTTACCTTGTTCTTGATGGACTGTGGAAATCACTCACAATAACCACATTGTGTCCCTCTCAGTTCACTCAGTCTGATTAGTCGTCAGGATGAAACAAGTCTTTGCAGTGAAACAGAGCGATTTGAACGTGGGTGGGGGTGGCTGTAACCATTTAACAGAGGGAACACATATGCACTCAGAGACCTCAGCTTCACTCTGCTGGAGTGTGTCCATTGCACAATAGGAAGGACTCCCTCTGTGGTGGGGCATTGCAGCACAAACTAGACTGTTTACTCTAGTTCCTTGGTTTTGGAGAGTGGATTTATAATTCCTGCTCCAGCTCTAACTCTAATGTCTTATTCTTAACATTTGATGAGAACAGAGGGAGAATGTTTGTGTAGTCGCCTGTGTGAGGTTGCATGTTATCTAATAGTACACTGATAAGAGGTCAAGTCATAGTTTGCATCAGAGAAATAATATGTTCTTTCATTAGACAGTAAGCAAACATTGGAATACCCTAGTATCAATTAGAGATCCAAAATAAACTATACTGAGATACTGTTTTACAGAATCACATACACTGTAATAAACTGATAAATAGGAAATCCTAACGCACAATTAGGCACATTTTCCGAAATCATAAAAATGTACTTCCATATTAGATTGAAAATACGCCCCCTCTTCTATCTTAAATTATGCTGCAATTAGATAGCACATTTAATGTTTCCAACATGAACCCATGAAAGCGTCATTAAACAACAGGCTCTAACGGTGGGAATGGGTACAAATGTAATGTCCTGGTAGCTTCCATAGTCTAATGTTACTGGTTCACACAGTGATAGGGCATTCAAAGGTCAAATGTCTTAATGGTATGGGCGTAGAGTGTTGAGGAATCATTATAACTATGTGAAACTAACTGGGTTCTGGAGAACATCTAGGCTATAAAAAACATGTCAAGCAGCAACCAGATTTGACCTGGTGTGATCTGGCCTTAGTTTGCAGTATCGTTTATCTTCTAAAAAGCAACAAAGGACCTGAATAAAGTGAAACTATGTTAAAAGTATTCTGTACAGTTTTTAACTATTTTTACTAACAGTTTGATACTGATGCCTCTATATATCCCACAGAAGCAAACAAGACCAAATGCGAAAACACTGGCTGTTTCTATTAGTTTCCAAAGGTAATTCTGTTTTCCTGTCCCAGGTCGGATTCTTCTGCAAAATCAGATCAAGCAAGTTAAGGCTTTCAGACCAGAGCAGCCTCTATTTACCTGGTGGTCATTGCTGATACTGGGGCAGAATCAGCTGGGGAAAAGAACTGCCCAAGAAATAAAGAAAAAGGGACGGTGATGGAGCACGGGTGAAAAAACAACGTATCCTTTTGTCAGTCACTCAATATATGGGGAGAATTGTGGAATTTGAAAGACATCAAAACAAATCCTGAATGGGTCCCTCTTCCTCCTGGATGTGTCTGTAAGATGTCTGTTTTATTTCTATACACTGTTAGACATGGTTGTACAGTCCATGGAGGTATAGCATCTAGTCATGGTGGACTGTAAGACAACTGGCTCATAATGTAACATTTTATCTTGGCCGTGTTATGGAGCTGCATCTCTTTGTTGGCATATTGTTAACATAGGTTCTACCTGGGCGGCCCGGCACAGAGGGCTGGGTTGAACCTTTGTAATGGCACAAAGACAAACAATTACAGGACTAAGAACAAAGATATTGTAATAATAATAACAGAAAGGTGCTACATAAGCAAGTATAAAGTGCAGCATTAAAGAAGATAATGCATTTCATGACATTTGTTCAGTTAATAAGGATTATAGGTACAGTCTGCAACTGCATTTCAGTCCACTCTTTGTCAAATCCTCATTGCAGTCTGTTTGCTATCTGTTCAGTGCGTGTGCTGAAAAAAAGTTTCGTGTTCATACCCCTGCTTTGTAAATGGGAACCAAATAGAAATGAATACCACCCCAGTCTTATTCAGGTAATAAAATACACTCTACCAACAACTTGCATTAGTGAGCAGGGCAACAGGTTTTCCCAGTATGTGGTTTTCATTTAGAAGGTCCAGTCACTGTGTGAAGTTTGATGTATTTCTTATTTTCCAGTTTATAACAGGACAGTTTCATGGTGATTAGCAAAGGCAGTAAGAAAGGAACCAGAGAGCAGTAAGTGATGAGAAATATCAGTGTCATGGACTTATTTCCAGGAGTGATGGCAAAAAAAATCATAAAGAAAATAATGAAAAATCTATTCAGTGCACATTGTGTAAAGTGATATGTTCTGTGGATACTTTATTATCTGTAGGTTAGTATTGTTGTCTGTGTCAAGAGACAGTGGCAAGATTTTTTCCAGTCTTGATTGAAAGTTATTGTTGAGTATTTAGTTTTAAGAGTTTGTATAATTTGGAAAGTTATTTTTCTTAAAGCCAACTATTTTATTTGTTTTTATCCACTCAAGGGGTATGTGCAAGTTTTTGTTTGTCATTTTGGTTTTAGGACTGATTTTAACTGAAGGTACGTCAAAATGACTTTAGATAAAGCTCATTTTTCCACAGAACATGATAAAAATCATGTTTGATATGACATTTGACAACTGATTTTAAGTTCTGACATTTATATCTCTTAAGCACACACCAAAGAATATTGCAAACTCTCCAGGATGTTCAAAATCACTTCAGTGTTTAATCTTTAGTTTAATCCCAATTCAGGCATTCTGACAGAATTTAGAAGTGGATTTAAGTATTAATTGGATCTTTAACATTTCCATAGAACACATGAATAATTTTAATTCCATCTACATACCAACACCAGCAGGAGTCTGTAAGTTTTTCCACGGAAAAAACGAGACGTAAGAAGAAATCTGACCATTCTTTTCAGGAGGTGACAAATTTTACAGGCTTGACCTGACCTCACACTGCTTTAGCTTATATATACAACTGCATACTCCAAAGACAGGAGATCTATTTGTAACATAAGTTCTGGGAGAAAAAGGCCTTAGTCTCAGTCAGCACACCTCACAGTATCATTACATCAGGCACGCTCATGCAGCCAGAGCATTTAGGGATTAGAAAGGACTGTTCTGTTCGTTCCTCTGCAGCCCGAGCAGGCAGCGTAAGCACACATTACCGTCCTCCCAGCAATTAACTGAGGTCCAGTCTCACACACAACGAAGTAAGCATCATTTACTGTGTCTGCTACTGCTGCCTGCTCACTTCTGTCTGTGCACAGCTGTTGTGCTGTATCTGTGAGTTGTATGATTTCTTCTCCTTTAGTTAGAGTGCATGATAATCAGGGTGTATGGCACAGCTTATACTCAGAGCACTAGCTCAGCAGAATCCTCTCCCTTTTTAAAAAACCTGTGAATGAATGTTGACTTCACTAAATGCTTCTGTACTTTGTTACCATGTGATATTCTGTCAGAACTAATAGAACTAATGTGATTTAGAGTGCATTTACAATGTAAACAAATATCTCACGGCCCTCCCCGCCTTCTTTGTATATTCAGCTGACCGTTGCTGAACGGAGGAATTCCATTGGCTCTCCACTGGGCTTTTTCTCTGAGACATTCCAGAGGAGGATGGCTGTCATGCTGGTAGCAAGTGTGTATTTCTTTACATATATATTTGCACACTTTATTACACACTTCAGCTGAGTTGTTCTGCAGCCTTGTTATTCCCGAAATAATTCTTTTTTTGTTTGTTTGTTTGTCTTGTTTTTTTTTGTTCAAAGCCCAGAATGTTCCTACAGCTACTTTTGACAAAAATGATGAAATTACTAGTTTCTCTTTTACCCTCAGTTATTTCCCCAGCTTCTTTTTTTCATGCTCTGGATTAGAAAGGATCTGTGCTGTTCACTGGCACACATTCCCCACAGCATTTTTCTGCTGTGGGACTGATGTTGTAGTCCTCAGGCTGCAGTTCTTTTAGAGTTCCAGTTCTTCTTGCTGGGCATTAAATTTTTTTTTGCTTCAGATCATCCTTTTCTAGCAACTGTTAGACAGTTGTGATCAGATAATACATATAACATAAGTAATTTGGTGTCATTTTTGTGAAAAATGAGTATTTTGAGTTTCATGGTTTCATCACAGCTCATAGGACAATGAGCCGCACACCCCAAAACAAGAATTATGCATCTATCTTTACTTTTAAATCCTTAACAAGCAATTTTTCATTTTTCATCCCAGATTCTCACTCAGCCATTCACCTTGAGGGCTGAACAATTATTATCACAGTGTTACTATGAATCTGTGGCCTTGGGAATGTTATTTGAAATTCAAAAGTAAATCAAAATCTCAAGTCCAAATACATAAAAATATGACTCATGTCTGGTCACTCACTGCCAGTTAGAAGTGACAACACGTGCATTTTAAATGTAGAGGAATGTGATGTATATCTTATAGACTGTCTCAGCCAGGAAAACATTAATTACAGATGTAAATAAAAGGAATTTGTTTTTAAAAACATAATATCCAAAAAAAAAAAAAAACAAGCAGTTGTTTCAATAGTTATTAGTTACTTTTACAAGATTTAAGATTTACAAGATTTTATAAACAAAACAACAGTCCATTAAGGAACA
>JBAJHX010000031.1:619123-633053 GCA_037176925.1 Amniataba percoides | reverse complement strand
TATATATAATACTTTCATAACATACTGTTAAAATTCTATGTCTGCAATTGAAAAGTTTTTCATTGTTGATTTAGTCTGTACATATCATTGTACGTGTCCTGGGAGAAGAATCCCTTCTCTGTTCACTTTGATGCAAAAAAAAAAAAAAAAACACCTCATTGCTTACATACCATGATCCTTTATTCCCCCTCTCCATCCCTCACAATTGGATCTTGATTTACGAGTAAAGAGACAGACTGCTACTGTCTCATGTTGTCTTGTTGCAGGACTTTTTTCTTTTTTCTTTACAATCCTGCACCACATGAGACCACACGGAGCAGGAATGATCTGATCCCACCGGCATTTTCTTTGTTTGTGAAATAAACCTTGAATGAAAAAATGACCACATGACCTGTTAAGTTGAATGATTGAGGGTTCGTTTTGTTATTACAAAAATACATCTGTGTTTTTTTCAAAGACATCTAACAAACTGAGATAATTACAAGTACGACTTTTACAAAGCAGTTAATACATAATTGTTTCAGACTTTGTGTCAGCACTCATTCTCAACATGAAAATGTCTCTGTAATGATGTCCCCCACCATCACTGACAGACTTACAATAAAGCTTAGAGTTGAACTGAAATGTATTTTCAGAGATAGGGAGTCTGTGTGACAGTGTAAAAGATGACAGAGCCACAACAGAAATGAGAGGGAGACACTGCTTGTATGCATGACTTAGCCATTTATTGTGTAAAAGCCATAAAGTGTAAAATTTACTACAAAAACTGCACCTCTGGAATGGCAAATCCAAACCCTTCTGATAGAATAACAGGATTAACTTGGCTTAGCACAGGGACAGTTGTGTGACTGACTTCTGCCCAGCTGTTTCTCTTTTTATATGAATTTAAGTTATTGGATTTTATAAATATAATTTTTGTACTTTCTCCATAAAATGTAAATGGTGTAGGTTTAAATTATTTCAGTAACCTGTATTGCACATTCATAAAGAGAGGTGAAAAAAGAGAAGGTCAAAACTAAGGCAGCAGAAGCTGTGATATCCTTTTTTAGTCCATCGTGTAATGCAGGCTCCAAACACACTGGAGCTAAGGTTTCTCATAATACAACTCACTGACATTCAAGGCTTTACAAATACCCCCAGTTTGTTAGGCATGGTATCTGCTACAAGCTTTTAGACTTCAAAACATAATCATTTTCTCAGAGTTGACAGAGCTCAGAAGACATTTAAACCGTAATCTGACATCAGTGTGACAATACGATATCAATTAACAAGTAACCACAACTGGATGAAATAAAAATAGAAAAGGTCATCCAAACCTTTACCACTAAATCCCAGTTGTTCCCTCAATAAAAAAATGTGAAACGCCCTCTCTTGAGCCAGTTTGTCCTTTCTGGGCCACTGTAGAAATATGATGGCGCAACATGGCAACACAACACTTCACATTTTCAAATAATGAAACACTTACGGAAAATGTAATTCTGAATATGACATATATCAATTTTCTGTGGTTTCTGATCTTAAAGGGGCATTCTACACGTTTGCAGGCTCACCTCATTTCCTGGTTAGTATGTCACATATGTCCGTTGTGACATCAAGTTGCACTTTTGGAAAGGAACTAATGGTCAGGATATCTCAGCATTTTGCTGTTTTGCTTTTTAATCTGTCTCTCATCTTGATGTAATTGTACCACTAAATTTTCTGTTCTTTTTTCAATATCTGTATCATTGTCTGTTGAGGGGCATGCAATTGCACAAATATTATCAATTATTCTTTGTGATAAGAGCAACACACTGTAACATGGATATCATACATGCACACAGATCAGACAGAGTCTTGGCTGTTCTTCAAAGGACCAACAAGAACAAATACCACTCTGTTTTATACTTTCAAAGACACCTTATTATAACTACACACACTCAAGGAGAAAGGCACCAGAGAGCCCACACACTCTCAGAAGAGGAATCAAAAAGTAGAAAGACCTCAGATGTTCACAGAATGTTTTAGCTCCATTCTGCACCAACAGGAAGAGGGTTTTATGATTGTATGTTGCAGACAAAGAGCACAGGCGAGAGAAGTGTGGCCTTCACTCTGAGAATTTATGCCAACAGGCTTGCATTTATGCAGACAGGCCTACATTAAGCTTGCATGTAAGTTGAATGGGCTTAAGTTAGAGCTGCAGTGGTCAGTATTACTCCCCAGACGCAGCATCCATCCCGTCCAGCCCGTCAGTTTACAGCTAGTGTGACTCGCTGACTCAGTCTTGTTAGGGAGAGTCAAGCCAGGCCACAAACAGAAGGAGCTGCAACTTTCTCATGTAAAACGACTGGATACTGTAGACAGTGTGTGTATGTGTGTGTGTAAGAGGTTGTGCATATGGCATAGCGTTTTCTGCCGAGTCAGTGCTGTTCTCGAGCATGCCATTGATTGTACTGCGGCTTTGCCAGCCAAAAGCAGTTAAAAATACCCAGCCCAACCAAATGAGGTGCAATTTGTTTGTTTCTCTTCAAGCCTGTAAAGTGGAACCATGTGAAGCAAAGACTTATATCTCCTGAAGGCTGTTTTCTTTCTTGTCTTCTTTGAAAATAATTGGAAATCTCGATATTCTAGTTACCACATTTCAAACATAATTACAAGCTGTGGGCATTGTTTTTTGTCTGATGTGGTCCCATGTCTTTTTTTCTCTGGTATAAAAAGGCTAAACAGGCATGAATAGTTTCTTTTTTCCTGTCTTTGTCCTAATTTGTTTCAAAACTGCTCTTTTATTAAAGTACTGTAGGCCAAGAAACATTGAAGCAAGCTCCAAATTCAGATTGCAGAGGTTGAGCAACTAACACCAGAAAAAGACAATAATGTTCCATCTTGTTTAAGTGATTCTGTCTGCTGGAGTGTGCATTAACTACAGTCTCAACAGAAAGTCATTTTAACCTAATACCACAGTCTCTTGTCTCAAGAATCATGGTGCTGAAAGATATTCTTTCCTCCATGGATTCCAGGCCAGAGGAGATCGTGGCTGCTCTCTGGACAACGCCCCTGCAGTCAGAGTGTGGTGAGGTGGCTGAGATGAAGCCCTGCACTAACTATTGAAAACTATAATCATCAAAAACTGTAATCACAGGCTGAGGTTTGGAGTAAAGTATCTCTCCTCTGTCAGCCGCAGAACATTTTCACCATGGGGAGAAACAGGAGAGCTGGCTGCTTTTTAGGGTGTGGTTCCACTTTCAGCATCTAGGATGGAAGTGTTCTCAATAGAAACCTGAACAGGACGAGCGTCAGGTGGTGAAAAAGGTGCAAAACAGTTGCACCCAGGCTCAGGATGGCACTTTATCAACAGTGTGGAATAAATCAATGCAATAAATCATTTTCTTCTATAATGACTATCTCAGCATAGTTAAAAACATTACGTCTACTGTAATAATCACTGAATTTTATAATATTTATTTATATATGTATTCATTTCTTAAAATAGTAATTATAATAAATACAAATATGAATAGTAAATCAAAAAAGAAAATGAATGATTTAAAAAAATGAGTACATTTAACTTTACATTTGGAAGTTCTTTTGGGTGCATATTTGTTTTTGGAATTTGGATTTATATGATGGAGGTTGTAATTAGTTGCCAGAATATTTTTAGCAATGAACAAAGAAGAACACATGCAAAGGCATTCTTTTCACCACAGTCTGGTTTCATGGATATAGTAAATTTGTATTTTTGGTGTGATAAAGAATACTCTGGATATTTTCCATGAGTCCTTCCTCTAATACCTCTACACGTGTGTTTTATGTACAGTATCTTTTTATACATTCTCTCAGTCTTCATCTTCTACCTCTCTACCTAATGCTAAGCTGGTCCTGATCTTGAGTTTTAGTATTGTTAGATATTATTAGTTTAATTAAGGGCCCTGTGCCATTTCTCCAAGATGAAGTAATGTGTTGTTTATTAGCATTGCTCATCTTTTACTTATTTGCGTCTGGTTATATAGAGTATAATTAGTCTGTTTGTTGTATTGTTTGTGCAATCTGTCTTAAAAAGTGTTCTGTCTTCATTGACAGTGAAGCAAGCTCTTTTTCTATCATAGATCACTTAGCTTAGGCTTATATTTTTCAATGTACAGCTAAGAGATTAAAGTTAAACCAACACAAAATATCTTAGTAAGGTGTTAGTCCACCAGAACAGCTTCAGTTCTCTTTGTCATTGATTCTCCAAGTCTCTGTAATCTCCTGGAGGGATGGACTCCATTCTTCCACCATCATTTGGTGTTTTGATGATGGTGGCGGGGAGCTCTGTCACACATCACTCCAAAATCTGTGCTCAGTTGTGTTGAGATGTGGTGACAGTTTAGGCAATAGTTTATGATTCACATCAATTTCACCCTCATCAAACCATTCAGTGGATGGAGGCATTGTCATCAGGATAGAAGTGTTTCATCAGAGAATAAAGGTGACCACTCATAAAGGGGACGGTGAGCCCAAACCAGCCAGCAAAATGCTTCCAGATCAACTAGGCCTGTTCTGAATTTCATTACGTCACGGAGCAATGCTGGATGTTGCTTAATTGTACCACACACCACTCAGTGGTCACGTGTTGAGACACCAGCATTTGTTATGCTCTTCCACTCCATTTAGAGTTTTCCTTCAATTTGTCACTGGTCTGGATTGCAATGGCATCAACAGTTGTATGCTACAACATCCAATACTACAAACTGAAGAGATAATAGGTGTTGAATGACACATTTACAAAGACATTCAAAGTAACAGATTGTATCTTGTAAAACACACTAATGCATACTTAGTAACACACTTTATTCATAAAAAACGTGATTAATTGTGCAAGTGGGATAAACTAACACAGTTCTATAGCTCTTATCATCAATTTAAGCATTTTTTGAGGGTTATTATTGAGTCAAGGAGTGCTCTGGAAGACTACCTCACAGCTTGCATGCTGTGTGAGGGTGAATCCCACACAAACACAGGGAGAACATGTAAACTTCACAAAGAAAAAACTCAGTCACAAAGGTGGCAATTAACTGTTTATACACAAATACACAACCCCTCTATGGGATGAATAGTATAGATAATGGATGAATGGACAAACAAAGTTATATTGTGCTATCAGGCATTCATAAAAGGGTCACACGCACCATATCTGAGTCATCATTTACAATAAATACATAAAACACATGCTCACATGTGCTTGAAAACACATTGTAGAGTGTGTAGTTAATAATGTAACCCATCTGCAAATCTCTGTGAATACATCATTATGTGCTTTCATAGGTGCTTATTTGTTCATGTGTAGCGTATTGTGTAAACAGTCATGCCTTTGCGCACCAAGACAGTTTGTGGGAACACAAACACTACTTACCACTCACAACACGAACTGTTGTTTGTGCTTTGGGGAAGGCCTATGACATGAAGATGTTGCACACAAATAAGACCAGGGCCTGTTTTGTTTTTCGAGTGAGGGGGCAGAGGTCGGTGCTACGCTTTCACAGAGAGGTGCACTGACCTGTCAATCACCTGGGGTGTCCAATCCAAGTTCCAGAGCTAGAAGTTAAATTGTCATTATTGCTCATTATTTATTCACTTCTTTTTTTCAAAGCCACAGGGAGCCACAGGAGAGGAATAAAAGAGCTGGTATAGTATATTTACTAAGGTACTGTACTTAATGGCAGATCTTGGTCATCAGTGCTTTAAATGATCAAAACATGAATCAGCAACGTCTTCCCAGCTTTCAAAGACTTTCATGGTCTCAGGTTTATAAAATCATCTGAGGACCTGATATGTAACATGTGCATACATATATATGCAAATATTAACAGAGACTTCTGTCTGGACCAATATTTAACATTTATGTTAGCATCAGTCAGTTCCCTCTACTTTAAAGCACATACCCAGTGCTTCCAGTGACCCAGGCTGCTGGCAGGACTGGAGCGGCGCCGCCCATTCAAAAAGTCTAAAAGCACCATGAGTAAGTTAAACTTCAAGCAAGTAATTAGATTACTGCTTGAAGTTTAGATTAGATTAGAACAAATATTTAGGGTAATCATTTTAATGTTTGCCTCAGCTTTCACCTCATAATCAGTGGTTTAGATAAGATTCCTTCACTTCTAAGATGGTGGACTTGTTTGAAACTCATCTGAAAGCTTGTGCTGCAGTGGGTGAGTGTCCTTTGAACAAGAGAGGGAAAGAGAGACAAAGAGGGGGGCACCAATGTGTGTGTGTGTGTGTGTGTGTGTGTGTGTGTGTGTGTGTGTGTGTGTGTGCGTGTGTGTGTGTGTGTGTGTGTGTTTCAGGGGGAGGGCCACAGTCAACAGCCAAAAACACTTAGCTATAAAAGGGATAATTTCTTAGTTTCTGCTTCATGCTGACTGCATTGCCTGGAAACCCCAAAGAATTTCACAAGGCATTTAAGACCCAGGAACATGATAACTAGAAAACCAAATAAATGCCTCAGCTCCAAACTATCACTTTTCAAGACTCTCAAACTTTGTAATGACTTTACCTCTCAACCTTACGAAGGACAGACCTTTTTTTTAGTTCATTTCATCTTTATCACACTTTTTCACCTCTGCTGATACCACTGTAACCGTTTGTGGCTGTTTTAAAGGCTGTGATCTGAAATGGATTACAGTCGTCATGTTTAAGCATGTTCACTTAAAAGAAGTCACCAGTAGTGATCCCACAGCTGACCTCTTCATGGTGTACACACACACACACACACACACACACACACACACACACACATACACACACACATTCCTGGAAAAATACCCCATCACGCCACAAAGTAACCTTTACCTTGTGGTGTCAGATACCTGCTACCTACTGTAGCAGGTATCTATTTCATGACGTGCTTTTAAACAAATCTTTTTGACCGTCATTTTAATGCTTCCTGTAGTTGTGATTTTTAGTTTACCTTCTGGTGTTTCTGGTGGGAGAGAACTGTTATCAGTGTTCTGAATTGATCTTGAGGTGAGAATGAATTGTTTTGGTTGCATTAGTGATTCACCTGTCTGACTGATAACTTCCTGAACTGAGTAGAATGAACTCAGTATTGAGAATAAGTCTGTGAAAATCTGTGAAATTAAAAAAAGACTTGAAGAGATTATCCAGCATGGCCCAATTAATTATTTTTCCATTAATCTCTTGTTCTATTCACATTACTGGTTTCACCAGCATAGTTAATGCTCTATATATTTCTGTTTAAAGTTTGGAATGAGCTCATCTATCAATGTCTTCCTTCTTTCCTTATACATTTCTAATAATAGCTATTTTAACAGAGATAAAACAGTAGAACTAAACTGAATCATATTATTTTCATGTGAAATAATTTTGGCCCCAAGAAAAGAAAAATTAAATGACTTGTCCCCACAGCTTTGCATGGACCCATAAGTGACCCTCTGTCATTGAACTCCAGACCAGCCACCTTTTTTTTTTTTTTTAATTTTTAAGAATAGCTTTGCTAATGAAACACACTCCGGTTTGAAGCTTGAAAAATGTACGTCTTCAGTGGTGGCCCTTTGTCCATAATTCTTACCATAACACTTGAGGGCATCAAATATCTTCAATAAGAAAAATTAAATAAAGCGTAAAGATAACGCATACAGCCGAGTAGGTAATAGTGGAAAAGGGGCATTTGACCACAGCAAAGCCTCTCTGCTCTACAGCCCAGTGTGGCCACACGTCTGCAGCATCATGTATCACTTTGGTCTCAATCTGCAGAGAGACGATGTCTGAATGCAGCACAGAGAAAGACTCTCCTCCAGACTCTTTGTCATTTTCCATTAATCGCCTCATTTGGGTTGGCAGTATTTTGACAGTAATTGTTTGGGTCACAGGGCATGCTGAATTGAGGAAGCTGGATACTGAACCAGACGTACTTTGTCTAGTTGTTCAGGGTGTACACACATACTTTTACACCCATAGCAGATCGGCAGGGAAAGAAATCTTTTGAGAAAGATTAAACACACATTAGCAGGTAAGTTTCCATCAACATTCAGTCTTTAAAGTTTGTGGACACAAATGTTCTCATTTGCACAGGGGATAAACTCACTTACGCAGGAACACTTTTCTAGCCCTCTGTAAGTGCTTTTGTCCAACATGTGAAGTGTTCAGCTGGCAGTTTAGCCCTTCTTCTCCTGGTTAGACAGCAGAGTTCAGCACGAAAGAGACCCGAGCTCCCACCGAGTCAATACCATTTATAGTTTGAGAGGTCTCAAAAGACTGATAAATTGTCATTAGTATTTCTAATGATATCAGAAAGACATCAAACTCATCATGGAACTAATATCTACCTGTAATTTGAAATATATGTGTGTAACTAGGAGCTTCTCAGTTTGACTGGCTTAATCTTCCTGCAGTAATGCCTGTAATATGATGTGAACACAAGCAGGGTGGTTTTTTTTATTTAGCATAACTCATGGGCTGCTGTCCTGTGTTTTTTTGTGTCAAGATTGGCAATGGTCAACAACCAGCTACTGGAGGAGACATCCAGCCAGCTGATGCAGTTCAGCAGGTTCTCTGTGACTGTAGAAAAGACAAATGTAACATCTCCACAAGCTCTTGTCTGGAGCGCTGATCTGACGTTGAATAAACTAACCTGCGGACTTAAAATGCTTTTTTTGAGCATTGTGCTCAGACGCTGGTGACAGTCCATTTACAGCGGAAACAGCATGATGTCTGTCACTGAGACTGAGGCCAGGAACACACCATCAGAGCTGAGGGCTGATGGTTAATACAGTGTGTCTGGTGCTGTGTGTTTACACCTCTTGTCTTAACAGACTGGTACTGAGATTGAATAGTTTCCATCTGACATCTGCAAGGAAGAGAACAATAAAGGGCATGGGTCAATGGCCATAAAGTAAATTAAAGCAAATATTACTTACCAGGTAATTCAGCTTTTAACATTAAAAACTGGAATCAACTCTCCCACCTTGAATAAAAATACTCATTGTCCACATCCACATCTTTTTCTCACATCTTCTCTCTCTTTCTCTCAGCTTAACATGCCATTTTTTCTTACTATATATGTGCTAATTCTCAACAGGAAAATGCACTGGGCAGTCATTTTACTTCATAGAATACTCTGTTACTGTTAGATATTACACTAACAATAACTGTAATATAGTAATCATGCAAAAGAAACATTATGTCAAATGAACGGTGAGGTAATCTTGTTATATTTGCAAGTAGCAAAATGACCATACTACAATTATATGTAAATCATTCACCGACCCGTATCTTTTTCAACACTCAAAACACTTAAATAATGTTGAGGAAAGATTGTCTTGGTGAAATACTGTAAAAGTCAACACTTACTGCAAAAGGGAATTTAGTATGTTCAGAGATTGTGTTTTTTCTCAGTATATAACTAAACCTTCATTTATCCCGAGCCTGAGATAGGTTCCAGCATAAAGCAGGTATTGATGTTCCTGTTGGAGCAGCAGGGGGTCTGGATTCAAACCTGTGTGTCTCCCACATTCCACAGACAGCAGGTTTGGTTGACTGGAGACTCTAAATGTCAGCGTACACATGTTACCGTACAACATAATGGCAACTTGTCCACAGTGCACCTCTTGTCTTGCCTAATGCCAGCTGGGATAAGCTCCACCCCCAAATGGATGGATGGATTTTTATTAGTTATATACTGTTTGAAGCTTACGGTTTCACAGTTACACAGTTAAAATATATGAAAAATGAAAATCTGTGTGATATGTGAGCTCACATTCGCTCATATCATCCTGCTGACTCCAAAGAACACATTGTTTTATCATCAAGCTAAAATTATATTTCAACTTTACCTTCAAATGATTATCTTCCATGTCTTTCTTTGAATTTCCTTGAGCTTAGAATCTGTGCAGAATAGTTAACCTTGTGTTACAGAAGATAATGTACCTTTTTTTTCTATATGCTGGTGCTGTGATTTTGTATAATAAATGACGGTTCCAATACTTAGTGAACCTGTCTGCAAATTATGTCTATTGACTGCAATTGAAGTGCATGCATCATACCTGCAAAGATTGTTTGTATTCAACAGTTTTAGTTGACATTCAACTTACAAACTCTCAGCTGTATAATAAGGGTTTATGGGAACAGTCAGTGTGTCTTTGTGATGTGCTGGTCTGAGCAGATAGAATTCCAAACACAATGTTATGCCAAAATTCCTGAAACTACCATTTTCTGTGCATCCCAGTGTTTTTTTAATGACAAATGAACCTTAAACTATAAACCTAATCTCCATAAACATATCCTCAGCAACATCACTTACTTTGTTCGACTCAAATTGATGTTTATTTGAGGTGACAAAATTACAAGTCAGGCACAAAAATGCTCCTCACAAAAACAGCATCAAGGTTGTGCTGCTGAATGTTTAGAGACGCCTCCAGGCCTCCTGCTGCCCACCGTTCTGTCTCAAATAGAAGAGCCTCTTGCTGAGTGCAGCCCTGTATTTCATGAGGTGAGGAAGTTTGCTTTATTGAAACAGCAGCGCTCCCTGATTTAAGGCCACATAAATATTTCACCAAAGACTTAATAAAGCTCAGCTTCAAAACACAAGACAAGGTTGGAGATCTTTCTCTCTCTCTCTCTCTCTCTCTCTCTCTCTCTCGCTCTCTGTGCTCTTTACACCCATAGAGTGATTTAGATTTTCCAACATATTTTCCAGCAGTTGTGTTGGAAGCTCTGGAACAGCTAAAACACAATTTTCACAAGAAACTTGCCCGAATAGACCAAAGAATTAAATTAAATCATTTTATTACTATGAGTTTAGATTTGAAGGAGATGACACAAGCATCGCTACTCATTGTCAATACATACAAATAGTTTCAGTCTGAGAATGGCAGAAACTAAAAGGTATAAAAGGCCAATGAAAACAGCACTTTCACTTTTGTCTTTTGTAATAAGCAAAGGCAACAAATGACATGTGTTGTTCATTTAAGATACGCTCATAAAACCACTGGAGTGTGAAAGAAACACAAATTATGTCCAGCATTCTCTAATGTTCATTTTCAACACAGAAAAATCAAACAAAAAATCTAGATGCATCTCCTTCAAACTAACAACAGAATACAAAACACTATAATATACATATTTGAAGACCAGTGTGGGAACGACTCTAAGCAATGCATTTTTTATGCAACCACTGGATGAACACAATCCTCGTCTTTAGAACAGCAAAATGTTAAAGCTTTGATGAACTGATTTTTAAAATAGATGATGTCTCACTTTTATTAGTCAGCCATTACAATAACCTAATTTACCTTGATTTATATGAGATTTTTGGAATATGCTTCTCAATTTTGGAGGAACCGAGCTAGAGAGGTGTGGCTTACAGTAACAAACCACACCTCAGATACTCTCCATTTAACCAGTTGTTAACTCTTTTACTAAATTTCAGAAGGAACGTTACAAGATTTGTGATAGCTATTGTTAATGTCTACCAATAAATATTTTTACCTATTTACTACTTTCACAGTAGGTCAGAGGGCTGATTGAAATATATCTGTACATTTATTTAAATATAATTTTGAAGTCGGGACTTTTAAATGTAATTGACTTTTTTACTTTGTGTAATTGCCAGTTTTACCCAAAGGCATAATGAGTGGGATTTTCCTTAAAAAAATAATAATAATTAAAAAAAAAAAAAAAAAAGACTCATCATAACTAATTACTAACTAAAAGTGTGTGGTGGGGTGCAAAGACCCTGGACCCTGCAGATATTTTATTTTGTGTTTGTGACAATTCTGGACATGGACTTTTGCACAGTGTTGTATTGCACCCAACCAATAACAGACCTCAAAGTGTAAGGAGTGTGTGAGTGTAATGGTGTGGGACTGGCAGCGAATAATCACGTGGGACAGTGTGTGCGTGTTGAGCTGGGGAGGAGGAGCTTGAGTGTTGTGTTTACACACAACAAACATCAGTCCTACTGGGTATAGCTTTAAGTAAAGGATGTGAATACTTCATCCACTACTGCGGAAAAGTAAGGCTACAGTCAAACACATAAACAGTTGGACAGGCCAAAATCATGGAACCATGAGGAGCTCATGAATTAAAACACCCTGTTTAACAGTGTGAGCTCACTGGCTTCTTGTGTGTACTCCATGTGCACACCAACAGGCTGCTTCATAATGAGGAACATTAATAAGGAACTGTAATTGCTGCATTAATAGGGAACAACAAAGCAGATGGAATACCTACTTCTCGGCTGGGAGGGTGTTTGTTTTAGAACCTCCATAAAAGCATCCAGCGTTTGGCATGCAATTTAAGTATGTGTCAAAGTCTTTGTTGCTTCAAACGCAGAGACTAGCAGGCCAAATGGAGGGTGGGAGAACTGAGGACAAGGAGGAAGATAGGAGATGTAAGGAGGAGGAAATGATTTTGTTTGGAGAAAGAGGGGAAAACATATGGAATATATGAACCCTCCAGGCCAGTGTGTCCTCACATCTGGACATGCCTGGATAACCTCCACAGGGAGACATACAGGAGGCTTCCTAATCAGATGCCCAAATTACCTCAATTGACTCCTTTAGTGTGAAACAGCATTTGTACTCAAATCACCTTGTCTGAACTCGTCACACTGTCTCCCCAAGTGAACCCACCCTGGAAAGGAAACTCAGGCTCAGAACCATGGGAGAGGGCTGGAACGTGGATTGACTGGCAGATGGAGAGCTTCTCCATCTGGCTCAGCATCCTTTTCACCAAGGCAGTCTGATGTAATGCCTCCAACACTGAACTCTTGGTATATGATGTAGTACAACAATCAGGAAGTAGAAAAGGTGGAGCATTGGGGCTTGATTGATAGTTTGATGATGCGTTCAATAAAGCCAAGCAAAACTACAAACTGATACTGAAACCAATAATTCTAGCATGCAGCTAAGAGGAAACTCCAAAGATTGATCAAACACAGTTGTCTGGATGATTTCCTTTTCTTCAAATATCTTCAGAACTTTTAGAGAGAAATCATTTTGCCTAGAGAAGAAGAGGGAAGCTGGAGTGTGCTTTAAAACAATTCCAGCTCAGGGCGAGGCTTTTAAGGATGACCTTTTGCAAGGCATTTGAAAGATTTTCCAACTGCTGAGCTAGTCAAATTTTGTGGCTGAAAATGATGGACCTGGTATGGGATGAATGCCGCGAGCCTGAATTTCTGAACTGAGAAAGGGGACAGTGACTCAGTGATACTGTTGCAGCTCTCAGGAACATGAACTGCACGGAGAATGGACAGGTGTCGAGCAGAGGCTTTTCCAGCACTGGATGGAGAATGAGATAGACCCTGGATTGCCACATTATGAATTGACAAACTGGGACTCGATTAAATATAAACTTACGCAAACAGGTATTATCAAATAGATGGATCCCAGCCCAGGGCCAGACATAGCGGCTGTTTTATCTGTTAATTAGAATAGATAAGTCTTCATATTTTATGACTATAGACCATGGACACAGCTAATAAATGAATAAGTTAATAAATAAGTTAATATGAAAAAAAGCCCCCCTTAAATGAGCCAATGAAATTGATTATGCACAGTGTATAGAAAGTTTGCTAGAAAAAAAGAGCAGCATATGAGCGACGTGAGGGAGAAAACAGCATGGCTTCAAAAGACAGGAAACAGATGAAGAAAACCTAGACTTTAAAGGTGAGTGGACAGGCAAATACTCTTTTACAAGGCATTGCAATATTCATAAAGGTCAAACATTTCTGAACATTTCAATCTGAAAATATGTATCAAAATAAATAAAAAACAATTTATATAGTACAGAAAACAAGTAATGTAATTAATGCAAACATGTTAAAATAAAATTAAACATGGGATATCTAAGTATGCTGGACATACATATGCTGTCCAGTATGCATGAAGATAGATAGATAGATAGATAGATAGATAGATAGATAGATAGATAGATAGATAGATAGATAGATAGATAGATA
>JBAJHX010000031.1:603687-616611 GCA_037176925.1 Amniataba percoides | reverse complement strand
TCTATCTATCTATCTATCTATCTATCTATCTATCTATCTATCTATCTATCTATCTATCTATCTATCTATCTATTCCTTATGGTAGTTGACCAGGGCAACTAAACAGCAGAAAATTGCTGGCCATCCAGGTTTTTATGCCCGTTAAACATGTTTAAACAATGTGATGTTTTGATAACTGGTTGGTTTCATTAGATAGATATAATACTGTATCATCTCCATTACAATGAAGGTTTATGCTTATACTGTATAACTGTATAGAACCAGCTTGAGCACAGAACATCATGGATCTCCATGACTAACTTTGGCATGTATACGTCTTTAACATAAACAATCTGAAATTAAGCTGATAAACCAGCTTAGCATGACTGATTTAATACCAAGATACATCTGTAACTGAGTGTGATGGTCAGTGGTTTCAAATACAGCACTAACGACACAAGAGCCGATACAAGCCCACTGTCTAATGCAGTTAGGAAGTCACCTGTGAACTATCTGTTCACACTGCTGTCGCTGTACTATGATGTTCTCTAAATACTGACTGAAAGTCCTGAAATAAACAAATGTGGGCAGAAAGTCATATAATTGGCTAGATGTAGATATGTGTCTGCACTTTGCCAGAACCCCAGGGTCAATATAGGGATATTAACCCTGGGGTTCAGCTACAGTGCTGAGAAGAACCCTGGGGTTTCTCTCATTTTCCTTCATTAATGCATGGGCTGCTCTGCCGAGAGCCTTTTTACTATATGTGTTTTAGGACTATCTTACCAGGCAAACCAAGGCTTTGGTGGGATGTGATTTACTCTAAAGTTTTCATAATGTTTGGTCTGTGGGTTATTAAATATATATTAAATAGTAATTTCTTACTTTATTCTATACCTTGCACTTCTGACTGTCTTTTCCTGTGTTTTCGCTGGTGTTGCACCATAAATTTCCCCACTGTGGGACAAATAAAGGAAGTTGAATGTTGAATCGTGAATCTTGAAAATAAAATAATCATTACTTTATCTGTTTGAAAGACTATTCCTAAGAATAAAATAAAAATTACATCAAAGCACATCAGTGGTGTCTTTCAGTTGTCCATCTCACGTGTCTGATGGAGCAGTTGCACTGCATTCAATCAAGCTGTCTACACAGTCAATGTAATGCTCAAGTGTATAAATATAGTGATTGGGCGCCACAATGTTGGTGACCTATACAACACACTGTGTGTGAATGTATCCTTTTTTGTAGACACAAGACCTGCTGTTGCTCTGCTAACATACTGCTCACACTATGTCTCATGTGTAAACAAAAAGTGAATAGCTATACAAGTGTCTCTATGAGACTGGTCATAGAGACACTCAGGCCCAGTAGAGATCTGAGCAAAATTCACACAATTCACAAAATGCTAAAAACTAAACTCAGGTGAAGATGATTTATTTGTAATAAATTTAAAAGGCACCTGAGAACAGGAAGGTGGATTCTCCTGCACCTCAGCCTTTGTCTAGACAAACAACAGTTGTTTTGAATGTGTATGAGCTGATTTGGTGACCCTGAAACCTGGGCTTGAACCTCATCTAACTAAACTTGTGCCTGTTTCCATCTACCTTTTTCCGTTTTCTCCTCCTTTACAAGTGGTCTTGTGTTTGGACTTAAATGTCATAATCGTTTGGTTTAGCCTCTTAATGCACTTTAAGCCATTTTCCGACACAGCACAGAGACAGACATGCACATGCAAGCATTCACACACATACATATACACAGCTTGTGTGTACAAACAGCACGTGTTTTATTAAGGTTGTTGACCAGGGACTGTCAAACAAATAGTAGGTACTTTGTACTTTGTATATCATATATGTACATTCTGCACTACAAGCAACTAAACTACAACACTTTATCAGGTTAACAGCTGTTGCAGTCATGTTTGAAAAATAAAGACATCAACTACACAAGATGCAATGATGATTGAATATCCTGGACTTCGTTTCAGTGATCATACCAAACAGCAAAGCACTCTCCTGCTCCTATTTTACCCAGTCAGACCACATTTCCCTTTTCCTGTCTATTCCCAGTTGATTAAAGGAGTCAAACTGTTAATTAATAGTGTTAATATGTGGACAGGTGAAGTATAGTAACTCTACAGCACAGAATCGCACATTCTCAGAGATGTCGCTAACCAGGGAATGAAAATCAACAGCAACATCATACGTCTGAAAATGTATTGTTAATGTGGTGATTACAGCAACATTACCATCTTTCCACAACCAGTAAACCTGGCCAAATGAAATCAAAACATTTCTTTCTGTAAAGTGTCAAGAAAGAATACAACAAAGCACGGGCAAGACTCAAAGCTGGCATCAAAGAGGCAAAAGCTGAGACATCAGAGGAGACTGAAGAGAGGCGTCATTACCAATGAACACTCTTTATTTTTTCAGTGGGTGTTGGCCTCCACCAGGGTTTGGCCTTCCCTGATTTCCTGATTCCCTGATTCACAGCTGAGCAGTGTCTAGTTTGTGGACCTCAGAATTGTGTCTCCGCTCTTTGCAGATGATGTAGCTCTGTCACATTTATCTGTAAAGCACTGTTTTCAGCAGTAATGAATGAACAATTGTTTTAAATGGTTAGTGTTGTTGTTTAAACATCATCAAATTAAAAACAGCCTTAGATATAGCATCATCATCAGCAAAAATGCTCTCCAAAAGTAAATTATACCTAGTCCTATGTTCTCTAATCCATATAAGCTTGCATATTAACATGTGGAATAAAATGTATTGAACTGATGCCATCCTCACCCTTTATCTTTTTCTTGAGTGAATCAGGATTTGATTTGTATTGTTTTGGTCATTGCATTATTAATATTACTAATCAGCACAGTTTGCTCAAGAGCAATGGAAAAATCTGTCAAATTCAAATTTAAATGTAAAATTTAAATAGACCATTTTACTCTGTTAATGGTATTCTCTTAATGTAAAATGTGATGTATGGGACTTTTGATGTGATCTTGTCTGAGTATGATTAATTATTAATGTTAATTATTAATGTTAGCTCTAGTGAGCATTATCAATTACTACACTTTTTATGTGCTCTTTCACAACTGCACACATAATAGCCACTGTATGGTCAGTGTGTATTAAAATGGTACATGTAGTGACTATTGTGGCTGTGTGTTTGTCAGACATGCAGAAATGCAACCTTTCAGTAGATAGACATGATAAGGAGCAAAGACTGGCAGCAAGGTAAACAGTACCCATTCATTCTGCAAGCTAAAGGGAGGGCAATACACACTGATCTGTATGCAGTGTGAGGCTGTAAGAAAGGGTTTGATACAACATTCACACACAGAGCCCATGTTTGGCACAGGATTACACTGTTCAACCTGTGTTTGACCCATTTTTTTCCCAGACTGCTGATGCTAGTTAATGCCTGGTCAAAACCTGCGTGTGGAACTGTAGATCCATTCACATTACCGGTAAACTAAAGAATTACTCACGAGGCTGCATTAAAACAGAACTCTCTGCTTAGTATTTTTTACGGTGCTATCAACCACATTTCAGAAATCATCATCATCATATTTTGAAGATAGGCAGGAATTACAATACACAAAGCATCAAATTATGCAACAGGAGAAATTATATGTGTCTGTGTGAGAATGGCCCTGTAGGATCTAAACAGCAGCGGTGTGGGCGAAATTAACAGAAGATGACTCTCCTCGTCATGAATTCATCATGAATGTCACAAGCATGTGGAGTTTGCACAGTTGTTATGAGATTTTATCCATCACCATGATATATTAAGGGCGGGAGGCTGGAGGCAAATTGTTTCTATTGTCATCAGGGATCCAAGCAGTGGCACTTGTAAAAACTCAGATCCCACAGTTTCTCATTTAACAAAGTTGGATTCTGCTTTATTGTGTCTGTTCTCACATATTTTGGTGAATTTTTCTTTAATTTTCTCAGTTGTACATTTGAAGAATCCACATTAAATCCCCATATGTCTGTCTTTTCTAAAAACTTTGGAGATGGCATTTTAGAAATAAAGGAGTCCGTGTAGTCAGTCACGTTTCAAAAAGACAAAGGGGTTTTAGATTTGACCACACAATATGATCAAAGGCACTGGGTAAAGGGTATTTAGATATTTTAGTCTCTTGATGGAATACTGCACCTAAAATCTGTCTTACAAGGATTTCTTTGTACAGCCGTGTGTGTGTGTCATCAAAGACACAGAAAATTAGCTTTTAGACTAACACTGGAACATTTTCATTCATACTGATGAATGTGTGTTGTCCCTGAAAATAAATAAGGAAAGTAAAATAACATAAAATGGGACCTTTTTTTATTGCCAGCTGGTTCTGGTTTGACCGTGATGTCACAATTCAAAGAGCTAGTTGAGAGCGCAGCCTCAAACACGCACACTTCTTATGCATTTTTGCCAAGTAAGCCATAGTTCCACCCAAGGTCTGTGGTGTGTGGTTATAAGTCAGTCAGTGACGTCTTTGGATGTCTGAGAGCAGCGAACCAGCTGCAGTACAACAGCTGCCACCCTCCCAGTTCATTTACACTCTAAAAATAAGCCCAGCAACCACAACATGCATGCACTGTGTCTAACCCAGTAAAATAACATTGCTTTTTCCTTACCATTTAAAGTATCCTCCCTGTTTTAGCTAACAAACTGACAGAGTTAACTAACAAATTGGACTTTGAATAAATTATACAGTTAGGTTTTGAACAGTTCTCCCCTTGAAAAAGCATAATCTGTGAACATAATTCATGCAGCAATTACATTTTACATCATCATATAAGTGGGAAACTAGTTGTACAAGACATGAATGGTCTGTGAACATCGGATGAAAACTACTCACAGCATTGACTGGAAAGGAGTCAAAAGTCATAGATTAATACTGTTTTAGACTGCACAGCACAGCTTTACAAAGGTTTCATGGCAGCAGTAATTAGGAGATTGAAGTGAGCGACTTTTACACATTAGCACACACATTCTGGACAAAATGATTTTATTACTATTAAACTGGATGTACCAGTAAACCACTCTTCTTTATTGTTTTTCATGTCTTAAATAAATAAGCACACTGAAGTGTAAAAAATGCGGTCTTACATGGTGACCTGACAAGCTCATGGTGAAGTCCATTAAACACACAAACGTGTTAATTGGTGGATGTACTGCTTGGCATATGTTTTGGACTGAGCCAGGCTCGTGGTTTCAGCATGTCTTCACGCTAAGCTTACTGAACTCCAAATACATTTTTGACATTCACATCCGAGTGGTATCAATCTTGTCATCTTGGCAAGAAAGCAAGTTGTATCACTCCTGTATTTTATTATTTGATTTACTGAGCATCATGGATATTTATATTGTCTGCTTCTTCAAAATGGTGTTTGTTTGATTTTATGATTCCACTCTCCAGTTTTTCTATTTTAGATTTCAAATACTTCTTTTGAAAGTTGAATGTCTGACCTCAGCCTTATACAGGCTGGTGGACTGTGAAAACAGATACAATGATGGAAATAAGTCCAGGATTAGTGTGATATGTTGTATTTTATAAATGTATTTGAAAACTGTTAATAATGCAAACCAAAAACAAAAATATCTACCCCTCTCCCCTTTCTGCACTTTGCAACTAGCAACAGAATGTAAGAGCGCTTTCTTTTCTGAAACAAATAAAGAAATGATGTGATTTGTCTTGTGTTGGTCTACCTACAGTCAGCTCTCTGAAATTCTAATGAAGCAGTCATTAATGAAAGTCTGACGTTCAGCACACTCCTCTCTCTCTTGTTCTGAGCCACTTGTGCTCCTCAAGCTGCAGCTTGGCTCTCTGCACACATGTGGTTTGATTTAGTGCTGTGGAAAGATTAAATAGGAAACTTGGAGAAGCGAAAAAGAGCAGTGTCCTTTCATATTATCAAATTTAGGTGCATGTCTCGGAAACCTTTATCAAAGCTACAGTAAACTTTGGGACTGAATACCTCCTGAGCCCTATCACTTTCCTTAATCTGGTTCATGACTTGATTTATGTGGTGTTCAGAAGGCTCTGCCAGTATTAGCTGGCAAGGCCAAGATCCTCTGTTTTAAGCACATGACGCAGTGTTCCAGAAATGTTACAATTGTTAAGTCAGAAAATTCAAGTGAACAGATTATATATGAATACCATGATGATATGTGGCCTACAGGTAAAGCACTGCAGGGTGTATCCAAACACACAGTAATGGTTCAGCACAGAGGAATATACATCCCAGTCACATCTCACTGAAGTATGGATTTTACATATTTACACCAAATTTGATCTGGTGTAAAAGAGAAAGAGCTGTGAAAAACTCATATGTCCAACATCAGTCTTTAAGATTGACAACACTGAATTATTGACACAAACTAGAAATGGCTTGAAATGGTTTTATTATTGGTTGGAGTGTTTTTCCAGCCCTGAGAGGCATGTCATTTTTCAGCAGTGTGTGGCAGGTAACCAGCAGAGCAGTCTGCAGTGACGTGTGTCAGACTGAAAACACTCGCCTGTGCAGACATCAGACCTGATGGTTCGTAAGTACCAGAGCTAACATGCTTTAGTCCATTTGTTAAATATCCAAAAGCACCACTGAGTATGTGAACTGAAGCAGACTGACATTTTACATTCACAATTTACATGTAAAGTGACACAGTAACAGAATAATAATGTTTTTCTTTATTTATGTAATGTTAAAAAAGATGAAGCCATGGTTCTTACACAAGTTAGTTCATACAAGTTTCCAGCAGTGTAAGTCAAAAAACATAAAAAAGGAAGATGTCATAATGAACTTTTTCCCCATAAAGTAAAATGAAAAATAGATACAGATGGCTAAATGTAAACAATTGCGATTTTTGGAGGAACTAAGTAAGAGATTCGTGGGCCAAATTCATTTCATTTCATTCATCTAAATCTTCCCCTCGATGTGGGATGAAGGAATACTTAACTGTGTTAAGGTTATAATGACAATTGGCAGGATGAGAAAACAAGCACAGCTTGTTTCCTATAGATTGATCATAATAGTGTAACATGATGTGTGACTAACATGAGGTGCCTTTTTCACTTGAAATGGTAATATAATGGTAACCAAATAAAAACAGAATATGTTGTCACTGTTGGACAGGTGAGGCCGGGACAGAGATGCACTCTCCTCCTACCGTGCAAAACATTCAGTGAAATAAGTTGCTTAAAAAAAATGCTGAGTGAATTACCCTGTTACTACACAATTCATGAACATAACCACTCATCAGCACACACACAAATGCATAGGATGTATAGGATGTACTATATATGTGTAAATAAATGTAATAAATTATGTGATTATAATTAATTTGAACTGAAAACACTGTGAAAAAAGCACTGTGAAATTAATTTCAATGATCAAACAGCTGTAACATGAGTGATGATGATGATTCAAACCACAGTGATGACTGCAATGTAGTGTAATGAAATGAAACCAATCGACCACTGAGTAAGACAGAAAAAATATTTATTGGTTAAAATAGCTTTTCACAGAGACAATTAATGAGTTTTTGTCTTGCTATCATGCACTTACACTGTACAACAGTGGATCCCCATGGATTAGTATTGTCTGTAACTGCAACAAATGACTATTGCTCCTCCTGTTATGTCCACGTCAGACATCTCTCACAGAAATAGTCAATGAAACCAGTGGTCAGATGTCTGATATTATGCACTGTAGTGATTTCTGTGTTATAAAATAAATTAGTAACATGTGTATCAGAAAACTTTTACCACGTACTGTGTGCATCATATATAACATCTCTATCACCAAGATCTCAGTGCAAAAGCCATTGTAGCTGAAAGATCCATGACACATGTAAGTACCGACAAAATGATGCACAAAAGACAATTTTAAAAAGAACAATAAAAAGGAAATAAGCCCAAATTGAGATTTATTTTGGTAGTTGTGGAGCTACATTGGCATACATTTTAATATAACTGACTAAATATTAGTCCAGATCTATAAGCAAGTAAGTCTTCTAAAAACTCACATTTTTAGTGTGACACAGTTAGCTTGATTTACAGTACTATATATCTATTTCTCAAGCAGCAACGGTTACATAGACAACAATACCTACAGAACAAAAAAATCATTCACTCAAATATGTAAAACAGATAATCATTCTACTGTCTCTCTTTACCGCCCACAAAAGATGAAAAAAGAGAACGCTTGTCGAATCAATGACAAGAAGCCTTTTTTATGGAACCCACATAAAAGCAGATCAGAGTTTGCTGTGTCACAGTAGCCTGAACCCTCAGCCCTGCCACTCTCACACACACCCCAAAAAGACAAATAAAACCACAAAATGAAAACATTACACCACATAAATTCAAAGTTTATCAGGAAACAACAGTCCATGCTGACTGACAAAGTTGCTAAAGAATAGAAATAGTTTTTACTGTCAATAAATATACAGTTTGTGGGGAGTTAATGTACGATGATGAGTTAATGTAAGAGATACTGTATAGTAGTCAATTTTCCTCTTAGTGGTAGGTGTCCCACAGATGCCAGCAATAAATATTCACTACAACTTATATGACACATTCTCCCCAAACCCCTTCCTCAAAGTCACATGCAAAGGGTGAGCCAAGTGGTTAACACTTTACATGTAGTACACGTGTAGAAGAAAATATTTCAGTAATGTTGAATCACACATAAATTCAGCGTTGTTACACAACCAAACTGTAAGAGCAACTCAATGCAGGTGTGGCCGAGTCCAACTAGACGTGGAATGATCCCTACCTCTAAACAGCTTCAGTCAGGTGGTTTGTTGGGCTTGTTAAACCAAACTGTCCGCGGTTGTAGTTATAAATATTGTCTGTAATCTGAATGGACATTCCATTGTGTTTACCCGCAATTCACTCTTTCAATTTCCAATTATACAGTTTAGATCGTTTGGCTAAATTATGGATTTGGGACATGTGGAAATTTGTTCTTTGCCTTGTGGGCCTCCAGTTTTATTTATTAGTTTATTTGTAAGGGACAATGTTCATTGAGCAACAGAAACCATACGTTCAAATCTCAGCTATGACAGTGGTAAGTAAAATGTTGCCACCAGTAGGAAGAAAAGCAGAAACTATGAGAACATGAAGATAACAGAAGTCGCTTTAAATGTAACCTTTGCAAATCAAAACCAAATCAGTTATTTTGACCAGTGTGATGTTGAACTGATCAGTGACTAGTTTTCTGTTAGACTCTCTCTTAAAGCTGGGTTAGCTCCACTAAAACGTTATAGTAAAAGTCACTGAAAAAATATTTGAAACTTGTACCTTTGACAGTGTTACATAACAAGTTTTAATGTCTCTTTGACTGACTAAAAGTCTCTATGAAGAAGACAGTGATTGAGGTTAGCCCCACCTCTTATATGAACCTATGTGATCGAGTGTTTCCTGATTCACCCCATTAGCCAGGTAGAGGTGGGAGGAAGAGGAACCAGGATTTACACGTCCAGGTCGTCTGGCCTGGCTCGGCTGCTCATCCGGCTGCTGGCCCGGCTACAGGGCCTGGCGTCCATCAGCGCCAGCGGCTGCATCTCGTGTCCTGCTGACGAAGACAGCTTCTTATGCTCATGGGTATCATCAGGGAAGTCAAAAGCTTGTGCATGGGAGTTTGAAATAGTGCTTCCTCCACCATTCTGGCCGAGGCGGTTCTGCTCTGTGGAGTAGTTGGCCCAGTTCTGCTCATTGGCCTGCTTATTATAATTACGGCAAGAGCCGGTTCCCCGCTCCCCTGTGGCCAGCTTGTAGCCTGGGGGGGACATGGGTGAGAGCGGGGCGGTCGGGGAGGAACAGCCGTTGTAGTAGGCGTACTTGGTGGTGGACAGTTCTTTAGGGGTGGGGCTCAAGGTGCCTCCACTGGGGTAGAGTGTGGGCTGCTGTTTGCTCTTCACACGATCTTTGATCCTCTTAAAAAACACATAGAAAAGCTCGATGACATTGAGCAGCAGGGAGACCAATGAGACCACCAGCATGAAGATGATGAACACAGTCTTCTCGGTGGGACGGGACAGGAAACAGTCCACCCTGTGTGGGCACGGGGACCTCTCACAGGTGTAGACTGCAGACAGGCTGAAACCATACATGTACCACTGAATAACCAGGAAGCCCACCTCAAACATAGACTTGAAGAAAATACTGACTATGTAGGTTCTGAGCAGGGCCCCCTTCATCTTCACCTTTCCATGCTCTTCAATGCCATACTTTAGCTTTTTCATCTCAATTTTCTTCAGTGGGATGTCAACATCACCTCCATCATTTTGCACAGCTTTAAGCTCCTCCTCCTTCCTGTTGAATTTCTGCTCCTTCCTGTTCAGATAGAAGACATGCGCCAGGTAAAGGAGAGTGGGCGTTGACACAAAGATGATCTGGAGGACCCAGAAGCGAACGTGGGAGATGGGGAAGGACTTGTCATAGCAGACGTTCTCACAACCAGGCTGCTGGGTGTTACATTTGAAAGCAGACTGCTCGTCTCCCCAGGCTGATTCCACCGCAGTACCTAGGACCAGGATCCTGAAGATGAAGAGGACCGACAGCCAGACCTTCCCCCCGGCAGTTGAGTAGGCCTGGACCTTGTCCAGCAGACGACCCAGAGCACTCCAGTCACCCATTCTCAGGGAGCGTTAGCTGGTGAAAAAACAACAACATTAATCACTTAAAGCTCAGGCTTACACACAGTATAACATAGGTATGCTCCAAATGCTTTATTTTGGTGGAAGATAATTATCCTCAGTGTTCAAAGTGATTCAAAGTTGGCATTTTGACAATGTGATTAAACAGCCTTGTTATTAAAGGAGACAAAACTAGTTGTTTCATGATGTAAACTAATCCAATTACTGAGATCAGGGCGAAACTTTTTTATGCAACACCGCCCTTTAAATCCAGGATGTGAAAATACGAAATTAAATTTGACTCATTAAATAAAAAACTTTAACAGACTTAGAAGTATTCAGCCAACATACTGATTGAGCAAGTATAAGAAACATTGAATCTTGTTGTGGAAAACATGGAGGTGTGAGACCAGTTCAAATGATTTTACTGGGAATATTTAAATGTCTTGTGTAACATTAAACATATCAAAATAATATAACCTGCTTCCTAAGGGAAAACCCTGCAAAATATATTTGAGTCACATGAGAGGAGTCCACCTTTAGTACTTTTCTGCTGCACTTCTAAACCTCTTTTGTTAGGACTTTAAACTGTGTCCAGTGAGAGCGCCTGCTAACCATTTTCTTGTACAGCTTCAGCGACCAGCAGTTTTAAGCTCTGCTGCGAGCCTCAGTTCTGTAATTGTTCAATAGTTGTTCTTGTCTGTGAAGCACAGAAAGAGGGGGAGAAAATAAATGAGGAGTAGAATGCACAAAGCCGATCATCAGCAGACTGAGCTTATCTGCTGGGTGGGAATATATAAAGGCTTCAGAGAAGAGTAAAAATAAAAGACTATACACTGCTGCTGTTCTGAATAAAGTTGATGGAAATGCTGCTGGATCGTGTGGCAGAGCAGAGCCGTTAAATCTTCTCGGTGCAGTCTGAAAGGAGACGTGTCCTGCAGATAAACACGGCATTTCCTCTGCCATCAGACCTTTGTGACACAAGTGAGCACAAAGCTTTGACTGACTTGCTTCCCTTTGTTTTCCACTGCGAGTTAAACTCTGCTTCAGTCTCAGAGGATGTAAAACACTCTGTAACACTGTGCTCATCCGCCCACCCCCCCTTAGTCAAACTCTACTTAGACCCAGTGTGGACAAGAGCCTCCAAACTCCAGAACAATAAAAACTGAGAGCCGAGCAACGTAGGCAGTAATGTTAATGAACAAACACTGCACAGCATAAGTGTAATCCAGTGGTTATATTCACATGAAATATGGTGGACTTCTGGTTTATAAGTGTTGGCCAGTGCCACATTTTTAGTATATTTCAGTGATAAATCACAGATGGTTGTAAAACGGTTTTAATCAGTTTTAATCTTCACAGCTCAACCATTCCATGTGAACTGTCTAATCTTATCAGGAATCTGATGGAGGTTCGTACACAGAATGGCTCTCTCTCCCTACTCTCACGTGAAAAGAAGTACGCGCTGTTAAAAGGCTCAAGCAGATCTTACGAGGTAAAGAAGAAAACAGATAAAGACGTTTTACTACAGAGAGCTGGGGGAATCTTTGGCCATGCCTTCACAAGTAAATTAATGTGATTTAAGTAGGAACCTCCAGCGTCCAGCCACATGCTGCTAAACATGTGCTCTCACTTATCTTATAATAACCTACACACTGTATCCTACGAGCAGAAAACATAGAGAACGCATTGTCAATCTGCAGAAATCACCTGTCGATCTTCAGCCTTCAGGAGCGTCGAAGATGAAGCATAAAAAGTTAAGTTAAGTAAAAATGATGTAACAAGAGTGGAGAAAAATAAGAAGTGTTTTTTGTGGCTGTGTTAGACAGAGAATGTCCCGCCACTTTCTACATGAGCGAGTCTGTCTGCTAAGATGAGCAGGACAGAAAAGAACAATAGCCTCCAACACAATGACTCCCTCAGACCTTTCAAATCTGGTGAGTGCTTCTCAATGAGGAGTCACAGGATGTGAGCAAAGAAACGTCCAGATTAGACGACGCTGAAGTTTAACAGCTTCACTGTCCCAGACACAGAGACAAGCTGTCAAGTTTAAAGTCCAGAGCACACATCACAAGTTAGAGACTCTCAGACACACAGACAGACACTGATGGACACAGATGGACAGATCTGAGGAGCGTTTAAGAAGAGGGGTAAAGATAAAGTGAACCAAAGTGAATCAAAGTGAGCCAAAGTGAATCAAAGTGAGCCAAAGTGAGCCAAAGTGAATCAAAGTGAGCCAAAGTGAATCAAAGTGAGCCAAGGTGAATAAAAGTAAGACAAAGTGAGCCAAAGTGAATCAAAGTG